>VZRL01002886.1:214442-238641 GCA_013397895.1 Origma solitaria | reverse complement strand
TTTTTTGTCTTTTTTGTCTTTTTTTTAAACCTGCTGGAAGGGAAAACCATACTGCCCATTATACAGGCCAAAAGAAACAAACACTGGTCAAATAATAGTGACAACCTCAAGCAAGTGAAATGAAGATGAGCAGTTTGGAGTGACCCCAAGGCTGCAGGACTCCGAGGGCCCCGCGCCGGCGTCCCTATGGCCGGGGGGACAGGAGCCTCGGCAGGGCCCCCCCAGGCCTTGTGCTGGCACAGCCACGGCGCCTTAAAGCCCATGAGCAGTAAATTAAATGGTAGAACTGGGAGAACCTAAGGGTGGCCCCGGGGGGCGCGGGGCAGGAGCCCCTGTGCCATGGAAACGGCCTCGCTCCCATTCCCGGCTGCAGGTACAAAGAGCATTGAGAAATGGGAATAAAAACAACAGAGCCTAGGCCCCGGGGGGGCACAGCCCCGGGCCCGAGTCCCTCCCGGCGCCCGCCCGAGGGCTCCCGTTACAAACCCCGACCCTCACAACAGCCCTGTGAGGTAGGTCACTGTCTGCTTCGGACAGAGAATCCAAGGCAAAGCTGGGATTAAACTCCAGATTCCTCAGTGAGTGCTGTGCCTGTCGCAATCCTCCTTCCACAGAAATATGGTCCCTGTTCATAGAAAACAAAGGATTTTGTGCCTCTGCTCCTGGCTTCCCGCAGGAGCGGCGCTCACAGGCAGCCTGGCAGCTACAATCACGTCCTGTGTTGCACAAGGGACAGGGATACGGCCTCCTCCACGTGGGGAGAACAGGAATTTTTAAAAAATCATAGGAACAACGCAAGAGGACAAGAAGTACAGGCAGGTTGGGGAGGACGAGTCACATCTCACACTCAGACGCCACGACTGTGCTGGGGCTGGCAGGGCCCCTCGGATCCCGCGTGGAATTGCTCTCCATCCGGTGCTTTCGGGGCTTCCTCCATGTAGAGAGACAACGATCAGTGATCCCCTCCCTGCCGGAGCTGCTGGATCCACGATCCTGGCACAGCCGGGACATCCGTCCTCCTCTTGAGCCCGGAGCAGCTCTGGCCCCGGAGGGGCTCCAGCCCGGCCCCGTGGGGAGGGGGCAGAGGAGGGCCCACAGCAGCCGTGTCCTTGTTCCCAGTCAGGGACTGGCGCTGGGACGAGCGGAGGAGGCGGGTGGGCGTCCACGGAGCTCGCGCCGGGGTCCGTCGGCACTCCCAGTCCATTCCCAGCGGGACTGCGCTGCTCTTCCCACGCGGTGACCATGCACGGAGCCAACAGCAGGAGATTCAGACAACATTAATCTTCTAGGATGGAGAGAGATGACTTCACAAGGGATAAATAGAACTTTATTTAAATAAACATTTGTGAACATCTTTATACAAATTACAAGTCCCCACATGAGCCTGCAGCTCCGCCTACGAGCCGAAGCTGCCGGGAGGGCCCTTGAGCAGATCCACCAGGATGTCGAGCAGTTGGCTGTGCTGGTGGTGCAGGTCCCCAGGGATCGCGGCCATCTCGTAGCACAGGCACGTCTCCACCATCTTGGAGAGGGACACGCGGAAGTCGCGCAGCAGGCGGATGGTGTAGGAGTCCCCCTCCAGCACCAGCAGGTCGCTGTCCGTCAGGGACACCGTCGCTCGCCAGCCGTCATCTTGGGGGAGGGAGAGCGCGTGAGCAGCGGCCGTGGGGCTGCTTGGGCTCCTCCCCACACTCGCTTTAGCCTGCTCCGGGGACTCAGCTGGGCCGAGGGCTCCCACAAAAGCCAGGCAGCTCTGAGCACACCCTGGAATCCTCCCAGGTTCCCACAGGAGGTGACTGAGAGCACAGCCCTACTAAGCTCAAGGGGTAGCAACCGACTGCAGCACTGCCAAAGCCCCACGGGCTGAAGGGACACATCCCCAGGGACAAGTGGGATCCTGCCAGCTCAGCTCCTTCCCCAGGACAATCCAGGCACAGCCCTAAGGCTCAGCCTGCTGGGGCTGGCTTTGTCTCCCTGCAGAGCTGCAGTCGGGAACAGCTCACAAACCTTCACCTCCATGGCCCCACCCCAGCAGCGCCCGCGCAACCCAAGAGCCCTGGGAAGCAGAAGGGGCCAGGGAGCAGCTCGAGCAGGGTGGGAGCCCAGAGCACTCACCTCGCACGTGGATGTCGGTGTCGGTCATGAGCAGCACGGCCAGCGGGTGCACCTGGGACGAGTCCCGCACGAAGACGCCACCGTTGGACTTGACAGCCATGAAGTAGGTGAGCCAGCGGCTGTAGAGCTTGGACGCCTCCCTGCAGGTGCAGCTCCGTCAGGCTGGCCAGGGCCTGGCACAGCCCTGGGGGATCCCCCCGTCCCCGGTCACCCACCTGTTGATGGTGGACTTGTGCAGCAGCACAGTGCCGGCCTTGGTCCGGTACGCGTAACTGTTGGGCTTGAACTTCCCCTGGCGCGTCACCTTGCCTTGCCTCACCTGCCACAGGAGGGGACTCTCACAGCCTGCACCAGCAGCAGCCCTGGCAGCCACAGCCACCCCTCTCACAGTGGGGAGGGGGAATGATGTCCCTCCACTCCCAAGAGCTCCATGGGTTAGCAGAGCGCGTTCCTGCGGTGCCCACACCTGGCGGTTACCCCCTGCCAGGCAAGGGACAGCCAACAGGAGGAGGAAGATGCCACCTCAGACAGCAAAGGAGAAAAATTCCACCTCAGTGGCTCCCAGACCAAGTGCCAAGACCCCAAGCATGGACCTGCACAGGCCAGGGTGGCCACTCCTCATGAGTGGGGATCCAGCGACAGCACGGGAGCACAGGCAGGAGCACAGGGCCGAAGCCTGGCCTGGACACGCACTCCCAAGAGAGCAGAAGCATCTCCGGCACCTCGATGTTTCCCAGTGCCACCTGCTGTGACAGCAATCTCCAGAGAGCAGTGGCAGTGCCAGTACCTGGATGAGGTTGGGGTAGAGCCCAGCCATGAGGACGCCCTTGACCAGTTCCTCTTCCTCACTGTACTGGTTACACACGGACGAGGGCATGGTGCAGTCGGATGGGGACGACACCAGGAAGGCTTCGTAGAGGTTCTCAGAGAACTGCTTGACAAGGCCTGGAGGGAGGAGAAAGCCCCAGGGATGAGATTCACCCTCTCTTTTCCCCCATGGAATGAGTCACCTCAGCAGGGCAGCACCAGCCTGGGCTGGGACAAGAGCCCTGTCCTGAGCCAAAGCCAGGCCCTGCCTGGCCCTGCAGTCGCTGGTCCAGCACAGCCCATCTGTGCCCCGTGCCCCTCACTGTGCAGCAGCCGCCTGGGGCCAGGGCAGGGCAGGACGGCCCCAAACTCACCGTTGATGAAGCGCAGGCTGGGCCCGTACAGGTAGTAGTCCTGCAGGTAGTTGTCCCTGGCACGGCTGTCCCTGCGCCGCAGCACCTCCTCCCAGCCCGCCACCGCCCGCACGAAGGCCAGGTGGTCGCTGCCGCTCTCCCGGCTCAGCACGGCCTTGGCCTGGGACAGGGACGCAGGTGAGCCATGGCAGCCGCCGCTGCCCCGCTCCCCCCCGGGCTGGGGGCTCCTCACCTTGTCCACCTCGGCACGGTTCTGCAGGCTGCTGCTGAAGGGGTCCCGCGTCAGGCAGGACACGATGACCAGCAGGGGGTGCAGGCAGCGGTAGATGGAGGCCAGGACAATGGCCTTGGCCAGCCGAGGGTCCGTGGAGATCTGGGCCAGGCGCTTGCCCAGCGTGGTCAAGGCTTCCCGCTGGTCCAGCACTCCTGTAAGAGAGCCACCCATGTGGCACATCCATCAGCTCCCAGGGCAGCCAAAACGGGGGATTTGGGAACTGCCAGGCCTGGGAGGATTTGGGGTGACTTCCAGAAGAGGCACAAGGACAGGGGTCTGCAATAAGCACCCAGAACTCGCCAGGTCTAACTGAGCTGAGGCCAAAGAAACAGCTGTCATGGGCACATGACTGTCAACAGGGCCCAGCCCTGAACTCCAGATCACCACTTCCCTTCCGTCACCTCCCCTTGTTTTTATAACCTTGGAAATTTATCCCCAATTTTTAAGCAAAGCAGTGTGGGAAATAAACCAGCAAAGGGCATGTAGCTTGGGAAGTCACTATCAACTACCATCCCCAGCCAGGGACAATCCTGCCCAGCCTGCCCCACAGCATCCTGTGCCAATTCCCGCTTCCCAGGTTTAGAAGGCAAATGTGCTTCCAGGACACAGAATTAACTCACCAATCTCCTGCAGCAATATCACCGCTTCATCCACAGCTTTGATGTCAGGGCTGTCCAGAGCCTTGGAGAGAAATTCAACAGCCTGCAACACAGCAGGGGAAGGGAAAAGGGAAAAAGTGAGCCCATTTCCCATACACGTATGCAGGAGAGCCCTCGGGAGCCCTGTTTCCCATACAGGTATGTGGGAGAGCCCTGGGGAACCCAGACTGCAACACAATTCCTTCTTTGTTTGCCTTCAGCCCTCTCCATTCCTTCAGTCTTCCAGACACACTGTAATCTACAGGATCTACACATTTCCTGGTGGGAACTTCCCTAGACAGCATCACATTCAGCAAAGCAAGAACTCAGAAATCATCACTCTGGGTGCTTCCCGCTCCTATCCCTGGAGCTCCATGAAGCCTCAGGCTCCTGCAGCCAGTGCAGCGCTCACCGTTTTCTCCGGCATGTGGATCTTGGCCTGCACCACCAGGTTCTCCAGGGGCGTGCGCAGGATCTCGGGCACCTGGTATGTGGGCATCTTGTCCAGGCGGCTCCGCGGGAACAGGTGGTAGGCGAACCCCGACTGGCAGCGCCCAGCACGCCCGCGCCGCTGCACCACGTTGGACTTGGACACCCACACCGTCTCCAGGCAGGACACCTGCGGGGAGAGCAGGTGAGAGCTCCACAGCTCTGTCCTGTTCAAACCATGGAATCCCACACCGGTTTGGGTTGGAAGGACCTTAAAGCCCATCCAGTTCCACGCCCAGCCACAGGCAGGGACACCTCCCACTATCCCAGGCTGCTCCAAGTCCCGTCCAACCTGGCCTTGGACCCTTCCAGGGATCCAGGGGCAGCCACAGCTGCTCTGGGAAATCCATTCCAGACCTCCTCACCCTCCCAGCCAGGAATTCCTTCCCAATATCCCATCTCTCCCTGCCCTCTGTCAGTGGGAAGCCATTCCCTCTTGTCCTGTCACTGCATGTCCTTAGCCAAAGTCCCTCTCTTTGTCATCTTTCCACACACCCAGAGACCTCAGACTCTTCACGACTGATGAATGGTCCCAAAAGGCCAGGGAAGCCTTTTCCACTCTCCTGCCTCTTGCAGTGCTGGTCTCTGTCTGGCAGCAGCTCCGGGGCTGCATGGATGGGACCTGGATGCCACCTGCTGGACACCTGTCCCAGGCTCCGTCCTGGGCCCCACCCATGGCTCCCCATCCCAGCCCTGCCTCGGGTCTGCATTCTGAACTGGGATAAAACTGGGCAAATATCAAAGGGCTGGGTTTAAACCAGAACTACTCCAAGGTGTGAATGGCCACCTGGCCCTGGGAAATGATGTTCAAGAACAGGGGCAGAGGGATGTTGCCAGAATTCCTTCTCCCAAGAGCAACAGCAGCACAGTTGCATTCACCTTGTTACAAAGGTGTACAAACAAGAGCCTTCTCAGGGCCCAGCACTGCCAAGAACAGGCCCAGGGGCAGTGGATCCCCCTCGGAAAGCTGAGGAACAGGCTATGGGATTGGGCCAGGGGAGCTGCAAACAAGAGCAGGATCTAACAGGTCAGGGCTGCCCTGTGGGGGCGACAAGAGCTTTTTGATGAAATCACAGGAAAAGGCTGAAAGCAAACAGAAAAGCTACAGATGTTCCATGGCAAAACAGAGAGTTGGGCAGGGAGTAGGATTTGCCTTAAATTTCTCTGAAAAAAATCAGAATTTGATGGGGAGCCTGTCCCAGAGCTTAGACACAGCGAACACTGACGAGGAGTCAAACACTGTCTCCAAACAGGGGCACAATGCCTGTGCCCCAGGGGCCAAATAGGAAGCAGCTCCATCATCCCATTAATGGCACCTCAGACAATCCTCTGACTAGAGCCCTCTGCTCCAGAGTGTCCCGAATGCAGCCAGAGGCAGCAAGGCAGCAGAACCTTGGTTTTGAGGTCGTAGCGCTCCTCCTTGTGCGTGCCACTGTCCACCACGTGCACGATGTCGTTGATGGTGATGGATGTCTCCGCGATGTTGGTGGCCAGGACGATCTTCCTGACGCCTGGCGGAGGCCTCTGGAAGATGTTCTGCTGGTCCATCATGGGGATGTTGGAGTGCACTGGGAAATCAAACCAGAGTCAGTCCCATCTGGCTGAGATTCTCCTTGTACCATCACCTGCCGCTTCCAGGAGCGGGGGCAGAAATGGGGACACCAGCTGTCAATGTTCACGGCCAGCAGCTTCCTGCCAGCCACACCCCAGGAAAAATCTTCCACAAGTCATTTGGGAAGGCCTCACTTCAGTTGCTTCAACCTATGGCTCAGTAGCAGCAGGGGCTCTGCTCACACCTCCCGTCCCAGAGCCTGGTGGCACCCCAGGAATATCCCTGGCAGAAATCCCACTCCGTCCCACGGTCCAGTTCTGCAGCTGCCCCTCCTCAGAAGGCCCCTGGGGCAGGGAACGGGGAATCCTCACTGCCACGTGGGTTTACTCTGTCAGAAGTGGTTCTCAGCAAGGGCCCGTGGCTGTCCCATATCCCAGCTTTGCCCTGTCACAGCTCAGCGACGCGCAGGAATTCCCAGCAGCGACAGAGGATGGCGGAGCACAGGAGAACAGGCACTTTGCACCAAACAACACCTGCACTTATTAACAGCCCAGCTGCTCAAAGCTCTGCTCCTGCCTGGCCTGGTTTGACACTGAATAGGGAAAGCTGCTAAAAAACAAACAAAAAATGCCAAAACCCTTAGGAGCTTTGCAGAGCAAAACTGGCTTTTGTTACAGATTTCTTCCTGGGGCAAGGAATGTTAAATTCACTGATCAAAGCTGAGCTCCGGAGTCCACCTGTGTCCCACAGAACAGGTCTTGAGATCTTTTCTGTGCAGGCTCAGCGTGCAGCTACAGCAGTGCAGAACTGAGCTGCTTTTGCCTTGCCTAATTCCGAATTGCTGGAGGCAAACGGGAAGCCACTCTCTTTGATCACACACAGGAGTTACTCAGCCTCTGCTAGGAGGAGTTACTCACGCTTACCACACACCATTACACAGCTGGGACATCAAAGCTCACCAGCTCTGTACCAGAGCAAAGCTGAAGGGGCACATCAAGCCAACTGTCCCAGATTCTCCCGAATCCTGGGAAGAAGGGGCTGGCCCTGCCCTCTCACCTGGCAAGACGAGGTAGCGGCTGTTCTGCGAACCCAGCATCTCCAGCAGCCGCTGCTGCACCCCTTTGATCTCCTGCCAGCCAGGGAGGAAGCACAGGATCCCACCTGGAACACACCGCCAGTTAAGAACACACAACCCCAAAATCCAAGCGCTTTTCCCCAGCAGAGACAGAGGTTTCCAGGTAGAAAGCAACCAGGCCACCTGGGTGTTTGAGTGTGAATACCCACGAGCTTTGAAACACTTCAGTCTCTTGGAAGTCACCTGAGAGTCCTGTCTGCTTCCCAAAAACATCACCTTCCAGGCAAGGGTATTTGACAGGGATGGGGCTCTGATACGAAAGATAATTGTGCAGCACAAGGCTGCCAGTGCTGGAGCACAGACGAGTCCTGGAACAGCTGCCCAGGACACTGAGGAGTCCAACACTGTCTTAGCCAAAGATTCAGATTTTGCTCGTGCCAACACTGCTCGAGACCACTTGGATCAGTAGGAATTCAAGGAGCCCTCGCATGAGGGGCTCAGCATCGTGGTGTCTCTGCAAAGGCTCTGGAGGGGTTCCCTTCCTCTCCTCCCAGCAAAAGCAAGAGCTCAGGGTGAGGCAGGACCCACCTGGCTCTCCATGGGCATCGATCTGCAGCACGAGGTCGGTGATCAGGTCAAGGTCAAGGACACACTCATCGTCGGATTGCTGGGTAAAACAGGACAGGGCAGGGCAGGGAGGTGAGTCAGCACACAGCACAGAGGCACCCCCAGGGCACCTTCTGCAGACAGCAAACGCCTGTGCTTGGACAGCCTGCCCAGGACTTGAAGCCAGGAACCTCAGGAGCCTGGTCTGGGCTCCATCTGGAACCTGCTCTGGTCACAGCTGCTGCCAGTTTCCCCTGCTGTGCACTGAGAACACACAGTCCCTTTCCATTGTCCACATTTGGGAGCTGAGATCTGTGCACCTCTGCTGAACAGCACCTCACAAGTAACAGAATTCCCATGGGATTTTTGGGGCAAAACTGTTGTCACATGCACCTGGGAGTTCAAATCCATCAGGCTCCAAGCAGCAGCTTCTGTATCTCTCAGGAATTTGTAACAGACCATTAAAGCTCAGATAAAATCCCTGCCACAACAGAAACAGGAAGAATGCCCTGGAGACAGTGGGATACCCCAAGCGAGTTTGCTGATGATACAGGGCTGGGAGAAATGGCTGATACTCCAGACACTTGCTCAGCCACAGGGAGGGATCTCTCCAGGCTGGAAAAATGGGCTGACAGATTCCAGACCAGCAGGTTGAACCAGAAAACATCTGGAGATGCTGGCCAACCCCAGTGACTGTGACTCCCTGACCCACCACTGGTGTAGGATTACCCAGAGCACAGCACACGTCTGGAGGGCATTTTCCAGAGGAACAGTCAGACTAGTTGCAGCAATCAGGGAACTCAGTCATGCAGGATGGTGAGCACTGAGGTAGCAGTGCTGAAAACCACAACCATCCCAGTCCTGGGCCAGGCTTGCCCAGGGTGTGCAAACATTCAACTCTGTGTACACGCAGCAACGAGCTCTCAGCCTACTCAAACATCAAACTTCCCATTAAAGGGAGACCAAAGCAATTTGACCCCAATGTGAAGTCATCTTTATGCATAATTTAATCAAAATACTCTGGGGTTCTACTAAGCTGACTTCACCTCATGAGGAATAACACGGAATTAAAGCTAAGCAGTGTCCAACAACCACAGGGAAGCAGGCGCAGTTCCAGGCCCAAACTCTCCCCCTGCTGACAGGCCAGAAGCCAGTGCCCCATCCAAGGGGGACAGCTCCCCCCACGCTGCACACCCACCTTGATCTCGTAGTGCCGGTGCCGGTGCCGGCCCAGCTTGGCCAGGATCTCCTCCAGGTAGTATTCCTTCACCGGGTACATGAAGCCCGGCACCTTGACCACGGGGCAATCTCCAAAGTAGTGGGAGAAGCGCTGGTTGTCCCCCGTGGCGCTCATGAGCACCAGGCGCAGGTCGGGGTTCAGCTTCTGGATGCCTTTGAGCAGGATGAGCAGGAAATCTGTGTTCACGTCCCGCTCGTGCACCTCGTCCACCACGACGTGGCTGACGCCCTCCAGGCTGGGGTTGCCCTGCAGCTTCCTGAGCAGGATGCCCACGGTGCAGAAGAGCAGGGCCCCTCCCCGGGCAGGGGGTTTGCTCTCCAGCCGCACCTGGTAGCCCACGTTCTTCCTCATGTTGGGTCCCAGCTCCTGCGCCACGCGCTGGGCGACCGAGATGGCGCTGATGCGCCGGGGCTGGGTGATGACCACGTTGCAGCGTGCGCCGCGGCCCTCCAGGATGTAGTGTTCCAGCAGCAGCTGCGGGATCCTCGTGGTCTTCCCGCAGCCTGTGTCTCCTGCTATCACCACCACGGGGTTCTGCTCGATGGCCGACAGGATGGTGTCCTTGTGAGGGTCTACTGGCAGTGGGTGGCTCTCCTGCCAGGAGGCTCCTCTCCTCTTCCAGAGGGCCAGCAGGTTCTGGCTAAGGCGCACTTCCTCCGCTTCCAGCATGGGGATGTAGGTCTTCCCCGTGATTGCATCGCTGATAGCACCAGATTCCTTGGTCAGGTTCATCATGTCATCAGCAATCCGGGGCCTCGATTCCCTGATGTCCACGGGATACTGGAGAGAGGGACAAGTTGGCAAGGACGGCACAGTTAGTACCAGTCCTGAGAAGGACAGAAAGAAACAAGTGCCTGGAACAGACTCAGCTAGTCTGGCTTTGCCAAGGTCTCCTCAGAATTTAGGTAACTCGGTCACGTTCTAAACTGAGGTTATTTAAAGTGAGAGCTAATTTGGGCAGTTCCCTGTGTCTTCCTTGCTGCATTCCCTATTTTAGGAGAGGCATTAGTGCTGCTGCCTGAACTGACAGGCACAGAGCAGTAACTTCAGCTCTCCAATGCAAGAGCCCCTCTAAGACAACTTTTGGAAACGATCAAGTTACACCACCACCCAGACACTTAACTTATGTAAAACACAAGCATTTGGCTAAGCCAGAAATAATCTGTCTTGGCAAAAGAAAAAACAGAAGTCCCACATCCCACAGGAAGAACTACAGGGAGCAACAGGTCAGGAATTGTCTAGAACACAAATCAAAGCATTGGCTTAGATGTTCACAGGATTAAAAGTTGCTGAACTTTTAATCAATCACAATTTTTGGATTCAACCTTAAGAGTCACAGAGTCTTCCACAGGGAAGGCCGGTGCCCAGAAAGGGTCTCCCTTCCCCCAAAGGGCAGCAGACATTGATCAGGTTTTGTTGCAACAATGAAACCATTAATTCCCTCAACATTTTGACATGAAACTTTCAAACACATCCAATTGCTGAAGTGAAATGGGATCAGGCAAAGGGGATCTTGAGGGGGCTGAGCCTTACGTGGTTCAGGTAGTTCTCTATCTTGCGCAGGGTGGCCTCAGGGACTTTGATGTGGCAGGGCTTCCTCTGGTTCTCCCCCAGCTCCCGCAAGGAAGTCATGTTGTACATGGCATGGCTCAGGGGGTTGTTGTTCTTGTCCACCAAGCCAAGGCTCTGCAGGGAACAGGCAAACAACACCGTCAGCTCTGAGGCTGCTCACGCCAAGGGCTGGTGCACAGGGCACTTGGATCCCATGTTTAGATAGGCCAACTCCTTAGAATCCCCCAAAATCCATCAATTACTGCTTTTCTTACCACAGCAAGAAACCAGACATGATCCCACCTAAACTCTGGGAAAGCAGACACACCACAACCAACCACCTGCCCTGACACAACACTCACAAGGTCTCAGACCCACCAGAGGAACAGAAGCCAAAACTGCACCTGACAAAACCCTCTCTGGCATGTAGTGAATCCCAAGGTTTGGAAATGTATGTTTATTAACCATTAGTTCATTAATCACTAATTTGTTAAGCAAGTCAAAGATCAGGAAGTTTCAGGCAACCCCCATCAGCCTCAAATCCAGAAGAAGAGGTGGAAGGAGCCTGTATCCATAGGCACCTCCCCACAGGATGCAGGAGCCAGGGCACTCACCTTCAGCTTCTGACAGGCCAGAGCTGCTGCTTTGTTTTCTGCCTCCACCTTGCGCCGGCCCTTGGCGGCGAAGGTCATGGGGCAGGGCCAGCGCAGTGTCAGCTTGCAGATCTTGGTCTTGGTGCCCACCGTGCGGAACTGCATGTACTCCTGCAGGGAATGACAGCACCGGGCTCCATGGGACAGCCTGGGCCCCGAGGGGTCACCCAGCCCCACCCCTGGCCCTGCAGAGACACCCCAACAATCCCGCCCGGGGCATCCCTGAGAGCGCTGTCCAAAGGCTCCTGGAGCTCTGTCAGCCTCGGGGCTGTGCCCATTCCCTTGGGAGCCTGGGCAGTGCCCAGCACCCTCTGGGGGAAGAACCTTTCCCTGACCTCCGGCCTGACCCTCCCTGGCCCAGCTCCAGCCATTCCTGGGCCCTGTCCTGGCTCACAGGGAGCAGAGATTGGGAACTGCCCCTCAGGAGGAGCTGCAGCCCCCAGGGAGCTCTGTTCTCAGCGTCCTCTGTGCCAGCTGAACAAAGCCAGTGCCCTCAGCCACTCCTCGTGTGGCCCCTCTTGACCTTTCACCACGGGGTTTTTTGCTGGATTTGTTGGATTTTGTCAGATTTTTTTTTAATAGAGCACTAGAAGTTTACTCCATTGAACTCCACCTCCCAGCTCACAAGGCACTGCCTCAGCCAAAGTGAGAGCAGGCAACTGTGGCGAATATCCTGAGAGCCCTGGGGCAGGGCTCAGCTCCTATCTGCTGAACACACGAGCTCTAGGAAGAAGGTGGGTGACACATCCCAGGAGGGAGGATCACCGGATGCGGGCAGGAATCGAGTTGTGGAAAGATTCCGTCAGCACAGAAATTACACATCGCTCCCAGTAACACAAACTCGTGCTTGTTGCAGATATATGGGGAAAGGAAACCTTAGAAAATACCTTCTTCATTCACGCAGCAGCTCCTCTGCTGCCCTGGCCTCAGGAGCAACATTCTTCATGGTTCTATTAAGACATTCCCTCAATTCTCACCACAAAGGATTTTCTTTGCTGCTCACACTGATTTCTCTAGGTCTAGTTCTAACTTCCGTTCTCTCCCCAGTTCTGCTGCCCAAACAAAGCATCCAAAGTGATTCCAGTTGGAGCCTCTGAGCTTTGTCCCAGGCAGGGGTCAGACAGCACCTTACCTTGACTGTGGAGGAAGAGGTTGCAATCTGAATCACTTGGGCCAGGAGATTTTTGGGAAGTGGGAACTGCGTCAGGGCACGGATGGCAGTGTTGTCATCTGTCATTTCAATGGAGCTCCCTCCTCGGCTGCATGAAGATGAGGAGAGTTGGATGTTCAAATGCCCACTCTGCTCAGACGTCACTCCAGGAGTGCTACTGAGCTCTGAAACTATGCAGTTAAAGCCCAGGTAATTCTGGCCAGGTGCAGAGTCCAGCTGTCCCTTGATACTAAAATCTGTCAGTCACAGTCACAACCACCCAGCCCAGCAGAGCCACCGACTCACCGAGAGTGATCAAACCTTTACACCAAGGCTACAAATCAGATGGCATCAACAGATGTACACAGATTTAATTAATAAATAATTCTGACTTAAAAAACCCATCACTAGAAATAACCACCATCACCTACATCTCTCATAGATCTTGCTCCTAATGCCTATTAAAAATCCAAGATTTGTGCTCATGAAGTCAAGAAAGCAGCTATGGGGATGAAAAGGAGCAGATTTACCACTGCCCTCAAAAGCAGGGTGGTCAAAACGTGGTGTAAGTGCACAAACAACACTTCTGGGGACGGAAGCGTCTTTAGGCACAGAAGAAGAAGACAGGTAACCAGACCGGCAGCAGCCTCTCCAGCAGGCAGAGCTGCAGGCAAGAAGCCTATGCATTCCCTGGATGGCAGCCACGTTCAGGACCAGGCTGCCCCACTATTGCTCTGGCCCATCTCCAGTCCCCCGAGCTGCAGGGAAAACCCTCCCTACCCTCTGCCCCGGCTCAGCATTCCCAGCCAGACCCACCTGGCATCTCTTCCCGGGGTCCGTGCATCCTGGTGTGCCATGGGCAGGTAATCCGAGACATCAATGGCCTCCTCCTCCAGCTCCCCCTCCTCCAGCTCCCCCTCCTCCAGCTCCCCTTCCTCCAGCTCCTCTCTCCTCATGGCTTTGGGCATCCGGCCCTGCTCCATGGGCTGGATGGCATCGTCAGGCTCCATGCGGCGCCAGCAGGTGGACAGGTCGGCGAGGGAGGGGCCGGACTTGGAGCGCCACTTGCCCTCGGAGCACCAGCGCTCGTCGGGACAGCCCAGCTGGTCGGCCAGCAGCCGGTACTTGGCCGCGTCGAAGAGCTCGTTCCGGGGGCCCAGCAAGCCCCAGCCCTGCGGAGAGACACGGGGCAGCTCTGGGAACCTGCACCCTGCTGGGGCAGCTCCGGGAACCCACGCGGGGCAGCTCCGGGAACCCACGCGGGGCAGCTCCGGGAACCCACACCTTGCTGGGGCAGCTCCGGGAACCCACACCCTGCTGAGGGCAGCAGGGCAGGAGCGGCTCCCTCCCTCCCTCCCCACGCAAAGAGAGAGCAAGGAAAGGCACTTTCAGGAGCTCCAACCTTTCCCCCACCATTGTCCTGTACCAATCTGGTCCCTGCCCTCCCTTCCCACGGCACAACTCTCAGCCCCACACAGCTCCTTAGAAAAAGTGAGCCAGGATTTACTGGGATTTTACAAACTCTAAGCTATATTTAGCACCCTCAAGTTTTGAAACCACCCTCAGAGCATGAAATCCATCTTTCTGAGAAGACTAGTCTGAACTACCATAATCTGGGATAACACAGGATGAGAATTCAGGGAATCTGAAGCAGGCCTGCAGTAATTTAAAACTCTCCTACCACCACCATTTAGGACTGAACCTTGCAGGAAGCTACAGACATATCCAGAGTTCAACACACACCATATCTTACCAGACTGCTGCAATAAGTTCTAGTTTTAATTTTAATAAATCAGAAGTTGCAGCTTTAGGTCTTTCAATGGCCTTAATGGCCCTGTGTTATAAAAAACTGTATTATTGTGTGCTGAGGGAGTGCCTAAGACAGCAAAAGTTCACCTGGCTCGCTGCTCTACTCAAAGCCTCTGTACTTAGTCTCTGCACTACTTAGAGACTATTAACTTTCTTTAACTGATGACCTTTTGAGCAGCACTTACAGCTGTTTCTATAGCTGTGATCACACAAGGCCTCCCATCACAAGGGTCTTCTGCCAGGTTCCAGTTGAGCTAGCAGAGAAAGCTTTGCATGCTCAATCTGTGGTTTCAAGGAGTTTGGTTTTGGTTTAAGTTCTAAACTCAAGTACATTTTAGCCATTTCCAAAATTTGAGGAAAATGTGTCAGTAGGGTATTTTTCTTCCTTTGGAAACTTTCCAGGCTCTCAAAGAAAGCAGGGAACAAGACTTGACTAGTGAGGATAAAACCAGGATGTAGTGCCAGTGAAGGCTGATTGAATGAGGTGGAATGAAGTCAGTGAGTGAAACGAGTTTTGCTGATCCCAGGATTAAAGGACCAGCTCAAGCAGCTGAAGAAGCTGCATTTTCACATTACCCTCCCAAATTTCTGAAGGCTGGTTATTTCCTAACACAGCTTTTTGATCTATAAGCAAATCAAAAGCTGTCTCACTATCAGAGCATCCACAACATCTTCTCCTGAGCGGAAAGATACCTCTGTTCCCACTCCACAGATCAATAGGAAACTCCAAAATCAGTCCCACCAGCTCAAGGTAACACAGCACAGCCAGGGGCAAAACTGGAGATAAAACTGCATCTTTTTCTCAGCTAAGAAACACCCTGAAGAGCGACCTTTATAGTTTTCCTGTGCCTGATCCTGGCTGCTCACACCCACTGCTAGCCATCAGTAAGTGCCAAACAAAGTGTAACTGTAAGAGTAATGGTAAAACACAACATGACATTGCCACGCTGGCTCTGATGAAGAGGAAACAGGAGGCTCTGAAGGTCCTGCACCTGCAAACACACCCAGCTGGGCTGGCAGAAGGGGGAGTTAGTGACCAGCAAACCCATGTGAAAGAAGCTCTACTCACTGTAGATGCTGAGACTGAGGAGCTGATTAAGGTCCAGGACAAAAGGGACAAAGAGCAGGACTACCTGAAGCAAGTGGGATTTTAAGCTCAAATGGATTCGGACTCAAGGCTTCAGCCTGTACCACTGACTAACAGATGGACCAGCTAAGGCAGTACACAGGCAAAGAGAGATAAAGAATTCCCACCAGCAGGCCAGGCCTGGCTGCACACTGCAGGGAGTGCTGGGCCAGGCTGAGCACAGCAGAGCTCACCTTGAAGAGCTGACATGCTGCAGCTGCCGCCTGCCGCTCCGCATCGATCTTCTTGGTCCCATAGCCCTCCACTTCCACGTTCTTTGGCCACTTTATATGGAGAGTGACTTTCTGAAAGACAGGAGAACCAGAGTGAGACAGGACAACCTCTCTCCTCCACCAGAGCACACCCACTCCAGCCATGTCTGCACTCCAGGCAAAGAAGGGAAATACAGAAGAAAACTGTGAACAAAGTGCTTGTCTGGTCCCTTCATGGGAAGCTCCATTCCAGGAGCACTGAAGGAAAAGCCTGAGCCGGGCACAAAGGTGCCACAGCCCCACAGGAGCTGCAGGGCTGAGGTCCAGCACGGGCTGTGGTTTCACAGTGCATCAGCTCCGAGAGATAAATGCCAGGAGCTCATTACAGAACAATTCCATTCCAGGACTGTCCCTCTGCACACTGCAGCACACCAGAGTGTGCCCTGGAGCAACACCCCCTCTCCAGCAGCTTTCCAGCTGCAACAGCAAGGAAATCTTCCCGACTGCTCCCTCACTGCAGTGTAGGCAGCACAGGACTGCCTCAGCTCCCAGGCACTCCAGCACTCATCGGGCACAGCAGCACCCAGCTCCAGCCCAGTGAGCACGGGCAGAACCACAGCCCCTCTCCAGCACCTGCTCGGGAGCATCCTCCCAGATGGGAGCACTAAAAACCTGCAGAGGCAAACTGCTGAAAGCTGAGCCCTGCCCTCTTCAAAGAAGTGCTCCAAATCAAGAGCTCACTCGGCTCCTGGCCCTGCAGATGCCACAGGCTCCAAGAGGGAAATGCCTAAGGAATTCTCTCCTGTTTCTGCAGCACACATGAAAGGCAGCATTAGATCCGCTGGGGAAGCCCCACCTCCGAGGCTGGAGCAGAGGTTCCTGACTTTCCAGCAGCCTGCACCTGGCTGCCTGCCTTGCTGCCACCTGAACTTGGCCCTCTGAAGAGAATTGCTCTGGATTTTGCCTCGGGGCTCTGCCTGGAAAGGTACAGACCTGCTGGGAAAGAAGATGTCTCAAAAAGGCCTAGTTACCTGTGCTCACAAAACCCCTGCTCACACCCAACAAGAGTTCTCCAGGCCTGTCCTCCTGTCCACATTTGCCAGGTTGTTTTTTTGGGTTGTTTTTCTTTGGGATCCAAACCTCATTTTTCCCAAGAGCTTTTTTTATTCTTTTCCTGCTTTACTTTTTTGTTTTAATCCAAAGTTACCCTCCACATTAATCTATTTAAGCGCTGGCAAGAATGGGAACCGATTACACAAACTAAAACGATGAGGCAGTGCCTGGGGTATTCCAAATTTTAGGGATGAGGCACTGGCTATGGTATTCCAAAATTTAAGTTAGGAAACTGCACTACTGCTTGAGAAAATGCAAGAAAAACAAACAAATAACAAAGAACTCGAAAGTAACCATTACTAATGTATCCCCTGAAATCCAGGGATGCATATAAAGGATGTGGCAATAAAAACTGTCTGGGAAATTTTAGACAGAATGTTATTGGAAAATGTTAATCCATCAGAACTGAGTAGTTTCCTGGAATGTATGTTACAGTTAAACTTCAGCTGGATAGGACTTTCACTCTGGAATGAGCTGGTGCGAGAGGAGGAGGCAAAGCCTTGACCATGGAGCACCATGAGGTAAGAATTTCTGCTCAGTTCATAGACCAGACCCAGATCTGGGCCTCTGGCATCCCAGTGACAGCTCAAACTACCTGGAAAACTGTGTGCTTGGAATTCCTCTGCTTCATTTAACAAACAGAGAGGCTGTGTTTCATTCTGCTCTTAAGTACTATTAGGAACCTCCCCACGATGCAAACAAACTCCTCCTTTCTGGTTGCAATTGGACATTTTAGGCTTCGGCCTTTGTTTGATTAGAATCTACAATCAAATCTAGGGTTCCTAAGGGCTAAAATACAGCATTTAAATTTTAATTTTCTAAGGTAGTGGGACACCTTTAAGCACATTTAAGCACAGACTCTGTGTCTTTCTGCTGAGAAAGGCCAGATACAGCAAGTTACCTAAAAGAAAAATATCCACACAAAAAGAAGGGCAGCACCTGCATTTATACACCTGTTAAAGCACATGAAAATCAGGAGAAATAGGAAGAAGTTAGACTATTTCTTGTTTGAATGATTATCACACAACTTCTATATGGAATTAAAACTCTTCTATGATTTTCTCTAGGAAAGCTACTTCCAGGATTAGCAGTTCCACGGCTTCTTTCCCACTCTATGTACGACATCCTTCCAGCAGCATGGGATTACCTTTTTCCTTGGCCCATTAGTGTGGATGTACACCAGCTTGTCCCTTGCATGGGAAATGCCCAGGGCTCGGCCAATCACGCTGTTGAGCAAATTTTTAGGCTGTGGAAATTCCTTTAGTAAGTCTCTGGAATCTGGAAAAAAAACAAAGAGGTACTAAATGTCTCCCAGTTCCTGTGCAGTCCTGCTCCAAGGCGAGTTCCAACACCTGCTCCCTGCGGCTCCGGGAAAGACTCGTCTTGGAGGGCACGGAGAGGGGAGCAGGTAGAGGTGCCCAGTGCCCACCTACAGCACCTCCGGGCATCAGCAAGGTCATGGACGGACCACTGAGGCTGGAAAAGACCTCCATGATCATCGAATCCAACCTGTGATCAATCCCCACCTTGTCCCCAGCCCAGAGCCCTAAGTGCCGCACCCAGGCCTCCCCTAGACACTTCGAGGGGTGGGGACTCCAAATCTCTCTGGGCAGCTCCTTCCAATGCCAGACCACCCTTTCCACGGAGAAATTCCTCCTCATGTCCAACCTGAGCCTCCCCAGGCCCAGCCTGAGGCCATTTCCCCTTATCCTGTCCCTGTTCCCTGCGAGCACAGCCCGACCCCCCCGGCTGTCCCCTCCTGTCAGGAGTTGTGCAGAGCCACAAGGTCCCCATGAGCCTCCTTTGCTCCAGGCTGAGCTCCCCCAGCTCCCTCAGCCACTCCTGGGGCTCCAGACGCTCCCCTGGCCACGCTCCAGCCCCTCCAGGTCTCTGCTGTCAGGAGGGGCCCAGAGCTGCCCCCAGGATTCAAGGTGGTCCCTCAGCAGTGCCAGCCCAGGGGGACAATCCCTGCCCTGGGGCTGTGCCCACACTGGGGCTGTGCCCACACTGGGGCTGGCACAGCCCAGGGGCCATCGGCCTCTTGCCCACCTGGGCTCATGTCCAGCCACTCTCACCAGCACGGAGCTGGTGCCATTTCCTCACCAGCTCTGTTTGTCATTCCTCAATATCAAAACCCAGCTGAGCAATAACGACTTTGAACACCTTGGGCGCTTGCACGTCCCCCTCAGCCATGGGTTAAATCCAGGGTCTCACAAGTTACATAATAGAACCAGCCAGAGGTAGTAACATGAAATAATGCCTGAGGACTTCCTGAAATGACTGAGACAGCTGGATTAGAGCCTGGGAATGTGGTTTAGTAGAGAATTGCCCAGAGAATCCCCTGGAAAGAAGTTTGCCAACAGTGTTTGGAGATGCAGCAGCCCCAGGGGCAGCAGCACAGAGAGCAGGTGGGAGTGGATCCTCACCCACAGGGAAATGCTGCTTAGGGTACAGCAGGGAGGGGGTGCTGATGATCAGATACAACCACTCATTAAAAAAAAAAAACAATAAAAAATTCCCACTGCCCCAGACAGAGCCATGTCACACCCATGTCCTGTCCCAGCCTCCTCCCTGGCCAACTCCAGCAGTGTCAGTGGCGAGCGAGCTGCTTCAGCTCCTCTCACCCACTTTGCTGCTATAGCCAGCATAGGGAAGAGCCTTTATTTTCAGCAGCAGGTCCAGAGAGATCAGATCCAGGTGATAACAATTCCAGATGTTCCTACACCTCACAAACAGGGAGGTCTCACAGCTCCCGGGTAAGGAGAGGGGCAGCTACCCCTTCTCCCAGGTTCCAACACTCGCACTAACCCAGACGTGCAGGGAGATGATCCACAGCCCTAATCCCACAGAAAGCCAAGGCAGGAAAACAGAATACACAGGTTTTTGCTGGACTCACAAGTAAATCAACCAGCACAGTCCTGCAGGTACCAAAACCAGCACAAGGGAACACGGAGAGGGATGGGATCTCCTACTCTGCAGCAGCAAGCACAGCTCATCCCATGCTCAGCCTCATCCCACACACACTCCCCAGGCACTTGGGACTTGGGTAACCTCTCTGCAGAGCACCCTGGGGGTGAACATTCCCTTTCAGAGGGTTTCTAAATCCCCTGCAGGAATCCAGGGGAAGTTTCGGTAATGAATCAGAAACCAGCATAGAGATCACTGGTACCACACCAGAAACCAGAATTTCTGACTGAGCCACGAAATCCAAGAAATGAGGAGCCAACTGTCACTCATTAGAGCATCACCAAGATGTGCCACTGTGCTCTGTTGGAAACTCTGATTCTGGAGTTACTGTCATGAAGACACACACGAACTGCAGAGAATCCCAGAAAGGTTCAGGTTGGAAAGATCCTTGAAGAGCTTCCATTCATTTAACAAATGGGCATTTACTCTTCCACTATCCCAGGCTGCTCTAAGCCCCATCCAACCTGGCCCTGGACGCTTCCAGGGATGTTGAAGGCAACAAGAATTTTGGACAGGCTGTCACACAAGCACATGGAAGAGATGCTCTCCAAGAAGCTGCTCATTACGATCATGTCCTAGGAGGGCCCAGCTGGAAGCTGAGCAACAGGGAAACCATGGGAGATTTAGGGAAGGCAAAGAGTTCTACTGTGCCCCTGCAGGCCTGGCACTGTCAGCCTGGGGACACTTGCCTAAGGGAGAGCAAAAAGCCACTGCTGTCCCCATCACCCTCTCCAGCAAAACCCGGCAGAGGTTGAGCCAGAGCTCAGCACAGAAAGTTTACTGGTGACGCTCAGTTTTGAAACTTCTTGAAAACCACAGAAGAAGCACCTGGAGCCTGAGAAATGCTTTCAGTAGCCTTGGGTAACTCCAGGGGAATTGCAGAAATTACTCTGATGTATGACCACTATTTTTGCATGAATTACCTCCTATATATTGGCCAAGAGAGCAGGAAAATGGTCTCAGCCTAACAAAAAACGATGAGCCAATTTACTGTAATTAAACAGCAAATGTACTACTTCTTTCTGCTGAAGCAAGTTCCTCCATATTCAGACTTCGGTCTGTTCAGGAAAACTGGAAGTGTCCAAGATTTTGGCACTCAGAAGTTCTATTCCATTCCACATTGGTGGGACAAATGGAGGGAGGAGCAGTAACACAACTCCCAAATACACCATTCAATTCACTTAATAAAAAAGAAAAGTAAAAAGCCAATCTCCAGCACCAGCCTGATTATTTGGCTTCCAGTTGTTTCCTCTTTCAAAAACAATAACCTGGGAAATTCCGTGATAAGAGGTGCAAGAAGCACATTTTTCTCACGTCCCCCCAAATGTAATTACTTATGACAGAGGCAGTTCCCTACATTCTGAGGTGACTCCTGGTGAAGACTAAATATTGAATCTGCTCTAGAGGGGAAAATAGGATGTCTGACTAACAAAGGCCAGTTCTGGTGACAGCTCAGGCTCGGAATTCCCGACAAGGCACAATGTTTTCTTCCCAGCTGACAATGCCACATTCAGCAGCACCATCTGACTGTGCCAAGGGCTGATGGATCACCTTCAGCCTATTCTTGTCCCCAGTTCCAGAGCTGAAAGGATCTTATCCTGCAGGAAGCCATCCCTCGTAGCTTTTAAAGAAACAACCCTGAACTGCAGAACTGGATTTGCAGAATGTTCCCTTCCCTGCCAAATCGGATTTCTCAGCATCTTCCTCCAAGGAGTGTCTCAGCTCTGTCACAGCTCAGAGTGGATGTTGGGTGGGAATTGTGTCAGTGGGAGCACAAGGAGTACAACCCAATACTCCCCAAACTGAGAGGTTTTCATACCCAATTCCTATCAAGCCAGTGGTGCACATGACACCCAAACCACAGCTCTGAGATCATGAAGGAATATTAAAAGCCTGTCTTGGAGAGCAGACAAGTCAGGGTGGGGATATCAAAGAAGCCAATTAACTAATTAAAGTTCCTCAAAGCCAGTGAGTGCTTTAGCTTAATTTGATTGTGAAAGTCCAGGATAATTCCACGCTACACTGGAAAACACAAAAAACAGACCCCAAAACCAACAAACCGCCCAGCTGGAGTGGCCCAGCCTCCTACAAACCCCAACAAACCCCAGAAGTGGAAACACTCAGGTACCAGAGCACAAACAAAACAGACCAAAGTCTTGGTAGAGGAGGACAGAGGAGAACGAGATCCATTAGTTTCTCTCTTCCCTCCAATATCGCTCCCTGGAAAAGCAACAAATGAGTACCAAGGACAAACTATTAAAGACAAAATTCCTCAAGATATAATAAATTCAAGTAATAAATCCGAAAGTGTTTCCAACACACCAAAAATCTCCAGGGAAGCAAAAAGCCCTGTGGCTCCATAATATCCATTTCATAAGGAATTAGCCCAGACTTGTTCCACTGTGGAGATGGAGGGAGACACAGAAGGTTCCACCTGGCAGCTTAGCCTGGAGTACAACAAAACGTGGCTTTTTGGGAATTTGGGGGGTTTTAAACCATCTCCAGCAATCCTGACCAAAGCTCCTTCCAACACACACAGAATAAAACCCAGGCGCAGCTTCTGGCTGAACAAGAGCTTAAAAATCAGGAAAACTGAGCAGGTTCCTCCAAAAGCAAGTGGGATCAGCTGAGGAGAAGGAGCAGTGGCCAAGCTCCCCCTCAGAGTCACTTAGGCTGGTCGGGAACCTGCTCTGCTCCAGGAAGGGATCCCGAGCTCCAGCCCAGCCCAAATTCTGCTGTGGTTCTACAGGACAAATTTAATTAGTGACAGAGGAAGGTCCTTAGAGCAAACCCAAGCTCAGGGGCACGGCAGCCTTGGGAATGAGGGGGAAGCGACTGAGCTCCCCAAACCCAACTGTCTAAGCCAAAAGAGTGAAGCCTTAGGTAATGACATGGATCTAACAGTGACTGTTTAAAGCTGGCCTCAGGTCTGAGTGGATTTTTCCATATTTGTATCCAAGGCTAATAACAAAGCAGCCAAACGAGGACAGCTAATGAGACATCACCTCACAAGCTGAGGGCTCAGAACTGACCTCAGAAAGAGGTTTTTCAAATGACATTTATGATCTCCACGTGTTCAAGCAGCAGCTGGACAGGTAGGGCAGGTTCACAAGACTCTGAGGGCTTTTATTTGTTCATCCAAAACAAATCCAACATTGGGAACAATTCCAGTATCACCAAACTCCCACCACAAGAGCCTTCCATGGTTAATCCACCACACAAATTGGGAGGAGGAGTGAATCAAAGACCAGAAATAAAAGTACTTGGAGACTGTCTGAAAACACATTAGAAAGAAATGCTGAGGGATGAAGTACAAAAGAGGAGAGAACAAAAAAAAAATCCTGGTTTACTCCTTTTCTCAAGGCAACACCTGAAGCAGCTCATTAAACAATCATTTGAGGTGGTTTAGCACTTGCTTTAGCACGGAGTTAAGTTGCTGTGTTGAACTGCTTGAATGTAACAATTAAAAGACCATCCCACTCTGAACTCTAAGGTAAAGCTCAGCAGCTTTTGAAAGGAAAATGGAACCAAGACCTAAAGAATCCAGAAATTACAGAGAAAAAAATAACTTAAAAAATGCTGGAGGGTGGGAAAGAAGCACGGAACACAAAAAGATGAGGGCTGAGGAAAAAAGAAAAAGTTTTAATGGAATAATATCCAAAATTTCCAAAATGCAGACCTCGAAAGAAAATTGAAACCAAAGCAGCAATTATCAAAAGGCAAATGGTTCAAGTCACAACCTCTAGCACAAAACCACTCGCATCTCTCTAAGCTCCAAGTGTTCTCCACACTCTATAATCCAACAAAAAGCGACTCAAAACATGACATCAAACCCGAGTTTTAAACACTCGTTTATAACAGTGATGATTCCGAGCAGCAGGAAGGCATTCACCCTTCCCACCTGGGCCCACGCACCACTGACACCCAAACGCGGAAAATCTTCCAAGTTCTGGCCAGAGACATCAGCCCTGGCCGGCTGTAGGGACGCTGCAGTAGCAAAGGCCTGATGTTGCAGAGCTGTCCGTGTCCCCATCGGCGCTCCCGGGCTCTCCCAGTGGATCCAGCGGGATCCCGCGCACGGAGAGGCAGGGAACGGCCCTAACGGCCCGCGCCGCCCGAGCGCTCCTCACATCAACCCATCCCCGCTCCCTGCCAAACCTCCACGGGGGATTTTCCTCTCGCGTCAGCGCCGGGAGGCGGCCGGAGTTTCGCCCAGGCCCGGCTCGGCGACCTTGAGGGGAATCACCGGGGAAACCCAACTCCGGCCAACAAAGGGCTGCCGGGGCGGCCACAAAGCAGCCCCGCCGTCCCCCCCGGCGCCCCTCGCTACCTGCGCAGCTCGGCGGCTCCTCTCCCTGGCCGCGCATCCCGGTCCCGGCGGAGCCGCGGGAAGGAAGGGAGGGATGGAGGGAGGGAGGGATGTGGCGGCTCCCCCGCCCCGCCGCGGG
>VZRL01002886.1:145234-204925 GCA_013397895.1 Origma solitaria | reverse complement strand
AGCCGCGCCCCAGCGGAGTCGGGAGTGCTGGAAAAAGGGAGCAAAAACCCATGCGAATGGCTTTGGTGCTGTCGGGAGCCGCGTCCGGGCGCGTTGGAGCCGCGCGTGTTGCTCCGAGTTCACTTTGCAGCCGCGTCATTGCTCGCTCTGGTGCCCTTGGGCTCCTCTTCCTCCTCGCACACTTCGCTCGCCTCGGTTGCTTCGCTTTCTTTGAGTGTTTTTTTCCCGTGGGCTGATTTTAGAACTTAATTTCAATACCTGAGCCGGGAAAAATCAACCGCTGTAACATTCCAGCGTATCTACCCCACGCTGTAGCGATCCTGGAGAGCTTTAGCTGGATCGGAGCGATGCCCAGGGGATGCTGCACAGCCCAGAGGTGCCTTAATCTCCGTATTTCCCCACTTTTGGGGCCGTCCCGCCGGTCCTCGGCAGGCCCGGTGTCCATCATCCGTGGATGAACTTGTCCCTTGCTGTTGGTTGGGTTCTTTGTGTGGCAAAGAATCTGAGAACAGGAATCTGAACTGGGAATCTGAGCTGGATCGGTGTGGGGCGAAACCAGCTCGGGCTCGGGTGTGTTTTTCCAGTCCTTCCAGCTCGTTCCAGGTCGGATTAGTGTGTGGGGTGCAGTTTGAAGCAGCAGCTCGAGCTGCCTGCGTTGATAGGGAAATGTAATAGGATATTTCTGTAGTTTGGCTTGTTTTGCTTGTGGTTTTGTGCTGCCCCACACTTTGGAGGAGCTGTGGTTTTCCCTTCCATTGTTCTGGCTGAGCAGCCCCAGCATCCCAGCAAATCCCTGGAGCAGCACTGCTGTTCTGAAGAGGGTTCAGGTGCCTTTTCGAGGACAGGAAGGTGTTTGCTGTGACTCCAAACCCCCCAGCCGGGCTAGGTCTAACTGTACTGGCTGGGCAGGCTGTGTGTGGTGCAGGGATGGGAGCCAAGGAGAAACCCCTCCATTCAAATTGTTACAAAAATTAGATATTTATTTCTGATGGCTTTGGAAGGTAATTACAGTTAGGCTAAGGAGATTTTACAGGGCGAGTGAATTTTGGAATATTGCTGTGAAAATCCTTTTTGAAAATGGAAAATAATTTTGGTTTGGGGAAACAAGAAAGCTGATATCAGTGTTTAAAGATGGAGCCTTAACACTCCAGAGGGAAGGGTTGATTCCCTTTTGGATGTGCTGTAAATGGACTCTGGTTCATGTTGTGCCTGTTTTCATCCTGCTGTAGGTGCGTGGCTCCTTCCAGACAGATAGAGGGTGATTTTTACTGGGTTTTGTCCAGTTTTTACTGTTAAAAATAGATGTTTGTACAGCTCTCAGTGCTGAAGCCGTCAGCAGCAGTTGGTGTGTCCAGCTCCGGGAGCTCCAGGGACACTGGGGACCAGCTGGAGAGAATCCAAGAGCAGCACTGAGCTCGGTCAAGGATCCAGAGGTCCCAAGGGGCAGGGAGAGTTAGAGAACTGCAATTACAGAGCTTCTCATTTTGTCTCTACATTAGACAAGGATTTAATATTGGAGAGTTTTCTGTGTCTCCAGAGTACAACAGCTATTGGGGAATTCTCTTTGTCTCCAGAGTACAATTAAGAAAGGAAGAGGTTTAAGTAGTAGTGTGGAAGACTCACACTGAACCTTGAAAAACTCATTGACAGGCACTAAACATAATGACAGAAAATGAAATTATTAATATTATAATGAAATTATTAATTCCAGGCTCACTGCTGCTCCCTGTTTGTGTGTGTGATGTCTGGAAGTCAGTCTGTGCTGTTTCTGTGCGTCGAGAGATGCAGGAGGTGCCCAGCTCTTTCCCAGGCAGTATGGATGCAGTTGGAATGTTGGAGCCTTGCTTCCCTGGGAGCTGGGAATGGGTTCATGCCATGGGTTGGAAGTCCTGGAGGATCTGGCAGACTTCCATAGAGCAATGTCACAGCATCATGGAATGGTTTGGGTGGGAAGGGGCCTTAAAGCTCATCCCATTGCACCCCTGCTGTGGGCAGGGACACCTTCCACTGCCCGGGTCACTCCAAGCCCTATCCAGCCTGGCCTTGGACACTGCCAGGGATCCAGGGGCAGCCACAGCTGCTCTGGGCACCTGTGCCAAGGCCTGCCCACCCTCACAGGGAAGGATTTCTTCCCACTGTCCCATCTAACTCTACCTTCTGGCAATGGGAAACCATTCCCCCTTGCCCCATCCCTCCAGGCCCTCATTCAAAGTAATTTGGGTAGTCTGTAATGGACACCTTGATGTCTCCACAGTTAATTAGAAAATCATAGTTCAGAAGTAAACTGGGCAATTCTCTTGTGATTATATTGATGCTCATTTATCTCTAACATTGTGCATTGTTTAGGTAGTTCTTTCTCAGTAAGCTACACATTCCTTATACTAAAATGGGGTGTCCCAAAGCAGAGTTATTTCTTGTCTATAAAACCTCTTTCTAAGGCAGTTTGGGAGGGTTTCTAGCATCTGCATGATGAAGGATGCAGACCCTGACCTTGGCCTTACAGCTGTGCTCCCCAAGGACCCATCCCGGTGTGTTGTTCGTATCCAGGTCAATTTATTGACCCGCGGGAGCTCTGGTGGCTCTGACAGCTCTGCCCCTCTGAGAAGGCTGGAAAGGTTGATTTTTGGGAAGCAGGGAGGAGGCTGTTGTGGTTTTTAAGGAGCAAGTGGAATGTTGAGTTAGAGGGGATCAGGGCACGGGCTGGACACGGGGTCAGCCCTTGGAGCTCTGGGGGCAGAGCAGGAGCTGGAACCCCCTTGCACTATGGAGAGGGCCCTGCCCACATCCCTGGAGCTGGTGCTGCTCGCAGGGCTTGGAGTGATGCCCAGGGAGTGTCTGAGGGCGAGAGCTCGGGGCCGAGCGTGGGATCCCGTTCTCCCTTCCATGAATATCCGAGCAGGGCCAGGCTGGCTGCTGGCAGCTGCTCCAGAGGCAGTTGTTCCGTGGGCTGGGCTGGCTGGACACCCCCTGCCTGCCCTCCAGCCAGGGCTGCCCTGTGAGCTCTCTGCCGCCTGGCTCTGCTGTCCTTGGCGAGCATTATCTCCGTGACTGGCTCAGATTTAATCCAGGGAGGGTTCTCTCTCTGCGGCTCTTTTGTGTTCTTACCTTTGAAAAGGAGCAAGGGCTGTAACCCAAATCAAAGCGTTTTAGTCTGGGGTTTCCTTTCGCTTTTATGCAGTGGTCTGAGCTGAAATGTCCTTTGTCTTGGGGGAAGGTGTGTGCACCAGGGCCACACCGCAGAGCGTGAGGTGGTTATTTGAGGTCAGTGCCCACATCAAAGCCGGGGGTGGATCTGTCCCCCCCATCGGTGACAAAGGCTTTCAGGGCAGCTGCACTGCAGGTCTCACTGCAGAAGTGATTTCCTCTGCTGCTGCTCATGCTTTGGACTGGTTTTTGACCACATGTTTTCTGCTTAAGGATATGGGGGTGTTTTTGTTTCTAATTGTCGTGGAAATGTTGGAAAACTCTGTGATATCAATGGGGCTTTGGCATTTCAGCACATGAACAAAATCCTCTTACGGAACAGGGCATCATTCCTCTGGAATTCACTGCTTAAAAACCTTTATTTGCTGCAGAATCATTTTGTAGTGACAAGGGGAAAACCTGGAAGTCTGTTGGGACTTGAGCCCTCTGTGGTCCCTCAAACCCACTGTGAATTGATCAGGAAATGGTCTGCTTTGTTTTGCTGCTTAAAGATCCGTTTGTACTGCTCGTTAAGATGCAGACATGATGGAGAGGAGTCTTGGGCTTCTTTTCGAAGGGTTTTTCCCCTTATTGCTTGGGGGAATCTCAGGCAAGGTAATGGGCTTCTCATTGAAAGGATCTGCAGGCTAGTGGCAGCGCAAAGCAGGATGAGTTCCTGGTGTCTTCCTTTATGGCTTCCAGCTGTCAGTGCCTCCTGCAAGAGGGAAAAATGAAAGCTGCGAGGAAAGGAATGATTGCCCAAAAAAGTTCTCATGTCTAAGAATAGGCTTTGCAATGTGTATTCTCATGTAATTTTCTTCTTTCTCTGAAGGAAAATATCTGAGAAAAAATAGAGTAAGCCAGTACAAGGATTCTACCTCTTCTGGATTAGTATTTTTTGAAGGAGGTTCGTAAAATCCTAGAATGGTTTGGGTTGAAAGGGACTTTAAGGATCTTCCAGTGCCACCCCTGCCATGGACCATACCTCCCACTGTCCCAGGCTGCTCCAAGCCTTGTCCAACCTGGCCTGGGACACTGCCAGGGATCCAGGGGCAGCCACAGCTGCTCTGGGCACCTGTGCCAGGGCCTGCCCACCCTCACAAGGAGGAATTCCTTCCCAGAATCCCAGCTGGCAGTGGGAGGCCATTCCACCTTGTCCTGTCCCTCCTCCATGCCTTGTCCAAAGTCCTGTGCAGAGCCAAGAGCTGGACTCAGTGACCTTTGTGGATCCCTTCCAACTCAGGATATTCCGTGATTCTGATATAATTAAAACATTAATTCCTAGGGGAGGGAAGAGGGCAAAGGAAAATGCAGCTTTGGAATTTTAGCCTTCGGTTCTTTCCAGGCTCGTGTTTCTAGTTCAGGATTTATACACAGGGCAGGACACCCCGGAGCCTCACGGGAATTTGTGTCCTTTGAGCTGGGAAGATTTAATTTCTCGGATGTGCCTCGGCTCCTGAGAAAGTGTGGGAGGAACTCACATTTCAGGGTGGTCAGGCACTGTGAAATTGTAATTGTTTCCATTCATTCAATGTCTCTGTGGTGTCTTTGGCTTTGGAGCTGGTGCTTTGCAAAGCTCAGTTAGGTTTGACTGGCATTTGGCACCACAGCTTTAAAACTGAGGCTTCTGGGTCTCAAAATCATTTTTTTGTAAGGGGCATTAGAAGAATCTGATTTGAGGGAAGAGCAAAGGCTGAGAGTTACCCTGCTGAGAGGCTGGGGTAACTCAAATTGCTCCATGTTCTACCTGCAAAAGTGATGTTTGTTCTCCTCTTGGAAGCCGTCTGTCACAGCGAGGAGATGACATCCAGTGAGTGAATACTGCAATATCAGGAGTGACAAAAACTCAGCACCATGGGAGGGGTTTAATATTCCATGCTGTGATTTTACATTCACATTTTATTAGAAGTAGAGCCTTGGGAACTGCTCAGATTGTCCCAAAACATCACGAGCGTATTTATGTGGCTCAGCTTTTCCCTCTGTATAGGACATCCTATTTATACCAGAGGGATGCTCTGAGGATTAATTAGGAGTTGATTACAGCAGGAGGCTGTAAAGTTGCTGCAGAAAGCTCTGTGTGTGTGGGCAGAATGAGCCTGATCCTTTGTTAGGAAGTGAGGTCAGCTTGGAGTGGTTAATCTGTGTCTGTAATGCGGCCCTGAGGAGCTGGGTGTTCATGAGCCGCAAGTGAGCGCTGGATTTTTAGCCTAAAGCCTGGAAAATGTTTGTGCTTGGTGCTTCTCCTGTGCAAACCACCCCCACGCCTTCCCAGCCACACAGGGATCCCAAAACCTAAAAACTCTGCTCTCCAAGTGCTGAAGGGAGCTGGGCTATCACCAGCCCAGCCTTCACTCTGAATTTCCCTCTCCTCAAGTGAATGTGTGCTTTCTGTCTTGCAGTATGTTCAAGCAGATGCTCCTACCAACAAAACACTGGCTGGGCTGGTGGTGCAGCTGCTGCAATTCCAGGAAGATGCCTTTGGAAAACATGTCACCAATCCTGCCTTCACAAAGCTTCCTGTGAGTATTGGGGTTCTCACTCTGCCGTCACAGCTCGTGTCCTGCTACTCCTGCCGTGTTGGTGCAGCTGGAGCGTGTCCAGGCCCTGGGACATCCCTGCTCCAGCCCAGGCTCTTCCTGATGCACCCTCTGGAAGGGCTGGAATAGCACGCTCCTCCTTAAAAGCAGATTTTCGATGTAATGTACCTTATTCTCTCTATATTTGAAATTATTTCCAGAATGCTATGGGAAGGTTTTAGTTTCTACTAAAATTCTGTGTAATTCATCAGTTTTAAGTCAAATCTGGGCTGGTGCATCCTAAACTGAGTGAATAAAATGCACTTGGAGGCAAACAAGCTTCCATTGGGTGTTTTGGTTGATTAAACTCCGAACTTGTAACGTTGCCAAGGCTGAGAAATGACTTTGCTGTGTTCTGCAGCAGCACGTGCTTACCTGCTTGGTCTGGGACAGTTCTCTGGTCCCTCGGGGTACAGGTAGTCAGAAACAATCTCAACAGGGTGAGGGCTGCTGCTTTCAAAGCCCAGCCTGGAACCCTGCCCACCACCCAGAGCAGCTTGTCCTGGGGAGTGTGAGGTCCAAAGAGCTGGTGGAGGGCAGGGGATGCAGCACAGGGACCAGGGGGTCTGGGAGGAGGGCGGGGATGGCAGCCTGGTGCCAAGGCCCTGCTGGGTGATTCAGGGGAGGTCTGTGTGCCAGGGCAGCTGTCCTAAAGCCATGGGTGTAAGTGTGGCATCACTGAGTCTGTGCTCATCTTTGCCACAGGATGTTTGCTGGCATTGGGGGGTTGTGCCTTTAGGGTTCTGGATAGGTGGATACACAAAGCTGGGGACATTTATAGCCAGTTAAAGTCTTGAAGCCAATTAAAACTGAAGTTGGCCTGAAAACGTGGAAGAACTCTCGTGGTTTTGGGTCCGTGTGACAGGACAGTGTGTTTTTTTTATTCTGTGCTGGTTTTGCCCCAGGGCTTTGGCCTCTGTAACCTCTCCAGTGAGGAGTGGGATGTGCACGCTCCTTCACAGCAAGGTTTTTCAAACTCATAGGGTGAATCTTGGAAAGACTCCCAGATGAATTTTGGAAGGAAATGCTCCCTGTGAGGATGGGGAAACCCTGGCACAGGTGCCCAGAGCAGCTGTGGCTGCCCCTGGATCCCTGGCAGTGTCCAGGGCCAGGTTAGACAGGGCTTGGAGCAGCCTGGGACAGTGGGAGGTGTCCCTGCCCACGGGACTGGATGATCCTTAAGGTCCCTTCCAGCCAAACCATTCTGGGATTCTATGAATCTCCTGGTGCCTTGGAGCACACCCAGGAGCACCACAAGGTGCCAGTAAGATCTTACCACCTCTCCTGATACCTCGGTGATCATAACAAGCTTTAGGGTCAGGGGGAGCTTTGCAGAGCTTTATTTGGATGTGGCAGCACAAACCATAAAGCTGCCCACATTCCACAAGTGCATAAACCATTGGAGTGCTCCCAAGCCTTAAATCAATTTGTCTTATCTTAAAAATGGGCAATAAACATTGCAGTGGCATCATAAAGATGTTGTTCCTGTGTTTGTTCTCACTGCTTCAAAGGTCTAATCTGGTCAAATTTGCTCAGCTTAATTTACAGCACTTGGATCTTGGTGCTGTGGGTTACTTCAGCAGGAGACAGCTCCTCAGTGCATCTTCCCAGGAATGCTGCTGTCTGTGGGGTGTCTCCAGCTTTGGGCTCTCTCTGCTCCCAGCAGAAAGCCCCTGGTGACCAGAGCCTGGCCTCTAAACAGCTCCCCAAATTCTGCTTTGTGCCTTGCACAAGTTTTTTGTATTCACTGAGAAACAAATCGAATCAAAGTGGATCCTGGTGCTGCCTTCAGCTGGGCTATCTGTCTGTCTCCATTTCCAAGATGACTTTGACAGCAGCTGACTTTTCCCAAGCACAGAGAGATCAGGAAAGCAGCAAGTGCAATTTCAAGCTAAAATGTATCAGAAAAATGGAGCTTTTTGTGCAGGAAACAGTTTTTTTTCTTTTCAATAACCTTTCAGAGAAAGGACTGGGTAAGGCCCCTGGAGCTTCCAGCCTCCTCATGCTCCTGTTTGAAGTGCTGTTGTGGAATTCTTCATTTGGGGATGGGTGACTCACAAGGGCTCTGCTAAAACTAAGAGGGAGGAAACGAGCTGGGGTTGGAAGGGGCTGGGGTTGGAAGGGGCTGGGGTTGGAAGGGGCTGGGGTTGGAACGAGCTGGATGTGGTGTTTCAGGGCAGATGGGCACTGTGACTTTGCAGCGCCTGACAAACAGCCTTCCCTGGTGGAGGGATGTGAATGTGGAATATCTGAACTCTGCTTCAGTTGCTCATTTCTGATGATCTGGTTTGATGTTCTCACACAGGTGAAGAGCTGCTTCCCTGACAGCTACAATTTGAAGTTTAATTTACTATGAAATGGGTGTTCAAAGAGTACATTGGGTTTTTACAGTTCTACACCAAATTTTTTTCGAGGAAGGACTTGGAGCTTTCAAATACATCAAGTTCTTGCAAATGGAAAGAATTCTGTTTAATCACAATGCATTTAATCTTCAGGAAACATTCTTAAAGGAGAATGTCAAACTCCAAAAGAGCTTCGTCTGAAAATTAATGTTTCATTTGATAAGTTCTATGTCTAAAACTCAGTTATGAAATATGTATTTGTTTAAAATAATTGCATAAAAGTCAATGTCCCTGTTTTTCCTTTTTTTTTTTGGTTCCAGGCAAAGTGCTTCATGGATTTCAAAGCTGGAGGTACATTATGTCACATTCTTGGTGCTGCTTACAAATATAAGAATGAACAGGGCTGGTAAGTTTTTTATTTGTGGTTTGTACACCTTTTGCATGAAACCAAGCACATGAATTGCTTATGCAAACTACCTAAAGTTTAATCCTTCCTGGAGAATCAGGCAGGCAAGGCAGTGGAGATGGGAAGAGGGAATTTTTCCTGTTTTGCTGATGGTAGCTTTTTTAAAACACGCCCCCACGCTTCTAAATTTAAAGAGAAGTTGGCCAAGTTTAAGGTTTTGGGGTTGTAGTTTGAGTTAATTACAAGTTTGAACCTTGAGACTCTTTTAATTTTCTTGCTGTCGGACTGAGCAAATGAACCAGAATCAGAGTCTTACATCTGTGAGATGTAAATCTTTGTTACTGTATTGATTGGTTGGTTTAGTCATAATTGGGAAAGCACGGAGCATTACAGATTCTAATAAATGCTCAGATTTCCCTTGCTCCAAAAATGGGGAGTGTAAACACTTAGGAACTCTGCCCCTGTGGCTGTTGACACTGGTATGAAAAATATCCTGGAGTGTTTTAACCTGGGTGTTTTGAGGTTATAATCCTCTTCCCAAGGAAGCAGCAGCAGAAAATCCTGGAATGCTTTGGACTGGAAGGGCTCTTAAAGCCCATCCTGTGCCACCCCTGCCATGGGCAGGAACACCTCCCACTGTCCCAGGGTGCTCCAAGCCCCGTCCAGCCTCGCCTTGAAATTACTATTTTTGAGAATAGTTGGGCAAAAGCTGAGGATGAAAAGTCAATAAATGTAAATAATTAATACAATTAAGCAGAGATTGTTCCTGTACATTAATTTAAATAGTTTTGATGTGATGTTTCCAATCTGTAACAGCATTCCTGGAATTCACTGAGTTGTTTTTACACACAAGAGCCATTTTAAAGGTGAAATAAAGTTCTTTCAGAGTGGTTGGTTGTTTTTAGGAGCTGCTTCTCCTCATTTCAGCTCTGTCTGAGGTGAATATATCAGGAACAAGCTGCTCTCAGGAGTTTTCCTGCTCCAGGTTTTGCCAACACCTGGGACAGGCACCCATTTGCAATGGGGTTTGTCAGGAGTGTCTTGCTGCCTTTTTACCTTAAGGTACAGGAATTAAATGGTTCCAACTTCAGGAATATTTGAGTATTTAAATATGCCAGTTTTCCCAAGCCAATCTGGTTTGCAGACAATTGTCCAGCCCAGCGAGCTCTGGGGTTGCCTCCTCCCCTCTCCCTCCTTGCTGCTGCCTCAGGATTAGTGTGGGTAGTGCCTGGTGTCTGTGCATGTGGGCTGTAGCGGGCAGTAATCCCGAACTTAACTCTGAGGATCAGCCCTAGAGCCTGGAATGTGTCCCTCACTGACTCAACCGAATAATCTGTGCTGTTTGCCTGCACCGTGATTGATTTGATATTTGAATGGTGTGCATTTCGCTCCTGCTTAACCTGTTTGTGACTGATCTGTCTTATAGGAGAAGTCCCTTTCCTCGCCACAATAGGTATGTGTGAGAGCTGGACATACCTGGCCCTCACTGCAGCCCCAGCAAACCTGGCACAGGGAGTCTCTTAAGATGAGGACAGGAAGAATGAGTGCCATTTTATCCAAATGGGCAGCTCAAAAAGTGCTGTTACTTAATGTATTCATGTCCTTCTCTGGGTTTCTGAAGCAGGCAGGGATTTGGGGACGTACAGCTTTCCTTGGATGCACAGTGCAGGTTTTGAGCAAAAAATGGAAAAATGTTGGTCACACCCTGACTGTCTTTGTCTCACAGATACCAAGAGTTCTGTAGGTGTTTATTTGGCATTTATCTCCCATGGAGCCAAACATTCTGGGTGTTTTGGATACAAACCATGGCTGAATATTGGAGAAGGGGCTCCATTTTGCCTCTAAAATCCTCGGTATAGTAGGTGTGAAATACCTTATTAGCAGTGACCTGACAGCCTTGATGTCTGACCCTACTTCTGCAAGTCAGGGTGGGCTTTTCAAAGCACACAACGAGGTCCTAAATTCCTTTTAAAAGGGTGATTCCAATAAATATGCCAGGATCTTGTGTTTGATTTGTTGCCATGTCATTAATGTGAAGGGCAGAGTCCCTAATGTGCTTTGGGACAGAAAGCACCTCCCCTGACAGAGGGTGTTTGTAGAGCTGCCTGGCACCTCAGTGTTCCCACAGCACCACCTGCCTGGGCACCTCCCTCCTGAAAATCCCAGGAGCTTCTGGTGGTCCCAGCTGAGGTGTCCTGTTAGTGGGGTCACGCCCTGGTGTGGTCACAGGGCTTGGGGCTAAGCTTTGCTTTCCTTTACCTTCTCTTAACATTTATCAGCTGGAAAAAGGGATTTGTTGCTGGAAACAGGGCTGTGTTTATAGGAAACCCCTTGGTTCTGGAGTAACTGGTTTGAGCTGGGTGGTGATTGCAGCCTGGCAGTCCGTCGTGGGGAGGACGTGCCCGGCTTTCCCCTGGATTGGGTGTGCAGGGCTTTGGATTTCACACCCTGCTGCCACCTCAGGCCCACGGATGCTCCCCAAGCTGGGAGGTGCAGGCGTGCCCCAGGTCATGTTGTACATCTGAGAGGCACAGCCTGGTATTTAAACACCTCCTGGTGCTTTGGGAGAGGCTGGGTCGTGAGGGCTTAACCCCTCCGTGTCAGTCCCTGCTGGTGCTGCACATGCTGAGGGAGCTGGTGCTGGGGCTGTCCCTCCTCAGGCTCTGGGGGTCACCACTCAAATCCCTCAGTTGGGTTGACCCATCCGTGAGCTCTGAACGTGTGCAGGGATCAGGTGGGTACAGCAGAGGGAATCTGGGGGCTCTCGTGCTGCTTCCCAGGAGGAATTCTCAGCTTTTGTGTTCTCCCCCCGTTTCTGATGGACAAATCTCCATTGGTATTGTAACAGTTGTCATGATTTGTTCATGAAATACCGAAGTTTAAAGCACCAGGGTGCAGTAAAGGCAGTGATAAAATGCTGACATGGATTATTAGCTGCCTGTGTTCTGGGGGGTGGTTTGTTCTCACATCAGGCACAGGAGTTGCTGGTTTTCCTGGACTCCCAGGGCTGGTGGATGGGTGCAGGTACAAGTAAGAGAACCGTGAGAGCTCGTTCATGAATTTTCTCATCTGGTTGTTGAAATCCATCGTGGTTATGTGTTTAATTACCCCCTGTGACTGTGGTGGAATGCACAACCCTGCTGCAGGGTTTGGTGCACACTCTCAACCTTCCTTTTTTCCCTAAACATTTCACAAATCAGCTGCATTTGTTGATTTGGTTCATTGTGGTTTTCTCGCTCGTGAGGGTGCCAAGTGCAGCAGAAATAGTTGTGATTGTGCTTGAAGTGTCCTTGTGCCGCTGCCATGATCCACTGTTTCTGTGGAACGGGGAAGGTTCTTTACTGCTGCAAGGTGGGCGCTTGGAGTTAACATTTTTGAATCATTTCCCTCTACAGGAGGAGGTTTGACCTGCAGAATCCCTCCCGAATGGATCGGAACGTGGAGATGTTCATGAACATTGAGAAAACACTGGTGCAGGCAAGGAGCTCCCCAGACACCACTGCTCGGGGCAGGGATCCACTCCTTGGGACCAGGGAAGGGCTTCATCCTGGGCTGCTGTAGGAATATGGCCCTCTCTCCTCCCTCTCCCACCCCTTGCAGTCACAATTTCACCTTCTCATTTGAAAAATGCAGGGTATTTCCATTGGTACTCTGTGGATATGCAAAGGGCGAGGAAAACTTGTTGTAAGGTCAGAGAAAACATCCTAAGTGTCCCCATGTCCGTGTGGAAGTGGCACCCTTGGGATTGAGTAACTGCTCCTGTACACACCCATTCCATGGCTGACTTTCAGTTCGATCTAAATTGGCCTTTTTTTCAAGCTAGAGTTCATTTTAGTCTCATTTTATCAGACAAATCATTATTTATATCTATTAAGCAACTTTGTGGAGTCTAATTTGAAGTTCACTTTTTTTAACTGCTGCGTGGGGATATTACGTTATTTTTTATCAAACTTTAAAGCCAAGTTCAGTGTATAATACAGTCAAAACATAACTTTCGGGTGTTGTTAGAAATGGAAATAGGAAGAAGAAGAGCAAAAAGCAACAATACTCTTGTTACAAAATCCCCTTGCGATTGTACAGTGGTTTCAGTGCATAATAAAAACCTGGGCAGGCTTTGCAGGGGAGGTGAGTGAAGGGAATGTTCCTGTCCCAGGGCCCCTGGAGCTGGGATTACTGACCTGTGTCACGCCTGGGCTGGGCTCCACTGGAGCTCCAGCATGGCCATTTTAATAGGAATATTCTGATTTTGTGCCACAGATGACCTCCTGATTGCATGTTTACCTTGCTGTTCTCTCACAGAACAACTGTCTGAGCAGACCAACCATCTACCTCATTCCTGACATGGAGCTGAAGCTGGCCAACAAGCTGAAGGACATTGTCAAGCGTCACCAGGTGAGTGTCACACGGCACAGGTGTACCCATGTTGGTCAGCTCTGAGGGAGAGGCCCTGCGGGACACGTGGGGGTGTCAGGGGACACAGCAGCAGCACCAGCTCCCTTGTGAAATGGTTTTTGTCCTCCCGTGGAGGCTGAGTCCTGGCTGTGCTCTGAAAGCAAACCTGGAGCTGCTGCCAGGCGGCTCTGGGTGAGCTGGGGACAGGCCCAGCTGATTGACTGCTCAGTGCAGGTTTGTCCAAAGCTGGGCCTGAAGCAGTGAGTGAGGCAGCTGTTCCACATGTGTGGGACAGCAGAAGGAGGCTTCACTCTTGAAATGATCGCTTGTTTTTGCTTTATTTCACTCTTCCATTGCTGGTGCTGAGCAGAGCCCAGGCAGCCTCCGTGCATCTCAGACATTCCACTGCCCTGCCCTCGTAATTCCAGGTGCTAAAGGATGACCTGAGCGCGACTAATGGCTTCATCTTGTAAAATATAAACAGTCTTCTCCCTTGTCTGGGGGGAAATATCCTGGAATGTAACCTCTCGATGGACTGATGGCTTTTGTGTCAGGACAATTCACAGCTGTAGCCAAAGTGTTTCTTTTCCAGATTTAATGTATTTCCTGTGTTGTGATTATGAACCATTGTCTCAGCCTCACTTGGGCACATTTTCACAAGTTGCTCTTAATTATTTGGCTGATTCAGGATGGGTGTTATTGCTTAAATTAGAGTGAATGAGTCCATTTTCCTTTCATAAAGGAAGTCTGTAGTGAGCTCCAAGCTGTATCCGTGAGTGATTTAAGGGGTTTTTAAAGCAGCTTTGTCTCTACAGAGATGTGAGGAGATGAAAACAGAAATTGGCCCTAATTCTGCTTTTTGGGCTTCTTTCTTTTGCTCTGCCTCTGAATTCTCATCTTGTTGCTAACTCTGCTTCCTCACTATCTGGATTATTTTCTTCTTTTAACCCCTTGCTGTCATCTCCCTACTCCTCCACCCCAGTGCCTGGAGCTCCCTGCTATCCCAAGTCCTCCCTGCTCCAACTTCTGTTCATCTCTTGTGTTTTGGGTTTTTAAGGCTCCACAGGAAATGAATGAATGTTACTGATCTGGTTCACAAAGCTCAGATCTATGAGAGCATCTTCAGCTCATGGAGAACAAAGGGAAAATTTCCATCCTTTTCCCTTAAACACTGGGCAGGTTCTTCATTCGTGCCAGGGCTCTTTCTCTAAATTCTTATTTTCCTGCTCTGTCTTTTGCTGCTGTTCAGAGCTACTCCTCTCGCATTTCCAAGTTCTGGGAACTCTTACCCTTCAGCCCCTGACCCCAGAGCATCTCCACACCTCACTCCCCCAACGCTGTTCTAATTCCTCCTTTGGCTGCTGCCATCCACAGAAGGGCTTTGCAGCTTGTTGTGCTCTTACACAAATCTGCCACCTGTTTATGGGATGGAAGTTTTGAACACTGTTTTCCTGCCAAACTGTTGCAAAACACAGCTCCTCTGCAGACTGGAGAATTCTGCTCTTTGGGAATGACTCTTCCCCTGTGGAGACTGGGGGTGTCTGCAGCGCATGGAAAAATCCTTCTGGGCCTCCACATGAGGGAAGGAGAGGGTTCTCTGGACTGGCAGTGTTAGGGATTTATTTCACAGATATCTGAGCCTGAAGTAGATTTTTTTCCATATTGGTGTAGGTTAAATAGGAATATTGTTATGGCCTGTGCCCGTAAGTATAGAAATTGCTTTATGGAACTCTCCACCACTCTCTGACAGGAGGGTGGAGCTAGCTGAGATTCTATAGACTTATTCTGATATAAATTATCATATTTACAAATTGGTTTGGACCAAAATGTGGGAAGTCACAGATACTTTCTTACAATGTATTTTTGTGTGAATTCATTCCATTTATCATGAGGGTTGGGGCAGATGGAACAAGGGGAGCAAAGGGTTTGGGATGAACAGAGGAAAAGATGACAAAGTAATTTGGCAGCAGTCTTAAAATAATTGTCTTTTTTGACACTTCTTGAAGCTGGTTTTATTCATTGTTGTGTTAAAGGTGGCCTTCAGTATTCCTGGGTGTTGTGGGTAAAAAGCAGCAGCTGAGAGGTTTGGGGCGATGTGTTGAAGGTTTCTCATGCAGTTTCTCCTTTTCTTCCATGTTTCCCCCAGGGAACAGTCACTGAAGAGAAATCCAAGGCTACCCACCATGTGTATCCGAGTCCTACCTCAATGGATGATGGTAAAGTTCTGTTACAGATATTAAGTGGAGTAATCTTATAATTAATTCCATGAGAAGTTACAGAAGTGTTCACCGGACTCAGCACGTTCCCAGCCTGCTCCTGGGGAGCACTGTCTGGATTATGGATAATGTTGTGCCAGGGCAGGCTCAGTTTGGATATTGGGAATATTCCTCCTGGAAAGGATTGTCCTGCCCTGCATAGCTTCCCAGGGCAGGGGTGGTTCCCCATCCCTGGAGGGATTTAAAAGCTGTGTGGATGTGGCACTTGGGGACATGGGGCAATGCTGGGGAATGGTTGCACTCTGATCTTGGAGGACTTTCCCAACCTCAGTCATTCCCTGATGGTGAGTTCCTGTCTGTGCAGGAATTCTGTAGGGAATGCTGGAACAGTCCTTGTGTGTGGTGTGCAAGGTGAGAGCAGTAGCAGGGAGGGCTCTTCAATGAGGCTGGGCTGTGGTGAAGCTCACTCTGCCTGAATGAAGTGTAAGGTCCAAAAAAAGCAATTTCACAGCTGCCTCCTTCAGCAAGTAGCAAAAAATATTTCTTTGTTTTTTCATCTTAAATACATTTAATTTCCTGGTGGATCGTTGTTGTCAAGCCCGAGTTGCACAGACACAAAATCCCTTTCCCACATTCCCTGGCCCGTGCTGGCCACTAGGTGGAAGTGCTCCCTGCAGTTTGCAGGGATCAGGGATGGTTTGTGCTCCATCCCTGTGGCAGCTCCGTGCCGGGCTCAGCTCTGTGTCTGTCTCTGGCCACATCAGGCTCTCAGCAGAGCCTTCAGCAGGGTGGGACAGAGCCCTGTTACACTGTGGGGAATGGCCCTGAATCCCAGCAGGGATTAGAGATACAGCTTCACATCCTCTGGATTTCTCCTGTAATGCTGCTCTGGGCTCTGTTCTCAGAATTTGGGTTGCAGAGTTTAGTACTTGAGAGCTCCCCCAGCCCTGGGGCCAAAGCACAAGGAGCTGGAGCTGCTGCAGAGAGTTCAGAGGAAGTTCTGGAGCTGCTCCAGGGCTGGAGCCCCTCTGCTCTGGAGCCAGGCTGGGAGAGCTGGGGGTGTCCCCCTGGGGAAGAGAAGGCTCCAGGGAGAGCTCCGAGCCCCTGGCAGGGCCTGAAGGGCTCCAGGAGAGCTGCAGAGGGACTGGGGACAAGGCATGGAGGGACAGGACACAGGGAATGGCTTCCCACTGCCAGAGGGCAGGGACAGATGGGATATTGGGAAGGAGTTCTTTGCTGGGAGGGTGGGGAGGCTCTGGCACAGGCGCCCAGAGGAGCTGTGGCTGCCCCTGGATCCCTGGCAGTGTCCAAGGCCAGGCTGGACAGGGCTTGGAGCAGCCTGGGACAGTGGGAGGTGTCCCTGCCATGGCAGGGGTGGAATGGGATGGGTTTTAGGGTCCCTCCCAGCTCAGGCCCTGAGCACACCTTCAGCAGAGGGGTTTGCAATAGCTTCTCTCTGACTGGCTGTGAAAAACTGAAGTGCACTGCTTTTCCATCCCCGTCTGACCTGCATCTTGTTCCCTTTGCAGACGAGTGGCTGAGACCTGTGATGAGAAAGGACAAGCAGGTGCTGGTACATTGGGGCTTTTTTCCAGACAGGTAAAGAAAGGTGGGGAAAAGTAAACCCTGAGTCTTAATTGTTTGTTGATGCAAAGGTCTTGATCTCAACGTGCAAAGCTTGAAAAGAATTAACCATTGATTTAGAACTGAAATTTCCACACCCATTTGTGGCACTGGCAGGTGGGTGAGGCTGGAAAAGGAGCATTTCTGTAGAGCCACAAGAAACTGTTTGCAAATTGAAAATTTTAAAAGGTGAAATGAACCTTTCATTTCAAGGGAGAATGTTCAGTCACCTGACTGAACTTTGACAAAGTTGGGTTGTCCTCAGTCAGGTAGGACTGTTGAAACCTCTTTGAGAAACGTGCCCTGTGCTCTTAGAACATGTTCAAATTCAGTGCACATGCTGTTGGTGACTTAAAGGGATTTACAATAACTGGTTTCTGAGCCCAGGCTATGGAAAATCAATCAAAAAATTGATAACCCAGTATTGACTTCTACTTCATTAATTTTTTCAGGCCACTAAAATCTACTGTTCACACACAGAATTCCCAGCAACTGAATCTCATATGGAGATTTCAGTGGAAGAGAGCAAACAAAAATCACACTGAAGTTTCTTTCTTCATATGGATGAAGAACCTTTAAATATTTTTATATTTATATCAGTAGTCAATTCTGTATCGGTTCTGTGTGTATCTATAGTTATAAATGTCGGTTCTGTGTGTATCTATATTTATAAATACCAGTATAAAACCAGGAATGCTGTGTGCACGTCTGTCCTCAAACATGACTTTTCCCTGTTCCTCACTACCTCGTGTTGATTGCAAAGTATTTTGGCTTTTGCTCAGTGCAGTTTCTTAAGAAATAGAATTTTGAGGGAGTAGCATGGAAAAGGGAATGTAAATAGTGAATGGTTTCTAGGACAGGCTGCAGCTTCCTCCCTTCCAGGAATCCAGTAGCTCTTGCTTTGAACTCCTGAGAACAGAAAAAAGTGAATTAAGTTTATGGCAGGGTTTGATTGGGTGACTCAGAACTGCCTTTACTCCCTGGATCCCTCCAGACTGGCACTTTAAGCTGGAGCTGAGGGTTTTTAAATTCTGATGTGCCCTGGATGCCCTGGAGGCCTCCCTCTGTGCACAGACCGGGGCTCGTTCCCTGTGGAAAGCTCTGCTGTCCCAGCAGTGTGATCTGCACTGCCAGAGCTGCAGGAAACCGTTCCTGGGTGATCTGGTGCCTGAGCTGCTCTCTCCTGACCCCTCTCTAGCTATGACACCTGGGTCCATGCCAACGAAATAGATGCAGAAATCGAGGATCCCCCGATTCCCGAGAAGCCGTGGAAGGTAAGTCTGGCTCCAGCTCCTTCCCACATTCCCGTGCTGGTGCGGCTGGGCTGTTGGCACTGCTCTGTTTGTTATTGCACTCGGGTGTTACCCCAGCAGTGCTCTGTGTGTGCTGCTGAGCTGCAGTCAGCAGCTCAGGCCTGCTCTGTTCAAGCACCACTGCTCCAGGTAGTGACCTGTAACTCACTGGGAAACAGGATTTTGGAGTGTAAACCGTACTATGGATAGTATGAGAGAATTGCGTGAAGCATTAATAGATCAGAAATAAACTCTAAAGCTCCAGAAGTTATTTTGGCTGTGTGAACCAAACTGTATTTGAAGGTGGATGTTTTAAATCCAGACAGTTGGTCTTGTCTTTCCAGGGAATGACCAACTATTCCTCATTTTTTTGGTGTTCGTGGCACATCTGCTAAAGGGATCTGAGGTTTTGGTGGTAATTTTCAGCACCCAGAGAACACTGTTAACCCAGAGCTGTTGTCCCAGCTCTGAGAACTGACCTCACACTTCAGGAAGCTCGAAAATGATTGAGGAGCAGAGGTTGAATTCTGTCAACTGAGTCCTGTTCATCCTTTGTGGTCTTGCCTTGTGACACTGCCATGAGTATGAAAAGAGTGGGAGAGATTTGTACATTCAGACCCTGCTAAAGCTCCAGGAATTTCCTTAATCCTGGGAGGTCTCTCATGGAGTTATTCCTTCCCAAAGCATCAGCCTCTCAATGTCTCCTGTTCTTCAGGTTCATGCCAAGTGGATTTTGGACACAGATGTGTTCAATGAGTGGATGAATGAAGAGGATTATGAGGTGGATGAGAACAGGAAATCCGTGAGCTTTCGCCAGAGGATCTCCATGAAAAATGAAGAGGTGGGTGGCTCTCTGCTGAAGAGCCCTGTAGATACACGAATGTCCTTTATCTCTGTGCGGATAGAGATGGAGAAGGCTCCAGGGAGAGCTCCGAGCCCCTGGCAGGGCCTGAAGGGCTCCAGGAGAGCTGCAGAGGGACTGGGGACAAGGCATGGACGGACAGGACACAGGGAATGGCTTCCCATGGCAGAGGGCAGGGACTGATGGGATATGGGGAATTAGGAATTGTTCCCTGTGAGGGTGGGCAGGCCCTGGCACAGGTGCCCAGAGCAGCTGTGCCATCCTGCTGTGGGATGGGTTAAGGAAGGCTGTAGCCTCCAGCACTGCAGGGGGAGGATTTGGGAATAACCCAAAGCTCTGCTCCTTCCCAGCCCGTGCGGAGCCCTGAGAGGAGGGACAGGAAAGCAGCAGCCAGCACGAGGAAGAGGAAACATTCTCCTTCTCCACCTCCCACTCCTGTGGAGTCCAGGAAAAAGACAGGGAAGAAAGGGTGAGTGTCTGAGGCCTGGAATTGAAGGTGAAAAGAAATGAGGAAAAGAAGAAATTCAAGGAATAGTTATGGGGAGAGCTCTGTGACCTGAGGTTCTGTACTTATTTCTGGATAGGCTTGAGGGCTTATTCCTGAGCAGTTTGTGTAATTCCTTGGCTCCTCCAGGAAATGTGGTGGCTGCAGCTAGGGCAGGACCTGGGGCAGGCTGTCCTGTGCCACTGACAGGGCCCGTGGCAGCCTCAGCAGTAGAAAGAAAAAGAAAAGTCACTCAGCAGCTTTTAAAATAACCCAGACTGGGGCCGGTGGTGCTGTCATGGGCTGCACACACAGTTTTTGGGGACAGCCCCATAAAGTGCTGCATTTTATTAAGCTGTAATTGAGAAGTGGACTTTAAAATACCTTCCATGGAGCTAAATAAATTCTTCTTAACGGGGGGAAGAACATTTATTGTTCTGCAACTTGGGTTTCAGTAAGCATTGAACTTTTGACCCGAAATGGTCAAGAGAAGCAAGGCCTGCAGATTAGAGGGCTTATTAATGCTGCTTTGATCTCTTAAAAGAAGAAAATCCAATATTCTACTCAAATAAAAATTATGAGGGCTTATGTGTGGGTATGGAGGGGAGCACTTCAGAGCTAAAAATTCGGGTCTTGTTTATGGACCTGCTCAACTCCAATAAAACAGAACTGGAGCATTATCAAGAGTGAGCTGATAATCTGAATTACTCCTTCCAAATGTACAACCTGAGCTGGGGTCTGTGAGGGGATATGGGGCTGCCTCTGTTCCCAGAGTGGTTTCAGGAGGGTTTGACCCTTCAGTCCTGGTCCCTGAACAAGGTCCAGAGGAGAACGTGTGGCAGAGCCTCTGTGTCTGTCTGTTCCAGACAAGCAGCTCTCTATGGGAAGAGGAGGGGGCAGAAGGAAGAGGATGAGCAGGAGGACCTCACCAAGGACATGGAGGATCCCACTCCAGTACCCAACATAGAAGAAGTGGTACTTCCCAAAAATGGTAAAATATGGAAACACTTTCAGTTCTTTGAATGTTAAAATTTAAACTGCATTAAAATTATGTGTGTATTTTGTCAAATCTTTGAAGTACCTTGTGGTCACAGGGCCAGGTGTTCTCTGCCCGTAAATTTATCTAGTCAGGGATGTAACAGCTGAAAAGGGCAGCAGATTCACTTCCTTTTGGCCTTTTAAAATACAAAAATACATTTACAAAATACACTTTTTAAAATAGATTTACAACAGTCTACTTAAATGTTTCCTTTCCCCTGTTCATGTTGGGGGAGTTGTAATTTTCTGCAGCAAAATATTTCCCTGCCAAGTCCTCAGAAGAAGGATGTTAAATGAGTGGAAAATGTGCTACATATCAAGTGCTTTTAGTCCTTTTCAGGGAAGTGTTGCTGTGGGCAATAATAATTCTGGGAAAAAGAATTCCTTCTGCATCCTTGACAGCAGATTGTTTTGGGAGTGTCTCCATTTGGGTTTTCCTTGGTTTGGATTTGCACATAAGCAGTGTGGGGTGTTGGACAGGTGGGAAGTGCGGGGTTATCCGTGGATAGATCCTGCTTTGTGTTGAGCTGGCAATTCAGGGAAGTGGGACAAACGGGCCCTTGTGCTGCCGTGTGAACTCTTGAACTGCACACAGGGCCAGCAGAGCACGGGGAAATCAGGCCAGGCTGCATAATTCCCTGTCTGCTGCTCTCTCATCACTGCCGTTCCCTTTGCAGTGAACCCAAAGAAGGACAGTGAGAACACGCCCGTCAAAGGAGGAACCGTGGCAGACCTGGGTAAAGCCCCTGCACCCCCTGCCCCGTGCCTGACAATCCAGTCCTGCTAGCAGTCAATATTTCAAAATATATTTCAAATCTCTCCACTTTAAAAGCAATCTCTAGTTCTGCAGTTTTGTTGAATTAATTCATTTTTCATACGTATTTGAGTTCAAATGTACCAACTCTTCTTTTCGCTTGCAAAGCTGTTCCCTCATAGGCTATTGTTTTTATTTTTTTTAACATGACATACAGCCTCTTTTCTAGCAGAATTTTAATTTTTTTACTGGGAATCAGGGTGAATCACAGGTACCCTGAGCTTTGCTGAGCCTTGACATGAGATACAAACTTGTATCCCATGTCTTATTATACGAGGCTCATGTAGGGCACTGGGAAAGGAAATAATTAATTACGGATTCTGAAGTGTTGAGAAATTCTCATTATCCTTCCTCTGTATTCTTCTCTGTTCCCTGGTCTGGGATAGGTAAAGGTGTAATTGCTTTAGTGATGTGGGATCTGCTTTGCTTCTCTCCTCCCTTCCCTTCCAAAAGAAATTAAATGTTCTTTCCAGTTAAACACTTGTGTTGCTGGAAAGGCTCACGGGCATTTAAATGAATTTTATTGGTGTAATTCTCAATGTTTTCACCTTTCAGATGAGCAGGATGAGGAGACAGTGGCAACTGGAGGAAAGGTAACAGCACCTGCTTCTTCCTAAATTTGGTAGCAGCTGAGACCTTAGAATCCCGGAGTGGTTTGGGGTGGAAGGAGCCTCAGGGATCATCCAGTGCCACCCCTGCCACGGCAGGGACACCTCCCACTGTCCCAGGCTGCTCCAAGCCCTGTCCAGCCTGGCCTGGGACACTGCCAGGGATCCAGGGGCAGCCACAGCTGCTCTGGGAATTCCATCCCAGCTGCTTCCCACCCTCCCAGGGAAGAATTTTTCCCAGATATCCTGTCCAGCTCTGCCCTCTGGCAGTGGGAAGCCATTCCCCTTGTCCTGCCAAGATCTTAACTTCACCTTCAGTGATTTCACCTGTATTAGTTTTCATGTGATCTCTAAGATTAAATCAGTTACTGATAGGATTGCAGGTTTCTTACTATAAAAACGCTCCACATTCTGGGGGATTACTTGGTATTTTTAAATGTAGTGCATTAAAAAGGAGAATGGGGAAGCAGATGCCAAGTATTTTCTAAGAAGCATTTTTCAAATGAGAGGGTTTGCAGAGGTTTTGCGCTTTTTTTAGGTTTTATGACTAAATCTAAACCCTGCTTTGGCTTCCTGATCATTTCAGTAGAGCTGCAGGGGTAGTTTCTGTATTGAATTGCATTTGTGCCATGCCAGGCACTATTTTTAACCGTTGTCTGATCACTGAATGTGTTCAGAGTGATACCTTGTTGTCTTTGGGGGAGTTCAGCCCCAGATAAAGATCCATTATTGATACCAGTGACTCCTTAGGGTCTGGCTGTGGGGACGTGGTTATTTTTAACGTTGCTCAAATGACACCTGAGGGGTTTTGTACTGTTCTTGTCATGTCCTCACCCTGTTCTGATGCCTCCTCTGTGTCCCCCTCATGATCATTTGGGGTCAGGAGTTGAACATTTGCTGGAACTCAAGTTGCAGAACAGCAAATGTTCACAGGAGGCTTCTGTGGAGCAAGAGAGAGGGACCAAAGCTCTTCCTGCTCCTGGGGATGTCACAGACTCAGTGTGGGGTTGGGGAGCTCCTGTGCTGGCCGAGCTCTGCTGTGTCAGTGGCCGGGGTGTGACCCCGAGTGCTCTGCTCCCCTGTGCCTCAGGAGGACGAGGATCCCAACAAGGGTGACCAGAGCCGCTCCATTGACCCGGGGGAGGACAACGTCACCGAGCAGACCAACCACATCATCATCCCCAGCTACGCCTCCTGGTTCGACTACAACTGGTGAGAGGGGCTGGGGGAGCTTCCCTGGCTTGGCTTGTCCAGAAATCAGCCCCACAGTGAAGGGAGTGGCTGGCTGCTGTGTGGGTCTGGTTCCCAGGTTCATGTTTTGTGTCTCCATCTTCCTGGCTGTTCTCAGGGACTGGGAACGAGGAAGGGAATTGCCAACAGCAGAGACCTTCACTCTGCCTTCTCCGCAGTTTCTGCTTACATCGATTTCCCCCCAATTCCCACCTCAATTCCTTCCTCTCTTCTGCTTCTCTAGTCCTTGTGTGGTCATTCTGTGTTTGTCTCTGCTTCTGAAAGCCTTTTTATTTTGCTTCAGAACTTGATGTTGAGGGGAAGTCCCTGATTATAGAGGGAGGATATTTGTTCCAGCTTGGAATCCTCCTCAGAATCAGGGCTGTTCAGGAACTGAAATCTGAACTGTTTGTGTTGCAGTATCCATGTGATTGAACGTCGTGCACTTCCTGAATTCTTCAATGGAAAAAACAAGTCCAAGACTCCAGAAATGTAAGTAAAACATGGGAATGTGGACAGTGGCAGTGTGGCAGGACAAAGGAGCTTCCCATTCTATAAATCCTGTGGACACAGCTGGGTGTGTGTGAGGCTGACAGTTGTTGTAGGGCCCTGACAGAGGGACGGAGCCACTGACAATGTTTGTACATGATTGTGGTAGAGATAAAAGTTTAGATATCAAAGTGGTGTTGAATAGTGGTTATCCAGGTAAAATAAAACTTCTTGCTCCCAAGTAATATTGGAACAAATTCTTGGACTTTGTGTGGTACAAGATGTGATCAACTTCCAGAGTCATCAAAAAATGTCATGAAGAGGTAGAAACTGAATAATCCTCCTTATTTCTCCTTCTCTCCTCATGCCACGCTGCATTTCTGTATTTCTCAGGAGTTCTGTGTGTTGTAGATCCTGTCTCAGCTTTGGAGTGGATTTTCCACGGTTTTCTGAGGTCATTGCAGATTTCCCTGAGCATCTCATGGGAAATTCTGGGAGTACAAGTGAGGGTCAGGAAATGGATCTTCCCAGGCCTGAGATGTGGCTGTGACCCTCAAATATTGGAGTCTGGTTTGAACCATGGAGCTCAAGTTGTGCATTGTAAGAAGGAAAATATTTTTTCTTCGGTAGCTGTTCCCAATCCTCTGGTGGCACTTTAATTCTGGCCACACCTGTTCAGTCCAGGTGAATTTAGATGCAGTTTGTACCTTTCTCACTTCCTTGTAGCATCTGGTTTACTGCAGAACTTGAGTGATCTTAATGAAAAATTATACACCCAGAGCTCTTTAAAGAACTTAAACACCTCCCTGGAGCTGTTTAAAATAGTAATTTTTAAAAAGCTGATTATTGTCATTATTGTTGTGAGGTATCGCAGGTTTTGTCACACTTCAGATGATGAAATTCTGCTCTGACTTGGCTGATAACAAGATCAGCTGCTGGAGAATCCTGTGCAAGGCTTGTTCTGTGGCTCAGTAAAGTCACCTTCCCTTCCAGGACAATTTTCTGTTCTGGGTTTGGTTATTCAGAGTCATCTTGAAAGGTGATGGATAATGGAAGATGGTCAGAGGCTTTTGAACGATGTACTTGTTTCTTTTAAAATGACCCTAAAACCTGAGATTTCACACCGAAAAATCCTGGGTTTGGACCCCAGAATGTGCAGGTGGATGTGGTCAGTGGGTCTGGGCTGGTTGTGGTCACTTTGTCTTGGTGTCAATCTTGGCCTGGTTGCAGAGCAGCTTTTGGGGATTTTAAAAGTGATTTTTCAGTCAAGTACCAGATGAAGTGTTTGAGGTGTCTCCTCATTGTCTTAATGTCAGCTGGGCCCTGCATTTCTCATACTCAGCATTCCTTGGAATCCCAGAACGGTTTGAGCTGGAAGGAGCCTCAAAGCTCATCCAGTGCCACCCCTGCCATGGCAGGGACACCTCCCACTGTCCCAGGCTGCTCCAAGCCCTGTCCAGCCTGGCCTTGGGCACTGCCAGGGATCCAGGGGCAGCCACAGCTTCTCTGGGCACCTGTGCCAGGGCCTGCCCACCCTCACAGGGAACAATTCCTTCCCAATATCCCATCTGTCCCTGCCCTCTGCCATGGGAAGCCATTCCCTGTGTCCTGTCCATCCATGCCTTGTCCCCAGTCCCTCTGCAGCTCTCCTGGAGCCCTTCAGGCCCTGCCAGGGGCTCGGAGCTCTCCCTGGAGCCTTCTCTTCCCCAGGGGAACACCCCCAGCTCTCCCAGCCTGGAGAGGAGAATTCCTCCAGAGATTGTCTTTGTGCTGGAATCTCCCACCTCAGGTGTGGCTGTTGGTCTGTGATGCTTCTGATCTGATACAAAAGTAGAAATTAGGGGCTGCCCTTTTTCCTGGGACCCTCATGGTGTTTGTCCCCTGCCCCAGGAGGTCCCTGGGGTGCAGCCAGGCTGTCACTGAGCTTGTGACAGGACAGACACAGGTCAGGCTGAAACAGCTTGAGAAAAGGGGAGTTTTGAACTCTGAACAGGATGAGGCACCGGGATGGGGCCTTGGGAAGTTGGAATTGTTGAAAGTTCAAAGACTCCTTGGAGTCTTTCAGGCCTTGCTGGACAAAGCCCTGAGAAACCTGGTGAAAATTCATGGCTTGAGTAGGAGCTTGGCTCGGACACCCCTGAGGCCCCTGGACCCCCCAAGTTGTCTATCCTCACAACTCCTCTCCATGTGTGAGTTCAGAGTGAGCACAGCTGCATCCCAGAGTCGCAGCATGGCTTGGGTGGAAGGGACTCAAAGATCCTCTTGTTCCATCCCTGCCCTTCCAAAATGCCTTTGTTCCAGAGCGTATCCAGCACTAACTCTGCTCCATCAGTTGTGCTGCTCTCAGATTCCGTTTGGGGTTTCTCAGTGTAGGCAGCAGACAGCTGGAATGTGCAAGGAATGTTTATCTCCTGGATCTCTCACCCCTGTGATTGTCACGTGCAGTCCCAGGCGCCCTTTTCCCGCTGGCATCACAACCTCAGCTCTGCTGATGCTCCTCCCTGGGCTGCTACTGGTTACTGCCTGCCAGAGAAGCGGCCTGGGGACTCCTCCCAGTCCTCATGTCATCCTGGAGATCTATTTTTGGTGCCGTTTCGGGATCGTAGGAGTAGCACGTGGTCCTGGCTTTGTGTTTTCTTTTGAAATAAAGGAGGAACATCCCTCTGAATGGAGATGAGTTGCCTCCAGCTGAAATTTCAGGCCAAAACACCGTGGTTGAGGAGCTCGCACAGGTTCATCCTTGTGACAGCAGTGCCTGGGGGTGGGCCCTGGCTGGAGAGGGATTGAGCTAAATCCTGCTTGACTTCTCTTCTTGCTGGTGACAGGGTTTAGCTGATGGGTCATGTCATGGTTCAAAAGCATCTCCCTTCAGGATAAACCTGGGGATGTTTGTGTCTTGGGCTTCTCTCTCCACCTCGTGATGTGACCTTTGCTGATAAATATTAATTTCTGCAGCCAGGACCTGTTCCTGGGCAGGTTCTTCCCCTCCTCCCCTGGAGCATTCAGAAATGTTCCTCGGTATTCCTCTGTGGAAGAGGCTCCTTTTTGTTTCTTGCCTCCCGAACATCCCACATGGAGCCAAACACCTACTCCAGCAATTTTCTTCCAGCCAGTTGCACATATGATTTGGTCAGGAGGAAGATGTGGGATTTTGGCAGGGACATGTGCTTGCAGCATCTGCCTGCCTGGGCCTTGCCTGGGTGATTTATATTTTTGGTTCCCAGCTGCTTCACACACTGCATGTGAAACATTCCCCCCTGGAATTTTCCAAAGGCAGAAATCTGCTTAAAAACCACTGTTTTACACACAGCTTTGCATGGGATACTCGCTTCATAGAATTCTGGAGTGGTTTGGGTTGGAAAGGGCCTTAAAGCCCACCCCATTCCGCATCTGCCATGGGCAGGGACACTTTCCATAGTCCAGGTTGCTCTTAGCCATGTCCAACCTGGATGGTGCCAAATTGGTTTTGGCAGATTGGTCTTTTTCCGTCCAAAGAACAGGGCTATCAATAATTTTATGGCAGGTTATTTTCTTTGGGATAATTTGCATTAGGAAGCATCAGTATATTCCAGAAACTCACTGAAATATGGGAATCTCACGGGGATTATTTCTGCTCCAGCTGTTCCCAGCTGTGCTGGCTGTGGGCTCTTGTCCTCTGCTTTTCAAATAACTGTTTTTCTCCATGTTGCTGATCTCCAGCCTTCCCTTCCTCATCCCTTCATCCGTTAAAAGCTCCACACGCAGCCACAGCAGTGTTCCATCCACTTCTGCTTTTCTGTGCAGCTCTTTTCCTTCCAGCCTCACACAGGGATGCACAAGGATTATTTATCCTGTTCCTGCGTGAAGACCAGACCCTGTTATTTTCTTCCTGCAGCCTCTATTCTGTTGTGGGAGTATTTGGTCAGTGGCCAAGTTCCAAGAGATATTTGTGTGATTTGCAATTTAAACGTGTTTCCACGTGCTGCTAATCCAAACACAGGGAAAATCCAGAGTGAAACAGTCTGGAAGAGCGTGAATTCCACTTAAACTATTGCTTTTGGTGCTGGTTCTGAAATTTCGCCGATGAAAGTGATCTGCTGGTGTTTCCTTGTCAGTAACGGGGTTTGGGGGAGTGAACATTCAAACGCCTGTTCTGTGTTGGAGGCACAGGGACAGGAGTTGGTGGTCATTGCTTTGCAGATACCTGGCCTACAGGAACTTCATGATTGACACCTATCGGCTGAACCCGCAGGAGTACCTGACCAGCACTGCCTGCAGGAGGAACCTCACCGGGGACGTCTGCGCCGTCATGAGGTCACACAGGCTTGGGGCTTTGGGGCTTGGGGCTTCTCTAGGCATCAGCAAGATCATGGAATAACTGAGGGTGGAAAAGCCCTCCAAGATCGGGTCCAGCTTGTGCCCGATCCCCACCAGAGCACTCAGTGCCACATCCAGGTGTTCCTTGGGCACCTCCCTGGGCAGCCCCTGCCAAGGCCTGACCACCCTTTTCATGGAGAAGTTCCTGCTGATGTCCACCCTGACCCTCCCCTAGCCCAGCCTGAGGCCATTCCCTCTCCTCCTGTCCCTGTTCCCTGCGAGCACAGCCTGACCCCCCCGGCTGTCCCCTCCTGTCAGGAGCTGTGCAGAGCCACAAGGTCCCCCTGAGCCTCCTTTGCTCCAGGCTGAGTCCCCCCAGCTCTCTCAGCTGCTCCTGGGGCTCCAGAGCCTTCCCAGCTCCGTTCCCTTCTGTGGACACACTCCAGCCCCTCCAGGTCTTTCTTTGGGCCCTAGAACTGGACCCATTGTCAGGCTTTGGTTTATACAGCACACTGAAGTGCTCTCAGGTGTGCACAAAGCTTACGCTCTGGGATTTGTTTTGCTCTTGGGATTCATGAAGGGCTAGAGAAGCGCCTGGGTCTGTGTTTGATCCAGAAACATCAGCTTTGTCCATTGTCACCTCCCGTGCGAGGCACAGCCGAGGCTTTGGTGTTAAAGGTTGGATTTCTCCCATTTTTCCCAGGGTCCACGCTTTCCTGGAGCAGTGGGGGCTCATTAACTACCAGGTGGATCCCGAGAGCCGCCCCATGGCCATGGGGCCGCCCCCCACCCCCCACTTCAACGTGCTGGCCGACACCCCATCGGGGCTGATGCCCCTGCACATCCGCACCCCGCAGGTGAGCCCTGGGCTGGGGGCCTTGGCCCTCCCCAGCAGAGGAGCTCGTGCCCAGCTGGGGGAATGTCCCTTCCGACCTGGGGGAAATGTCCCTTCCGACCAGCTGGGCTGAGCGTTGGGGCAGTTCTACACAGAATCCCTCGCACCTTGCTCAGAGATTTGTTTTAATGTCTTGGGCTTATGTTCAGCTCCTCTGTCCAGTCCATGTTGTGTTGGGTGTTGGTCTGAACATCTCGGATAACTCAGTTCCTGCCCCTCTCCCCTTTCCCCTGTACCGTTTGTTCCCAGGTTCCAGCTGCCCAGCAGATGCTGAGCTTTCCTGAGAAAAACAAGGAGAAGCCAACTGACCTGCAGAACTTTGGCCTTCGCACAGACATCTACTCCAAAAAGACTTTGGCCAAGGCAAGTGTCTTGGGATTCTTCCCTACAGCTCCCGTGAGCTTTGTGTGTTCCCCGCTTCGTGTCGCTGAGGCGACTTGCGTTGCTCCTCCGCCCCGGTTTAGATGTCTTCCATCCCTGTGCTGGGCACTACAGTGGGAGGTTGTGCTGGAATTCTGATTTTTGTAGGAACAGGGACATGTACAGCTTTACAGAGCAGTCCACACTGTCAGCCTTCAGATCCCCAGACTCCTGGTGTTCCTGCGTGTCCTACCGGAATGGTGCAGGATCAGCAAACCATCCAATGGTGCAGGACACACAGAGCTTCCAGCAGGAGCTGTAACTCCTGATTTCCAACTCTCAGCAGGGTTTCCAGTCTGACAAACAGGGACCTCGTTTCCCACTGGTTTGGGTGTCTCAGTGCTGTTGCCAGGGCCATTTTGGCACTGTCATTGCGGGGTGTTACAGTGGATAATTAAACTTGGGAGACCTCGCTGCAGTGGTGTGTTGATTGCACAACCTCCTGCCTCTGCCTGCTCGCTGTGTGTCCCCAGAGGTGCTGTGGGAATGCCTCAGCACAGCCTCCAGTGGGAACCTCCAGAGCTGAATAGTGCCTCTCCTGGGCGGCACCAGGCTGATTCTGTGTCATTGGTTCATTGTCCTCAGAGGTCACTATTTAAACCTAAGAAATAGCTATTTAAACACTATTTACTACTTCAGAGAATTATTTAAAAACCCCACAAACCCAAACCAGCAGTTCTAGAGATGATTGTTTTTAATAGAGCTGATTCCATCTCATATTTCATTGTTTGACTTTCTCACTTGTTAAGGGAGGTATAAATATTCTCCAAATTGATAAATCTGTTCCTGGTTCTGGGCTCTGGCTCTGTTTGCAGGAGCTGTGAACTGGAGCAGGTCTCTTGGCAGATTTCCCTGTTTGGTTTCTGTGTGCTGGGGGTTTTGGCTGTGGAGAGCAGCAGTTGGGTGATTCACATTGATTAATGTTCTCTGTGGGTTAATGAGCTGTTTGAAATGCAGCTGGAGATAACATTTATTATCCTAAATAGCCTCTTCCTTTTGGTCTAGCACAGAGCTATCTGATGGTACTGATGTTCCTTATGAGCAGGTCCCAGGCTGCTTTTTGTGCTGGGTCAGGGTGTCCCGGGAGGGGAGGTTCCACCATGAACTTGGAATTTTTATCCAATCTGAGCAGTTTATTGTGAGGTGTAGATTTGGGAGCAGCAGCCTTCGGAGCAGGGGATTGCTGGATGTGCAGATGATTTGCTGGAATTACTCTGCCTTCTCACATAGCTCATCCCCCTTGCAAAGAGCTGTTCTATCTCTACTGAGTTCCTGATGAACTTGGAGATAAATGAACTTATTTTGAACCAGCACACACCATGCCTTCAGCACTCAGAGGGGGTTTATAATCCAGGAAAGTCCTCTTTGCTGTGTGTGCAAGCACAGATCTGAGAGCAAGGGGTCCCAGGTGCCTTCCCAAACTAAAGCCAAGGGATGGGATGTGTAACCCCCAGCTGTGCCTTCACTGAGGAGTAAATCACGTGAACTCCCCACACGGGGTGACTGGGGCTGCTCGGCTGGACACGGGAGGTTTGAGTGGCTCCAATAGCAGATTCTTCCCCTTTCCTTCTCAGTGTTTTCTTCTACGAGGTTTTGTGCAAAAAGTCCTGAATTCCACTTTTTTTCCTCCTGTCTTTTGTAGAGCAAAGGTGCAAGTGCTGGGAGAGAATGGACAGAGCAGGAGACACTGCTGCTGTTGGAGGTGAGTCCGAACCAAAACAGGAGGGATAATTCAGGCTTTAAAAATCTGCATGTGGGTTAATGCATTTTTTGGAGTTGATGACAGCTGCCATATGGCTACAAGAGTGTTGCTACCAAAAAGAGATGGCAGGAACACCTCTGCGAGAGAGGGGCTTCCTGTGTTTAGGGTTTGGTTCTAACTCGGACCAGAAATGAAGCATTTAAGAACTTATATAAGCCAAGAACAGATTTTGCAGTGCAGAGAAGTGTTTTCATGCAGCAGGACTTACTGACAGTATGAAGTAGTGTAAGTAATTCAAATAGCGGTAAATGATTCAGGTAATGGTTTACCTGCCTCTCAGATAAATCGTTGGAAGTTCTGGTGCTCTTTCCAGTCCCTGGCCATGCCATAGCTTAGGGAAACTGTGCCCTTTGGACGTTGAGATGGTTAAGAAACAGCTGAGGCCACTGAGAAGGGATGTTCCTTGGTAGCTCCCATCCGTCTGCTCCTTGTTTTCCCACGTAGCTGCACTTGGGGTGCTCTTTGGGCTTTCCTGGAAGTGTGCAAAAGAAATCCCTGGGGTGATTCCATGGGGTACCTCACAGTGAGCCCCAAGAGCTGCTGCAGGTTGGTGTCCCCACATGGTTTCACGTGGAGCTCTGGAGCCACGTGGTGATGGTTGGATCTCCTGGAATTGCAGTGGGGATGGAAACCCTCCCGTGGAGCTGCAGAGAGCTGTTCTGGGCTCTCACATCAAGGCAGTTGTTCTGTGCTTCAGCAGAAGAATCTCAGTGGCCTGAAATAATTTAAAGTGCTGCCACTTCCTGTAAAGAAAAGATCTTCTCCCCAGCTCTGCTTTCACAGGAACATTCTCTTGATGTAGAGCCTGATTTCTTTCTCTTAATGTAATTCAGAGTTCTAAGAATTCCAGTTTGGGGGCTCTGTTTTTGCTGGGTTTTACTTGGAGAGCTCAAAGCAAGCTGTAATTGCCAGCTTGTTTCAGCTTTTTTGTCTTCCTATGTGTCGATAAACCCATTGAAAAGTTAATTTCCTGGGGAAAAGCCTGGAGGATGGACCTGTGTCAGTGCCAAATCAGCAGCTGTGATTCAGCCTTCACACATATGGAGTGTGGCCATCAAACAGCTAAAATCTCTCTTTTTTTCTATTTATTTTAGCTTGATATTCACTGTTTAGCCAATACTTTTCTACTGGCACATGGAAAATTTTTGCTTATAGGGTGTAAACAGCTGTTTTCCATGGCATTCTTGTAGGGAGAAGCAAGGCTGATGCCTTGATACACTAACTTCTTTCCTTTATTGTTTATTTAAATGTATTATTTAAATGTTTAATATTAATAGTATTATTATTTAAAATTCATTGGTTTGTGTATTTTTAGCTTATGGTCATACATACACTGCACACTGTAGCCTAACGAAATAGTCCAGTGACATATTCTGTGTTTAAAACAAACCAAAACCCCCCTAAATCTTGAGATTGCAATTTTGTTTAATGAGTTTAAATTAATAATGTTTTTGTTCCTCCCTTTTTGTGGATTTGCCCTGTGAATAAATCAGTAAAGAGTATATCAGTTCAAGCATAAGTAATTCAGCTGTAACAAGCCAGCTCAGTCCAATTAAATCCTCAGGGTAGCTTTGGGCAAATAGATATGCAGTGAAGTTCCAAATAATAAATCGTATCTGAAATAATTATTGGCCTTCTGCCTGTTGCCTGAATAATTTGGGGGAGGAAATAGAGTTTTCCTCCCCAAACCACCCTCCCTGCACAGCCTCCATGTCTCCATGGCTCAGGCAGAGTTAAGTGCATTTTCAGCTATTTTTAGGAAGGACAGTTATTGTGAGCGAGGGTTTGTCTGGCAGGAAAACAACAGACGGAGAAGGAGGAAGAGCAGAAAGCAGAATTTGGGGGTTTGAGAAGCAGAGCTGATCTCATTTGCCATCGGGATTAAAAATGGAGACAGGGACTGAGAGCCCGGAGATGAAGTTGGGGAAGGGCAGAGAAGCTGAGCAGGGTGTGCCATGGCAGTTGTTACCTCTCTGGCCCTGCCCAGGCCGAGGGGCTCTGAGCAGGAGGCGGATGCTCAGCCTGGATCCCCTCCTGTCCCCGGGCAGCACAGGAGCGCTGTGTCCCTGTGCTCTGCTCTCCCCCTGGGGCGTTCCCTCCTCAGCACCTGGGCAGAGCCAGCCCAGCCCGAGCTCTCCCTCCTTGCTCTCAGTTCAGTCCATCTGCAAGCTGAGGTTGACCCACAAGGCTGAGATTCTGGGAGTTCTCAGCCTTGTGGGAGATTTACTGGGGAAAACTCATTTTCTCGTTGAACATCTTTAGCCTGGATCTCGAATGCTTTTTTGCCTTTTCTGGGTGACTGCACCATGAATCCTCTCAGAAATGTAAAAGTTAATGGTTCAGGATATGTCAGTATTTATTTTATACTGTCCAGATGCTTCACTAAAACAATTTTCAGGGAAAAAAATGGCTTTTTAGGGAGTAATAATTTATTAGGCTGTGACTTGGAGGGTTTTACAGGATTAATGTGTTGGATTCTCAGGAACTAGTGCAGGACCTTCAGTAGCTCATTGCTATTAAATTGTTTGAAGACTTTTCTTGAGGAAATTTCAAAATGACTGAAATTCAGAATTACATCTTTGATATAATCTGGAAGTTCTTACTTTCTCAGGTGCCTTATCTACCCAGCAGTGATTTGTTAGGCTGGATGCTAACAGAAATCACACTGGTGCACAGCTCCGGAGAACTGATCTCTCCTGGCTTCAGAATGTGGGATAGCTTTCCCTCTTTTTCCACTTCCATAACATCTCTTGGATCTAAAGACTGGATTTCACCATCACGGCCAGTCCATATATCAGAAATAAATCCTGTTCCTGCCCCAAAGAGCTTTCTGTGTTCAGGGAGGGAACTCAAGAGCCCTTGGGGGGAGTGATGGGAATTAAAGAATTGAGAGATTTTGTAGGGAAAGGAAATTTAGTTCTCTGTGGAAGCAAAATGAGGAAACACCCCCTGTGCAAATGTTAGTGAAACCCAAATCTTGTGACAATTCTTTCTGACACAGTAACAGTGTGATGATGCCTGTGACTCCCATGTCGCGGATATCCCAGGGAAATGCTTGTGTTTCTTACGCAGATAATTCTGATACCGAAAGGTTTTTAGTAGTTTGCTAGTCTGAATGCAATGCGTTGTTCCATCACCACACTAACCGGTTTGGCGAGTCTTTGTGCCCAGAGCAGTTGTTTCCTGAGCAGTCCGTGTGTAGCCGCTGCCTTTGGCTCTTGCAGGCACTGGAGATGTACAAGGACGACTGGAACAAGGTGTCGGAGCACGTGGGCAGCCGCACGCAGGACGAGTGCATCCTGCACTTCCTGCGGCTGCCCATCGAGGACCCCTACCTGGAGAACTCGGACGCGTCGCTGGGCCCGCTGGCCTACCAGCCCGTGCCCTTCAGCCAGTCGGGCAACCCCGTCATGAGCACCGTGGCCTTCCTGGCCTCCGTGGTGGATCCCCGCGTGGCCTCGGCTGCCGCCAAGGCTGCCCTCGGTACGGGATGGCCCCAGCCCCGCCCTGTGTCTGTCTGCCCCTCCAGCTGAGGGCTCAGAGTCCTTCGTGATGAGTAAAACATGGAAATTGGGGCTACAGGTTGTGTAGGAAAGGCTCTGCTATTCCTGGGTTTGTGTTCTGCTTTGCTGAAATCCCCAGTTTGCAGCCAGGCTTCCCTGCTCAGGCACAGCTGGAACTTCATGTCCAGTCCTCAGTCTGAGGACAAGGAGCTGCTGGAGAGGGCCCAGCAGAGGCCACAGAGATGTTCAGGATATTGAGGGATTGTCAGGTGTAACACCCGGATCCACCTCCCCGAATTCCAGCTGAGTTCCTGGGTGGGGTTCTGTGGGGACATTCTGCTGGACAGGGCCCAGCAGAGGCCACAGAGATGTTCAGGGCTCTGGAGCATCTCTGCCGAGCAGAGGCTGCAGAGCTGGGCCTGCAGAAGGGAAGGCTCAGGGGATCCATCCATCCACACAAATCTCTCCAGGGCTGCTACAGGATGGTGCCAGGCCCTGCTCAGTGCTGCCAGTGACAGCACAAGGAGCAATGGCCACCAACCAAAACACAACAAATTCCACCCCAGCAGGAGGAGGAGCCTCTCTCCATGGAGGGACAGAGCCCTGGAACAGCTGCCCAGGGAGGGCCTGGAGTGTCCCTCTGCAGAGACATCCCAAAGCCACCTGGACACGTTTCTGTGTCACTGCTCCAGGTGACCCTGCCTGGGCAGGGGTTGGACTGGGTGGTCTTCAGAGGTCTGTCCCAACCCCACATATCCTATGATCCTGGGGTCTAACAGATGACAGGAAAGCGAGTCATGCAGTTTTCCTGTTTACCTGTGTGAAATTATCTGCCAGAGATCCTAGAATTGGATTGAGTTACAAGGGGCCTTAAAGGAACCTCCTGTTCCACCTCCTGCTGTGGACAGGGACATCTTCCACTAGAGAGTTCAACTCTCTAGTGGACACTGGATGTGTCCACTTGATAAAATAGTTGTTTCACTTTTTTCCTTGTTTTTCCACATGACACACAATTTAACATAATTGGGAAGAGACTCTTTTCTACCGCATCTGAGAGACAAAACTCAGCTACCTCGTGTGACAAGAAGGAGCTCAGATATTTGAGAATTCCCTTTGCCCCAGGGTTTACCTGCACATCAGTCTGGAAAAATGTGCCTTAATGTGCTGCAAAAGCCCCAGAATGTCACGTTTCCTGTGTTGTGTCCCACAGAGGAGTTCTCCCGGGTCAGAGAGGAGGTGCCCCTGGAGCTGGTGGAGGCCCATGTGAAGAAGGTGCAGGAGGCAGCCCGAGCCTCAGGGAAGGTGGATCCCACCTATGGCCTGGAGAGCAGCTGCATCGCCGGCACGGGCCCCGACGAGCCCGAGAAGATGGGTGAGTGCTCTGTCCCCACACAGCAGCTGCTGCAACTGGGCTGCCTTGGGGACACTTCCCTCTGGGTCATGGTGAGCCCTGAGTTGGCTCCAGCAGGAGATGAAAGCTGTGGGTTAGGAGAGGGCATGGGTCGTTCACTTCCCTTTGCTGCAGGATTGACTTGGACACTGAACTGAGGGATTTAAGACTGGCGTGAGTTTTAGGAGTTATTTTCCTGTTCTCACCATGTGGAAATGCTGTTGCTTGGGATGCACAGAGTGCATCCAAAATGCATGCAGAGCAAAAATACCAGAGCAGAAATTCCATTAACTGGGGTGTTGGAGCATTTGGAGGATACTGCCTTTGCAGTCTTAAGACAAAGCTAACAGAGGTTTGGGCAGTGGGTCTTAAGGTGAATCTGGTTCTCTGAGTGTGTTCCCTGCTGTGGAGGCAGCAGGAGAGGAATTTTTGATGAAGTGCTGGACTAGCACATGATAATCCACATGATTATGCTGCCGTGGCTCTGGTTGTGCTGGAATTCTGCTGGGCATTACCTGTGTGTGTTAACAAGCTCTGGTTTCATTTCTGTCATGCTCAGCAAACACTCTGTCATGAAGTCTCCTCTCTGAAACCCTGCTTGGTGCAAATTGGCTCCTCATTGCTCTGGAGGGTACAAGCAGCTTCCTGGCAGTGAGGCCCCGCGTGGCCCCTGCCTGTTGGACCCTGGTGGCTGTCCCCAGCAGGATGAGCAGACACTGCTCTGGACCCATGGCTTCCTCAGGCTTAGCTCTCCTCATCTGGGTACAGATCTACCATCTCGTCACTGTTATTTTCCTCTCAGCACTGTTGGCTGCTGCTTTGTTCAGCTTATCACAAACGATTTTAGTGAATTTAGTGACTGGACACGTAAAGGCACGTCTGGCTTTGGGTGCAGCTGAGCAGGATGTGATGGAGCTTGACTGGGAGGCTGCATTTGGGATGTGCTCCTGCATTTCATAGCTGACCTGCTGTCACCCCATCCAAGGACACGAGCAAGGTGCCAGATTGTGGGATGGGATCGTGAGGGACTGTGTTTGATGCTGTTCTCTTATCAACTGCTCCTCGTGGAGGGATGCTATTTATAGCACTCAATGTCCACTGCAAAACTACCCAGTAAATTAGATTTCAAAATACCACTTAACTCACCAAGATAACTTTTAAATAGAAAAGAAGCAAACAAACCACTCAGCCCTTCTGTCACATCTCTCAGTTCTGCACTCAGTGGGACAGACTTGCCACGAGGCAGCTCGGTGCTTTGGGATGATGTGCGTTGTGTGCTGGAAAGGGAAGAGAAACATCTGGAATATCTGCTGCTCCCTGTTCCTCAGAGCTGCCGTGCGCAGAGCTGACAGCAGGCGTGGATGCTCTGCTGCAAGGACAAGGCTTTGGGGTTTTGTTTACAAGTCAGCTGTGAACCAAATCCTTGTGTTACTCTGGCTGGGGCTGAGTTTAATTTCATAGCTGTTTTCAGATAAGGTCAGCTGAAGTTAAACTTCTCTTCCAGTCTTTGTTCCCCTTTCCCATGTTCTCCTGATCCAGGTGTCACTGTGGAATGTTCAGAACCTCACAGGATCATTTAGATTGGAAAAGCCCTCCAAGGTCACCAAATCCAACCTGTGCCTGATCCCCCACCTTGTCCCCAGCCCAGGGCACTAAGTGCCATGTTCAGGCATTCCTGGGACACCTGCAGGGATGGGCACTCCAAACCTCCCTGGGCAGCCCCTGCCGAGGCCTGACCTCCCTTTTCATGGAGAAATTCCTGCTGATGTCCATCCTGAGCTTCCCCTGGCACAGCCTGAGGCTGTTCCCTCGTGTCCTGAGTGTGTCCCACTGTAACACATTTGCTGCTTCGAGTCCACAGCCTGACCCTGCGAGTTTTCCCCATCGCCAGGCTGTGGGTTGGCCATTTTTGGCCCTTTCTCTGGGAGAATTTGGGCACAGGTTGGATATGGGGACTCTGGTGGGGGGTCTCGGGGCAGATGCCCACACCACGATTAGTTCTGAGTGAGCGGCGTGAGGAGCTCGAGCCCAGCCCTGCCCCGGCGTCGTTAATGCGATTTGTACTGGGCTGTGACTAATGGAATAAATTAGGACAGGAGCAGATGGTTCTCCCTGGGGGAGCTGCTCAGCCACAGTGAACTGGGTCACTCAGCAATCTGTGGTGCCTCCCACCCCCCAGCGCTGGGCACGGGGGGCACAGGGACCCCGAGTGTCCATGGCAGAGATTGTCCCATCGGCTGTGGCAGTGCTCGGACGCCTGGGGCTTGGATCATACCTCAGTGCAGCTATGTGGGGATAAAAACATCTACTTGGGCTTCCAGATGGGAATTAAAGTGCACTGGCTCTTGTATTGTCATAGAATCAAAGGCTGTTGGGATGGAAGGGACTTTAAAGCTCATCCCATCCCACCCCTGCCATGGCAGGGACACCTCCCACTGTCCCAGGCTGCTCCAAGCCCTGTCCAGCCTGGCCTGGGACACTGCCAGGGATCCAGGGGCAACCACAGCTGCTCTGGGCACCTGTGCCAGGGCCTCCCTACCCTCACAATAGCCCATCTAACCGTGCCCTTTTCAAAGCCATTCCCCCTTGTCCTATCCCTCCAGGCCCTTGTAATGGAATCACGGAATACTGGTTTTATAATTAAATATACCTGTGGATAAATGAAACTATCTGCTTAAGGTTCCATACTAGAATTAAAGTTCATTAGTCGTTATATTTCAGAAATTAAATTATATCAGAACTCCATAATAGTTTTGAAATTCTTGGTATCGGTGAATTATTGTCAATATGGAATGTGAAAAGCGAAAATGACTGGAACAGATTGGAGGAGCTTAAGTTAATACCCAAGAATCTCCTAAGTCTTCATTGTTAGTTTTTCTAAAAGCTGGTGATAATTCCTTTTAAGTTGATAAAGTGAGGCTTCAGTGGAGTTAAGAGGAGACTGGAGTGGTGCAGATGCTGTGGTGAGTTTGGTGGACTCTGTCTTCTGCGTTGGTAGAATCCCAGGATGGTTTGGGTTGGAAGGGACCTTAAGGATGATCCCGTTCCACCCCCGCCATGGCAGGGACACCTCCCACTGTCCCAGGCTGCTCCAAGCCCTGTCCAGCCTGGCCTGGGACACTGCCAGGGACCCAGGGGCAGCCACAGCTGCTCTGGACAACCTGCTCTGAGGGTCTAAGAGTTGCCCACAATAAATAGGAAGAGCTTTCTGAGGTGCTGCCCAGTGCAGGGTACAGAGCACGATCACTGGAGCTGCTCTGCGTCTGTCAGAAAAAAGACCTGAGGGGGCAAACGAGGATCCAGCTCCTCGGGTTGGGATTAAGTTCCAGAGAAGGGGAATATCTAGCACACCTGTGGTGTTTAATAATTTCTAGGAAGTCCCTGTTAATGTCTTTCCAGAGCTGCTTAATGACACTGATTTCTCAAGGCAGCCTCTGAAGGACCTGTGTTGGAGTTACTTGAGCATTTCAGGTCTTATTCCAACGAGCATTTCCACTGACACCGGTCCTGGGGGCTCAGGCTGGAGCTGCTCTGTGCCAGGGACTGAGGGAATGGTGGTTTGATTTCCTGCCTCCCTAGGCCTGTAAACGGCTCCGGTGGATGGTTGAATTTACCATTTTGCGGGTGTGTTTGATTCATTCTCAAACACACACGCATTAGAAAACCACACACAAGGGCACATACCACGAGAATTTATTTTAGTCACGTTTGGCAGGGTGATTTTTCTCCTGCTCTCCAGGGTGAGAGCTCTGAGGTGATGGAAACATTCCTAAACCGATGGACTGGAGCACTTCCTTAGCCTGGGCTGTGTCCTGGGGGCTGGGTCTGCACCACTGCGGGGTCAAGCCCATCTGTGCTTTTGTTGTGAATTCCTGTGGCTCACACAGAAGCTGCTGCAGCTTTTCCATCTCCCCCAGCAGCTTTTCCATCTCCCCCAGCAGCTTTTCCATCTCCCCCAGCAGCTTTTCCATCTCCCCCAGCAGCTTTTCCATCTCCCCCAGCAGCTTTTCNCAGCTTGTTCAGCTCCCCCAGCAGCTTTGCCATCTCCCCCTGCAGCTTTTCCATCTCCCCCAGCAGCTTTTCCATCTCCCCCAGCAGCTTTTCCATCTCCCCCAGCAGCTTTTCCATCTCCCCCAGCAGCTTTTCCATCTCCCCCAGCAGCTTTCCCAGCTCCCCCACCTTCCCCGTGGAGCCCCCCTGTTGCTGAGCCCCCAGGCTGTGTGAGGCAGGAGCAGAGGCAGCTCTGGTGGCTGTGCAGCACTGATTTATTGTGGGAAATGTAAATGATGGTTTAGATAACAGCATCATTATCATATCCAGAGCCAGGATATTTCCACAGCTATAGTGTATTTCCTCTCAATTAAATATTAATATTCCAGCCTGGCTGTGACAGGTTGTGTGTTGCCTCAGTGAAAAGAAAGGAGTCTGGGATATCTGGAGGGCATCTTTAAACTGTTTGCTGAGCTGGAACTCAGGCAGGTGACTCTGCTGTTGTTTGGAGGGTTTTATTTGCTCCTCTCACGAAAGCAGAGGTTCCGGATCTGCTTCTGCATCTCTTTGGTGACGCAGGGAATTCTTAGCAGGGCAATGTTTCATGGACTTCAGGTCAACAAGGAAATCTATTTAAGTTCTCTGTAAAGTTACTGAACTTGGTCAGAACTCAGCTCCCAGTTCTTCATGCGTTAGAAAAAGGGCTCAGTGTTCTTGGAGATAATGTGCAAAACAGAACAAAATTCCTCAGAAACAGAATGCCTGCTGATTGAGGTGGAAAGAGGGGATTGGAGAGGTGATGGTTCCTCATCTCCAAGTGGTTTCTCCCTCTTGAGAGGTGTCCTGTGGTGACTCACATCCATCTGTCTCTTCCTGACCTGAGAAATGTCCCTTCTGTTGGGGAACAGGGACAGGACAGGAGGAAGCAGCCTCAGGCTGGGCCAGGGAGGTTCAGGGTGGACACCAGGAGGAATTTCTCCATGGAAAGGGCACTCAGGTCTTGGCAGGGCTGCCCAGGGAGGTTTGGAGTGCCCATCCCTGCAGGTGTCCCAGGAATTCCTGGATGTGGCACTCAGGGCTCTGGGCTGGGGACAAGGTGGGGACAGGCACAGGGTGGGCTCGGTGGTCTCAGGGGTGAATTCCAGCTTTAATGACTCTGCGATTCTGTGGTCCGTGATTCCCCACATCCTGCAAGGTGCAATACCAAACCTGCTGAAGAGAGTTCCAGAGCACCTTTGGTGCAGGGGGAAGGGATTTCAGGGGCTTTCTCCTTGGCCTTCCAACTAATCAATTCCTCTGGGATGTATTTTCATTAAGCTCATTAGATCACCCAGGAAAATCAGTACAGTTGTGTTTGTGTCTGTGCCAGGGGCCAGAGGCAATTCTGTCATCACTGTATGGAAGGTCAGGAATGTTTTGGGCTTTGTGTGATCTTTTCATTTTGGAATTGGGGATTAAGTTTTACCAGACTCAACCACAGGTACTTTTTGAGTAATTTTTTTCATGGAAAGGGTGTTAAATATTAGAAGGGGCTGCCCAGGGAGGTGGTAGAGTCTGGAGGTGTCCAGGGGAGGCCTGGCCGTGGCACTCGGTGCTCTGGGCTGGGGACAGTGTGGGCACTGGGCACAGCTGGGACTCGGTGATCCCAAAGGTCTTTTCCAACCTTAGTGACTCTGGCAGTACTTGAAGCAGCCTGTGATTTAGAACCCAAAACCTGCTTCCACCCAGGCTAACTCATGTGCCCCCCAAAGTAAGAATTGCTAATTTGCTGTGCTCTCCCTTGCACGTGTGCTATCCCAGCCGTGGGACCTGGTGGCCCTGGGAGCGGCGGCCACTGCGCTGTCACTGCACATCAGCGCTCTGCTCCTGATGCAGGAAAACACTTTTCAAAACCCATTGACTACAACCTGTCTGAAGTTGTCAGCCTCATTTTAACCTAACATTTATTGCTGCAGCCAGAGCTAGAGAAGCGAGGTTAAATCAGGATGTTTGCCATAATCTTGGTGTCACACGTCCCTTCCTTCCGAGGGTGTCCCTGCGAATGGGAAGGAGCACATGGGTTTGGGTGGTGTCTATCAATGTGTCCTGACACAACGGAGGATCCAAGGGCAGTTGGAGATGCTCTGTCTGCTTTTCCTTGAGAAAATCCTCTCTAAAGAGTGGATGGGAAGCAGTTTGTCTGTGGGATGTCCTGTTTGTTTGGAACTCCTACCTGACAGGAGGGGACAGCCGCGGGGGTCGGGCTGTGCTCGCAGGGAACAGCGACAGGAGGAGAGGAAACAACCTCAGGCTGGGCCAGAGGAGGCTCAGGTTGGACACCAGGAGGAATTTCTCCATGGAAAGGGAGGTCAGGCCTTGGCAGGGCTGCCCAGGGAGGTTTGGAGTGCCCATCCCTGCAGGTGTCCCAGGAAGGCCTGGAAGTGGCACTGAGTGCTCTGGGCTGGGGACAAGGTGGGACTGGGCACAGCTTGGGCTTGATGGTCCTGGAGGACTTTTCCAACCTCAAAGGTCCTGGGATTTGGTGAACTTCTCCACAGCAGCAGCATCAGTCCCTTAACAGCTCCTGCCATGGCCCATGGATCAGTCTCTTGGCCAGAGCAGCTGTGGCTGCCCCTGGATCCCTGGCAGTGTCCAAGGCTAGGCTGGACAGGGTTTGCAGCATCCTGGGATGGTGAAGGTGTCCCTGCCCATGGCAAGGGGTGGCACTGGATGGTTTTGATGATCATTCCCACCCAAGAATGTAAATTTGGGTATTTTTGTGCAGTATTGTTTTTGTTTGAGCTCCACCTGCCTGGGCACACTCGGAGTGTTCTGCACTTTGTCTCCCCTGTTTTTTCTTGAAGGATTGAATCCAGCTTTCTTTGTAAATCCTTTCCTTTCCTGGGAGGGATGACACTTTTAAGGCCAGTTTGGAACTCTGCTTCTAGGCTTGAAAGAGCTGTCTGACAAAATCTAATCGAGATTTTCCCTGTGACATTATTGGGTCACTAAATCCTAACTCTGAGATAAAACTTGTGAGGAAGAATGTCCCCAGTCTTCCTAAATTGAATTATGGTGGCAGATAGTTCAGATAAGTGGGTTTATCATCTTAAAATAGGCCATGAGGAAAACTATTACCCTTCAGTCAGGCATTTTATTGTTTTTTCTTAGATATGGAAGGGACTTGTGTAAAAATTTCTCTGCAGAACTGTTGCTGTTCAAGGAGAACTCTTTGTACCTTGTCTTTCCTCAGTGTAGCACATGGGAATTAGCAGGAAAAGGAGGATTACTGAAAATGAACCCCCAGCACCAGCTGATGTCTTCAGAAGCTTAGAGATGGATCAGGGCTTGTCACCAGCAGTTCTGCATCGCCCCAGTCCAGCATTTCAATAAGCTCCTTTAATGCCCCTGTACATGAATTTGTGAAATCCTGGGCCAGGACCACGGGGCTGTGCTTCCTCCTGTCCCTCCTTGCAGAACCACGGATAAATTGGGATTTCTTGGACTTCTAAACAATCTAACAAAATATCGGGGATAGCAGGACACTATGCAGACACCTCCATGGTGTTTCCAGGGCTGGTTGTCTCCCCTGATCTCTGGACCCAGCTGTAATCGGAGGAACATTTTAAATCAGTGTTTTGTAGAGCAGTAAATGGATGGGCCAAGGGCTGAGTCTGAAGCACAGGGATGCTCTCCCAGCACTCCTCCCACGCGGTGCCTCCATCCAGCACCTGGCACAGTGACTCTGTCATCATTACCTTTATTATTTCCTCTTCTTTCCTGGTGTTGGTCTCACTTTGCCACCAGCAGGGCCTTGTCTGGTCTGGTGTGGAGCTGGAGGGCGATGGAGGTGCCCAAGGCCAGGCTGGAGCAGCCTGGTCCGGGGGAGCTCAGGGCTGGGGCTGCCTTGAGGCTGCTGGTAGGGAACAGAGTTTGAGTTGAGCCCAAAATAAAGAGTGAGTGTGGTGAGTGGCTGTGGGGGCAACTCTAAAACCTTCCCTCTGTTTCTCAGATGGAGCTGAGGAAGAGAAGATGGAAACGGAGGCAGAGGGGCAGCAGGCGGAGAAGGTGAGTGTGGCTCTGCTGGCAGGAGAATGTGGCACTCGAATCCCCAATTCCCAAGTGTCAGGGTGCCTGTAGGGCAGGAGGCACTTGTGTGCTGTGTGTGCCACAGGGACAGTTTCCAGCCTCAGAGCTTCTTAGCAGCGATTTACTCTGAAATCACAGCAGTGAGACAGCAGTGGTTGTTTCCTAGACCTGAGGGGAAAGGGCTGGGCTGGGAGGAGCCGGGAACTGGGTGACACCGCAGGAGTTGGGTGGCACCGCAGGATTGGGGTGGCACCGCAGGATTGGGGTGGCACCGCAGGGTTGGGGTGGCACCGCAGGGTTGGGGTGGCACCGCAGGATTGGGGTGACACCGCAGGAGTTGGGTGACACCGCAGAAGTTGGGTGACTCCACAGGATAGGGGTGGCTCCACAGGATTGGGGTGCCAGCCCAGGATTGGGGTTGCAGCTGCAGGAGGATTGGGCCCGTGGTGCCTCCTTCCTGGGGCTGCTCTGCAGTGTCACCCCCAGGTCCTGTCCTGGGAAGTGGCTTTGGCAAATTCCCTCCCACCAAGGCTTTCCAGGGCACTTTCAGTATTTCCCAGCCCCTTCTGCCTGAGGTGCCTCCAGCTGAGCTGCCCAAGGAAAATCCTCCTCACAGGAATTCTGGGCTGGCTCTTGGACATGGATATGTTTGTGCCCTGCTGATGCTGGGGTGATCCACCCTGCACAAAAGATCAGATATTTAGACTCTAATTATCATTATCCAATGCATTCAATATCCTTATCCTTTAACCTGTTGATAATGACCATTTAAGAACACATTGGGGCTTTTCCATAAGCTGTGTCCACAGACAGGTACCTCAAACTGCAGTGAGTGTTTCACTGAACTGGGATTAAACTGATATCCTGGAAAAAGAGGATATCAGTTTAATGACTGCTAAATTATTCTAATATTTAAATTATTATTATTTTATTTGTTTATATTTTAATAGAATATTGATTAATGTATATTTTAATGTAATTAATATTTAATTATTTAAATATAATTTAAATTTTGTTACTATTTATTATTTAATTCCTGCTAAATAAATGGGAGTGGCTGTTTCTGGAGTCTGCAGTAATAGGAAATATTTCTTACTGCGTCCTTCACCAAATGAGGAGTTCAGACTGACTGGGGGTGATCAGTGCAGCCTTGGGGTTACTTCTCACTCTGTTTTCAGGTAGCTCTTCTACCTCCCTGATACAGGTATATTTGGGAAGAGATAGGTGGGGGCTTGGAAATCTGCATATTCCCAGCCATTCCATGATTCTGTGATCTCAGTTCAGGATTTTTTGTACCTGCAGAGTAACCCAGCTTGGCCTGGGCTTGGTCCAGTTTAGCATTTTCTTTTATTCACATTTTGGGTTTGTTTGTCAAATGTGGCTTAAGCAGCAGCCACCCTTTAAAATGTAATCTCTTCTTGATGGTAATGAATTAATTTGAAGGCCATAAATGAATTTAACAGTGAATATCTTCTCTCTCTGCTGTTCTTCAACCAATCTCATCCCCTTCAGGTGGAGAGCAAAGCCGAGAGTGAAATAGAGGAAGGAGAGAAAGTCCTGGAAGGGGAAAGCGAGCGGAGCGTGGAGAAGGAGGCGGAGAGCGAAGGGTCCACAGAGCCCAAGACAGGTGACAGCTCCCAGTGCCCTCCCAGAGTGCCTGGGACAGGCTAAACCCGGCTGGGAGTGTTCCCCTGGTCCCTGGGGGTGTTCTGCCAAGCAGATTCCACTCGAACTCCCTGCAGAGCTCAGGCTCCAAATCCCTCCCTGAGCTTCCCAGCCCTGTGGATGGGGAAAGGAATTGCAGCACCGAACTGCCTGGGGGTCACAGAAATGGGGGGAAGGGCATATTCCACAACATTTGAATATTTTGGATGCAAAGAAGTAGAACTGCTGGAAGTGTTCGGGGTTGGACAGGGCTGGGAGCACCCTGGGATAGGGAAGGTGTTCCTGGATTGGCTTTAAGGTCCCTTCCATCCCAAGCCATTCTGGGATTCTCTGCTCACTTCTGCCCCTGGAAGTTAATATTTCAGCTCACTTTCCCTGGGATGCAGAGCCTGGGTTTTGATAGGCTGAGGAGTTACATTTTCTACATAAAACCTTATTTATTTTTAACACATTTCCCTCTGTGATTCCCTCACAGAATCCCAGAGTGGTTGGATTGGAGGGGGGACCTTAAAGCTCATCCAGTCCCCCCTGCTGCCATGGGCAGGGACACCTTCCACTGTCTCAGGTTGCTCCAAGCCCTGTCCAGCCTGGCCTTGGATGCTGCCAGGGATAGGAATGGATATATTGCTTTTTTCCTGCAACTCAGATTCAGTTTTTTAGCACCAGGCAGAAGCAGCAGCATTTGGATTTGATGGGGTTGATTTGGAAATGATGAGGGGAAGCTGATGGCAGTGCTGAATTGAGAGGATGGGAATGAAAAGCATTTGAAGTTACCCCATTTGTTGGATCAGATCCTCTCAAACTGGGGTTCTCCTGTCAGCATGTGGACGGGGAGCAGGGCTGGAACTCAGGATGAGTTAATTAGCGCCTGACTAATTAGTGTGGTGCCCTCCCATTGCGGGAACGCACATAACGGCCTGGGCTGGGAATGTCTTGCAGAGGAAAAGGAGGCAGAGGAGAACAAGGAGAACGTTGATGGCAGCAAAGACAAAGAGGCTGAGGCTGGGAAGAAGAAAGTGGAGCACGAGATCTCGGAAGGAAACGTGGCCACAGCTGCAGCTGCTGCCTTGGCCTCTGCCGCCACCAAAGCCAAGGTTGGTGCTGTCCCAACACCGCGGGCTTGGCCTCCAGGGACAGCAGAGTTGTGCCCAAAGTGCTGCTTGGTCCCAGAGCTGTGGAGTTCTCTCTGATCCCTGGCACCTTGCAGGAGCACAAGTGCTGCCTTCATTTCTCCTGCCTGAGCCCCTGAGTGAGAAAACCAACAATTGTAATTGAGCGGCTCCTTAGGGGATTGTGAACTGGAGGAACATCCCTGAGGAACAGCCCCCAATGTGTGTGATTTCTTGGCAAGCCTTTTCTGTGCTGAGGGTCTGGCCGTGGTGCTGAGGGTGCAGGTCTGGGGGACAAATCCTTTGATGACCTTCTGCTGCCCGAGGGCTCCACACACACCCCCTGTGCAGGACTCTGGAGCAAACACAGAGGGATGTATGTTCAGCCCTGGCACTGCAGCTTTTATAGACACCTTAACGATTCCATGTTTTGTGAAGAGTTCTGTTAAAGGCACGTTCGTGTCTTCCCTTAAACTCCTGTTTGTGTGTGGTCTCTAATGAGCTGTATTGAATCAGATTTTCTTTACCCTGTAATTACTAATTGCACATTGTCTTGCCTTTTCTTCTTGAAGGATTCACACTGCTTTCATTGCTTTTAGAGTATCTTTTTCAAATCTGTTTTCTCTTTACGAATTTCTCTGGATTCTAGTTTTAATTTGGGATTTTTAATCATGCTTGGATTCAGTGCCACATTCCACGTCCACCTGCTTTATAGAAACCAGGAGCAAAGTGTAGGTGGTGTTTTTTCATGATGGATTTCCATGGGTAGAATGAGGTGCTGTGTGTTGTATTGACTTTTTCAGTCTGATCTTTGACTCTTTAGGCTTTTTCCACAGCTGCATCCCCCAGAGTGAGGATGGTGGGCATGTGCAGCCCCTCCTTTTGAACCCAGGAGATTGAGATATTTTAGTTCTTACCTTTTAAAGCAGGTTGTAAAATCCTACACGGCAGACAATCCTTGTCCATTAAAATCCCAAACTGCAGGCAAAGCTGAGGTTCAGTATTGTGGTGAAGTGCAGAGTCCAAAGTGGCTCCCTCGTGCATCACTTTGAACCTGAGGGTGACTCTCAGTTCATCAGGCTCACAGACATCCTCAGCCAAGTTGGGAAAACCTGTGTGTGTTTAAGGAGACATGAGATTGAATCTGTGTTTTATGGAAGGCCACTTGCTCCAAATGAAGATGAGCTGCTGCTCCCCTTCCCCTGGAGATAATGAGCTGGAGGGAGCAGGGACCTGGCTGATGGCACTTTTCATTATGGCAGTAGTAATGTTCTGGAAGAGCTCTAGCTTTCCATTACAGGGAATAATGTGTTGTAATTAGGAGGCTGACACTTCAGAGTAGAATTCAGGTTCAACAGGGATTTCTCTTCCCACTCACTTAAAAAGCCAGACAGTATTAGAGCTTTGGGTGGTCTGGGCCTTGTCTGAGGGTGTAATTAAACTCTTTATCATAAACTCTAGGCCTGGTCATGTGCAAAGCTGTTACAAAGGTGTTCTCCTTAGGATTTTATATGAGAGGAATATTGCAGTTGGATTCTGAGGAAAGACGAGGGGTCAAACACAGGTGATTGAAATGAGAGTTTTGTTTGTTTGGGATTTTTTTCTTGGTTTTTTCTTTTTGGGATCAGTCGCTTCACCAAGAAATTGTGAGTGGTGCTATTTGAGAAATGGTGAATGTGAATGTTCAGGGTGAGACTGTATTTCATACGGAGGAACAATTATAATGTGTTTTTACTGGTTCTGGCTTCTGAAAAAACAGCATTAGAATTTAAGTCCCTTGTCCTCATCTTCCTCTCAATGGAAACCCAGTATGAACTGGTTTTTCCTTTCTGTGAAAAGGTATCTGTGATGGATCCTGTCCTGTGCTGCTCCTGCTCTGCTCCAGCTGGGGCTGAGCTGCAGAACTTCTGCTCCTGATCCATCATTTCCGCTTCCCAGAACAGCCCTTCTGGTCCTGGTTTGACCTCCAGCCAAACACTGATCTCAGACATCCCTGAATCCCTGGCTGGAGGCAGCTGGGGCTGCAGAGACCTTTCCTAGAAGCTGCTGATCCCAGAGATGCAATGGGGCTCCAGAGAGCTGCAGAGGGACTTGGGATGGAGGGACAGGACACAGGAATGGCTTCCCACTGCCAGAGGGCAGGGACAGATGGGGTATTGGGAAGGATTTGTTCCCTGTGAGGGTGGGCAGGCCCTGGCACAGGTGCCCAGAGCAGCTGTGGCTGCCCCTGGATCCCTGGCAGTGCCCAAGGCCAGGCTGGACAGGGCTTGGAGCAGCCTGGGACAGTGGGAGGGGTCCCTGCCATGGCAGGGGCTGGAATTGAGATGATCCTTAAGATCCGTCCCCACCCAAACTGTTCATGGATTCCATTACTCTCTTATAGAATCATTTAGGTTGGAAAAGCCCTTTAGGATCATTTGCTCATTTATGACTCAAGGCTGAGGCAGGGATGGCTTTATCAGGCATTTCAAATTACCACTGAATTTGTGTTCCTAATTTTCCTCAGCTGGAGTTGTAGGGATTTGTCCTTCGCCCACAGAAAGCCCTGGGTAGTGCCGGGCTGAGGAACTGTGAGTCTCTCTAGGAAAAATTTCAGGGATAATTTCCTTTCTAATGTGTATTTTGAGGCCTGTCCTTTACCTAATCGTGTGCTTTGATTTGGTATTAATCCCATTTCACTGTTAAAATTGCACATGTGAAACACAGTGAAATGTTTGGCAGAAGACTGTGTATCACCAGGTGCTTCTCTCACACTGAATTTTCATACAAATGAGTTTATTTTACTAAACAGTGTTATTTGACATGGAATTTTCTGTTCTGTCAGCATTTTTCCATTATTTTGTGTGCAGCACTTTAGTCAGTTTTGGAACAGCTGCTGGAATTTCGCAGGGATGTGGTGTTGGATGATCTGGGGGTCACTCTGATCCCCTCAGACCCAATTTCAGGCTCACTTCAGAGAGTAAGGAGTACCTTTACCCACATTTACTGAGCTCTCCTTCACTGCTGGTGGGTCAGGGAGGTGAACGCTGTCAAATGGCACAATATCATATGGTTTGAGCAATTCTGTTTGCAGTCAGGGTTCCAGGGAGGTTTTTAACATGGCTCTCCTCCCGCTTGGTGTTTGTCCCAGTTCTGAGCCATTTTGGGGCCCAGCTCCCTCAGCTGGGGTCTGTTTGCAGCTGGAGCTGGATGAGCTCCTGCTTTTCCTTTTTTCCTTCTTCCCCTCAGCCCTCACCGCTCCCTTCTGACAGCCCAACCCTCCTTGCCCCCAGCCCTTGGAGGTGTCAGGAAGGCTTGGACACTGTGGAAACATCTGTGCCTGTGAATGCAGAGCCCCCAAGCGGGACGTGCCAGGTTCATTCTCAGTGTATTCCCATTCTGAATAGCAGGTTTTTCACAAAAACTGGTGGATGGCATCATCAACACACTTGTCACACTCTGAGAGTGTGAAACACTTCTCTGTCTGTCTCATAGATTAAATATATATACATAGATCTCCTGTGTTATTTATGTGTGTATATAAATGGGATAAAGCCAAATCCTTATAAGGAATCCATTTGCCTTTCACTTGAGAAAAAACTATTTTAATGGCAAAGACATGGCAGTGCCATCTCCCTGTTTTGGGGTCATTCCAGGTCACAGGCTCCTGTGTGTGTCCTGCTGGGAGCTTTGTGGCTGACCCACAGCTGACTGCACTGAGCAGACCCTTGTCCCTCATTTGCATTCCCTCTGGAAGTGCTCCCTGTGCCCGGGACTGGGAAGGCTCCGAGGCAGAGCTGGATTGCTCCACACCTCTTGTATCAAACCTTCACACCTACTGATTTGGTTAAAAGCTTCATAATCCTCCAAGGGCCTCTGGTTCTCCGCATAAGATTTACAATGTAATTCCCTGTTTTCTGTCCAGAAGTGGAATAGGATGGCTGGAGCTGGGTGTAGGTGGAGTTGGATGATTCCCTCTCTCCAAGCCCTTTATTCTGCCCAGTTTCACAGAACAACTCCTGTGTTTCATCCCCAGCACCTGGCAGCTGTGGAGGAGAGGAAGATCAAGTCCCTGGTGGCCCTTTTGGTGGAAACTCAGATGAAGAAGCTGGAGATAAAACTTCGCCACTTTGAGGAGTTGGAAACCATCATGGACCGGGAGAAAGAGGCAGTAAGTGGGAATTTGGGATTAAATCTCTCGCTGCAAAGATCTGTGTGGGCCAACACCTGGAAAACCAGCAAATCCAGCTGTTCCTCTCCTTCATGTGTCCTTCTTCAGCTGGAATCCATAATTCCCTCCCACAGTGGCGTCTGAGCCCTTTCCTCCTTCATCCAGTGTTTTGTCTATTCCATAAGCAGCACACTGGGGGTGTCCTGGATTTGCTTCCTCATCCTTCCTCCAAGCAGGGTCATGGAATTGAGCCTTTGTGTGGCTTTTTCCCATGGATTATATCTGACCTAAGAGCAGCTTTCTCTGGAAAGAGCGACATGGGTGGAGCCCTTCCTTCCCTAGGGAGGGGAACCAGCCCTGACCCAGGTGAAGAGTTGGGTCTGAGGATGTAATTCAGGCTTTTGGGGGCATTCTGAGCAGCACTTGGGAAAGGTGTGCAGGTGGAAGGGGAGTGCTCAGGAGTAAATAGCCTCACTTTGTGGTGGTGATGATGATGATGATGATGAAGGGTTTGCCTGAGCTGGGAAGGCAACAGCAGTCTCAGGAGAGGGGAAGGGAGGAGTGGGGTCAGGACACAGAAGAGGTGCTGTCTGGACTGGATTACTCAGGAATTTTGAGCTGTTGTGTCAGTGAAGTGCCGGAGTCTTTGGAGAAGTGGTTCCTCTCCAGCTGCTCGAAAGGTGACTCAAAACCTCATTTTTGTCAGAGTGGGTGATTTTTAACTTATTTTTCTATTGTGTAACTGCCTTGTTGTCAGTAGACAGTTACTCTGGGTGGGTTGAAGATGTTGGTTCACAATTCCAGGGATTTCCACATTTGCCCTTCTGTGTGAATTTAACGGAATTACATTCCCATTTGGTATTAATGGAATCGCATCTCAGGTTGGAAAGGGCATCAAGTCCAACTTGTGCTCCTCAAAGCACCTAAAACTAAACCATGTGACCAAGAGCATTGTGCAGATGTTCCCTGAGCTCTGCCACGCCTGATGCCATGGCCACATCCCTGGGGAGCCTTGCCACCCTCTCCATGGAGAACTTCCCAGGGTCCAATCCAGAGTTCCCCTTAATCACACTGATGGACTTTGACAAGATGTGGACTCCTCTCGGAGCAGGATGTCAGCAGGAATTTCTGGATCACTCCACATCCTCCACCATTTCAGTCTGTGCTTGATTGGCAGCTCAGGAAATGGACCCAACTATTTTGGAAAGGTTCCCTGCAGATTCTTTCTTTGGGGGATATATTCCATTAGTGACAGGGAGGTTTTTTTCTCCCTTTTGAGGCATATGACATTTCCCTTTTTAAAAATGTGCATACAGATTTTCCCCTTGGCTTCCTGGTGGTTAAATTTGGTCTTTTCACCTGTCATTGTGGATATTTAGCGGAATAATTAAAGCAGAAAAACCTCCTTGGTGCCGTTGCACACTGCGCCTGTTGCTCCTGCTGCCCTGGCTTTTCCTTGCAGGGAAGGAGCAGGGATTGTAAGTGTTGACAGGAATCAGTGCTGCAGACTGGAGGGTGTTACATTTCAGGCAAAACACATTTATTTGTGTTTGAGCTGAGCAGCGTCAGCGCTGCCAGTGCTGAGTGTGGGAAACCAGGGGCCTGCTGGTGGAGCTTTGCCGACCCAGGGCTTCTAATGGCTTCTGTTCAGGGAGCAATCCCTGAATCCCTGAGGTTGGAAAAGCCCTCTGGGACCATCGAGTTCAGGCTGTGCCCAATCCCCACCTTGTCCCCAGCCCAGAGCACTCATTGCCATGTCCAAGCCTTCCTGGGACACCTGCAGGGATGGGCACTCCAAACCTCCCTGGGCAGCCCTGCCAAGGCCTGACCTCCCTTTCCAGGAAGGAACTCCTCCTGAAAGGAAGCTCTGTGCTGGAGATGAAGCTGTAGCACAGTGATGTGTTGTATGAATGAACATCAAGAGCTTGTAGTTGCCCCTCCTTGTGCATCACTTTTACAACGGCGCAGAAATTCGGTGTTGGATATTGGAGGATTGTCAGGTGTAACACCAAGAGCCACCTCCCCAAATTCCAGCTGAGTTCTGGGTGGGGTTCTGTGGGGACATTCTGCTGGACAGGGCCCAGCAGAGGCCACAAAGATGTTCAGGGCTCTGGAGCATCTCTGCTGAGCAGAGGCTGCAGAGCTGGGCCTGCAGAAGGGAAGGCTCAGGGGATCCATCCATCCACACAAATCTCTCCAGGGCTGCCACAGGATGGTGCCAGGCCCTGCTCAGTGCTGCCAGTGACAGCACAAGGAGCAATGGCCACCAACCAAAACACAACAAATTCCACCCCAGCAGGAGGAGGAGCCTCCCTCCATGGAGGGACAGAGCCCTGGAACAGCTGCCCAGGGAGTGCCTGGAGTGTCCCTCTGCAGAGACATCCCAAAGCCACCTGGACACGTTCCTGTGTCACTGCTCCAGGTGACCCTGCCTGGCTGATCTCCAGACCCTCCCAACCCAGGCACTCTGAAAATTCTGTGGCAGGTGCCAGGAGCTGACCTTGCTGAGGTTCTCAGCCTCACTCCTGCTGCAGGAATGGCTGAGATTGGAGAGCAGCACAAGTTTCTGATGGAGTTCCCTCTGGAAAATGTGTTTCTGGCAGTTGTTGAATGCCGGTCTGGGGCACTACTGGGATTTTTTCCGAGGTGGTGACAGAGCCTGGTATGGAACCAGGGCTTTGGGCTCTGCATGAGAGCCCAAGCTTAAACTTGGCTCAGTTTTAACACTAGCTCATGTTATAATTTGTCTTTCTGTGCCTTTGTTACCTGTCTTTCCCCATCCCAAGCATAGGGAGTGTGTAGAAGGGAAGTTTTCCCTGGTTTTCCTTACCCCAAGATGAATTTTCAGGCACTGGCTGCTGTTTTGGGATCCTTGTAAAGACTCTTTTAAACTGTTGCGGGATGGGGTGCCATGAAGAGAGCAAAGCAGAGCCACAAAAGGGTGTCAAAGGAATAAAAAAGTGTTGCCTGAGCCTTTGTTTGGGGTCATTTGCAGGAATTCCTCTCCCAGCTGTCCGCCACCTCGGGAATGTTTCCCCACACGCCCCATTTCCCCATGGGGTGGATTTATCGGGTGCTTCCCTCAGCGTATCAGAGTGTCCGAGGAGAAAGGAGCCAGGGCAGCATGAATAATGCCATTGTGGTCCCCGCAGCCGCCACTCCAGCCCGGCCAGGAGCATGTTTAATTCATGAGCTCGGCCCATCTGGGGCTGCTGAATGCCTGCTCTGTGGAGCTCCCTTCCCACTTCCCATCCCTGCCTCATCAGCAGCCAGGCTGCCAGCACCGAGTACTGAGGGAGCTTTGGGATTTTTGGAGAACTCGTGCTAGGTGAGAGTCTCCTTGGCAACCTGCTTTTCAGCTGGAATACGGAGTCTACCTTAAAACACTCTTTAAATATTTGTAAGCGAGTCACGCAAGCCCCGGGTCCGGTTGTCCGTGAGCAATGATGTGGGAATGTGTCAATATTCCTTAAATAAGTCAAATGTCACTTCCTTCCCCAGGACACTGATCCGTCATACAAATACCCAATAGTAGGACATGATTTCTGTAGCTTTTTTTTGTTTTTTCATGGAATCCCAGATTGGTTTGGGGTGGAAGGATCTTCAGGACCGTCCAGTTCCACCCACGGCAGGGGCACCTTCCCTAGACCAGGTTGCTCAGGTTTGCTCTCTACACGACTTCATAATTAATCCAAGTAGTCTGTTTTACATTAGTTGGCCTAAATGACATGAAGTTTTTTACATAATGCTCTTAATAATGCAAATCGCTGGTGTCTGGCTGCTCTGGCATCCAGTTCCTGCACTCAAAGGATGGGGAAGGATCCTGCCTGTGGTCCCTGAGCTCCTGCAGCTGCCCACACGTTCTGCTTTGGGCTTACCTAGGAAATCCCTGGAGATTCCTGTTCTCCCTTATTCCAGCACACAGACGATGGAGAGAAAAACTCCCAATTTCTTCCAGAGCTGTGCTAGGGCTGAGTTCTCTGTGCAGAGCTCTGTGAGTAACAAACTGTGTTACTGAGAGGTTTTAGGGCAGAGCAAGGTGAGTTCATGTGTTCCAGCTGGAAAAAGCTCTGGAGCTTTTCCCAGAACCTGCTGCAGCCATCCACAGGACAGTTCCATTTGGGGTCGGTGGGGTCAGGATGAGAGGCTCCCTCCAAGCCAGCCTGTGTGATGTGCAGGAGTGTGTTTGAAATCCATCACCCTAACTCCCCTGTGCCCTTTGTCCTGTCCCTGGCACAGCTGGAGCAGCAGAGGCAGCAGCTGCTGACGGAGCGGCAGAACTTCCACATGGAGCAGCTCAAATACGCCGAGCTCAGGGCTCGCCAGCAAATGGAGCAGCAGCACAGCCAGAACCCCCAGCAGCCCCACCAGCACCCCAGCGGGCCTGGCATGAACCCCCTGGGGGCACCGGCACACCCCGGGCTGCTGCCGCACCAGCAGCCCCCGCCCTACCCCATGATGCACCACCAGATGCCACCTCCTCACCCCCCTCAGCCAGGTAAGAGCGGGAGCAGGGAATTCTGCCGTGGATCCCTGCGGGAGTGTGCCCAGAGGGACGGGAGCTGCTGACGACGCTGCCCAGGGGGTGTGGGCAGTCTGGGTCACTGGCTGGTAATGGTGCCACTGCCAGGCACAGTTTGTGGGAAGATGAGCTCTGCTTGTTGTGCAGCTTCATTTTGGAGCTTTTACCCGCATGTGGATGGAGTTCATGAGGAGGTGCCTTATGGAGGGTGTGAACCCCAAAAGTAGGGGGTGAGGGAGGGCCAGGCCTGCCCCAGCAGTGCCGGGGTGGGAGGCACTGGGCACAAACATGAGAAATTCCTTCCAGCCACAGGAAATCACCTTTTCCTCTGGGATGGTCATCAGCAGACTGTCCAGCAGGGCTGGGAGCCCCTGGCCCTGGGACAGTCAAGCTCTAAAGTAAAGTAAAAAAATGGAGCTGCCCCAAGTATCTATCACTTCCAGATGTTTTTAGGTTATTTGTATTTCCTTAGACTTGTTTTATACTCTGCAATCTGAGTGGATGCTCTGTCAAAAACAATCACTCCTCAAATTCTCCAGCTCATGGCGCACCAAGCCATCTACAGAAATCAAGGGATAATCAGCAGAGTCAGGAAGCTCCTTCAGGAACTTCCTTCAGCAGGCAGTGACTGTGAGAGGTTCCTGTGTCCCCCATGGATGTGTTTGGTGCCAGAGGGGTCAGCTGGAAGTCTCCAGTCCAGCCTCTCCTGCTGGCACGGGACTTGTCCTGCGGAGGGTTGGGTATCTGCACGGGTGGAGATAGGGTGGGGTGATCAGGTGGTGATGTGGATTGGAAGCTTTACTTGCTAAAGATTGTTGAAATGGCAATTTAAAATCAAAGAACAGTGTCTGGTGTGTGGGAACCTGGCTGTGGGGCCGGACACTGCCAAGGAGGTGCTGTGGGCAATTTTCGACTGCTTGACCAAAACCCACTCTAGAAGATCTGATCAGTTATTAGCCATAAGGTTTTGGAAAGGTTTTTCATAGACAGCTGCTGAAGAAGCTGGAAAGTCTGGGTGTCATAATCCAAATAGAGCGTGGCAGCAAGGAAGCTGCAGGAATTTGAGTTTTCCTCTTGGGACAAAAAAAATGTTTGGTTTGGGAAGGAGCAGAAAGGCACAGGAGAACAGCAGGATTTGCAGGTGACCAGGAAAATGGGAGGCATCTAATCGAGCTGGATCTGCAGAGTGTTCAGAGGGGATTCCCTCAGCAGGCGCAGAGTACTGATGACTGGGCAGGGAGGGAAGAGCTGTCTGGTCAGGCTCAGGCTCACTCTGATTTTAAGGTTTAGGGAGTTCCTGGGTTCAGCATGGACAGAAATCCCTGGGACTGTTTGGGAGCTGGTTTGGTTTTTGCTGGATTTGGATTGGGAGTGTGATAAAACATGGCCTGGTTTTCGATACAAGTTTAATATCCTGGCTCAGTGTGTCTGGTGGGGTGTGCACAGCTCAGGGCTGCTCACGCTGCCATGAAGGAATAACCTGAGAAAGGGAGAGCTAGCAAATGGGGAGCAGAGTGAAGGGGGGAATCCTGGCACATCCATACCCAGCTCTCCTTCCACCCTTCTGTGGAGGCTGGGAGTGGGACAAGATGGAAGGCACGACTGTATTTATTCACTGGGGGACTGATCAATCCTGATTTCTGAGGATTTCACATCCTTGGCTCACACAGCCCTGTGTTCTGCAGCCCCCGTAGCCAGCCGGGCTCTGCATTCCCAGCGATCCCTCCCAGAGTGTGTCGCAGGGAATGCGAGTCTGTTAATTAGCCAGAACATCTCTCTTTCACATTTGATTAAAGCTGGTCGATAGATTGACTTTTCCAGCAGCACCTCCACTGGCTGAGGGCAGCAAGGCCCTGGCTGAGGCTCAGCACTCCTGGCTTATTCCATACCCCCCCAGGACCAGGATCTTCCCTCTCCCCTCCTCTGACAGTTCTCTGGTTTGATGTTTTTGTCAAGAAGAATTTGAGGCCCAGTCAGAGTTTGGAGCAAAGCCCCCTCCGTCTCCAGCCACGACCCAGCTGACCTTGGCTAGAAAGCAGAAGAGGTTTGTTTCCTTGAGTTTTCAGCAGAAGTTTGTTAGGAATGCCTGGGAAGTCCATGGGTGCCAAAGCTCTTTGGCTGCACAGCAGAGTTACTCTAGGCTGGGGGCACGGAGAGAAAATGGCAAACTGGTGACCTTCTCCTTGTTGACCCCACACCTGTGAGTTCTCTCACTGGCTCTGCCCCTGAGTGTCCTGCAGCCTTGGTGGAGATCCCAAAGTTTGGAGAGTGTGAGATCACAGAGTCCTGGAACGGTTTGTGTTGGAGCTTGAAAATCACTCAGTGCCCTCCCTGCCATGGGCAGGGACAGCTTCCACTGTCCCAGGTGGCTCCAAGCCCCCTCCAGCCTGGCCTGGGATGCTGCAGGGATGGGCAGAAGGAGGTGCCCATTTGGGAAACCCCAAACCCCGAGAGTGATCCAGAGCACCAGCTGGGCTGGGAACACCTGCACAGTTCTGCTCTCTGCCTGGGCTCCGCTGCAGACCTTACCTTGGTGCTCACGGGTGCTTTCAGACAGGTGTCTGACCTCAATCGCGGCTGAAAGCGCCACCGTGGGCTCAGCAGACCGTGAACAGAACGCGCCATTGTGGCCTCGGAGTGATTGACGAGAGCTGAAGGGATGGTGGGAAGCAAAGGGAGGAAAGGATCTGAGATGGCATTTGGAGAGGGGAGAGAGGAAGATAAATTCCTGCTCACGGCTTGTCTGGGCTCGGGGGCAGAAGCAGTTAAGTCAATCTCTTAACTAAAAGTTAGAAGTGAGGCTTTTCCCAGAAATACGGTTTTGAGCTTAGATGTCAGTCTGGGCACGGTGCTGGAGAACATCTCCGGTGGAGGTTGGGGCTGGAGCCATCTGGAGAACATCTCCAGCCAAGGGTCACCCACTTCTCCTTGGCAGGGCCACGTCTGGCTTTGCTGCACCAGAGAATTCGTTTTCCCTGAGAGAATTCCCTGAGAGTTCATTTTGTTCTCCCCTTTGCCCTGGAATGAAAACTTTTAAAATAGGAAAACAAGATTGGGTTCCAATTTCACTGTGAAAAGCTGCACCTTGTCATTATAATGGGAAATAAAATTCCCGTTTTCTTCCTGTGGTACCACTTTTGTCACTTTATTGATTTCTCTTTGAGCTCTGGGCTGGTCATCAGTGGGCATGAGAACTGCTGGTTCTGGTGATACCGGTGGTGTGGAATGTGAGAAACTTCTGGAAATTCTTGGAGGAAGGGAGATAGCCGGGAATTAGTAGCTGTCATTATTAACTCTTCCTTCAGGTGGGATTTTCAGCTGGTAAATCATTTCTGACCTAAGGCAGAAATAGAATGAGGAGGGCAGGATACGCTTCCCACCACAGCTGCATGAGCAACTTTAATAGCCTCTTCCCTGATATCTTTTACCTCATTTTCTGTCTAAAAAAAAAAAAAAAGACTTTGTCAGGAATTTTGGACTTCCAGTTTTTCAGCTCCTGAGGATTTCATTATTCGTGGTTTTAAATTAAGTTCCTGGATGCTATTTGCTTTCTTATTGGACTGGTGATGATTCTAGGGGTTTTTTTTTTGGGGTACAGATAGGGATTTGGAGTTCCCTTCCTTTAGGTAAATATTCCATAACAGCTGTCAGTGCTTCCTGTTCTCCATCAGATGTACAGAGCTTGCTGAGGAGATGCAGGGAGCAGTGGGATGAAAGGAAATCCAAGTCCTGGGGTGGTGAATGGGTTGGGGCAGATCCACGGCGTTGTAACCTGGGTGTGATTTGGGATTGAAGGTGTGAGGGAGTCGGTGACACAGGAGCAGTGACACCACGTTGGGCTCTCTCTGGTGCAGTTTGGTGTCTGAAAGCCTGCCCTGGGCAGATGTTTGGGGCTGGAATGGGGAATTAAAGGAGTAAGTATTTCCTATATTACAGAATTCCTAGACTCAAGCAGTAAATGGAAGCGAATCTGGGACAGTGGGTGCTGTGCAGGGACTGCGCAGAGCTGTTCCCTGGGACGTTGGGTCGGGGATCCTTTCCTCTGGGGGTGACAGCAGCAGCTTCCCCACGAGGCGTTCCCTGTGTGTCCTACGTGCCTCCCTGGAGGCACGGAATGGTGATCCCGGAGTGGGACACAGCTCCGGAGGTGTCCGACGCCGGCTCTCGGAGGGAGGGGCAGAAACGCTGCTGCCAGTGAAGTGGAAATTCTGCCTCTTCTTCCGCGAGACATGAGGCTAAATGAGTTATTGTGGTTAATTATTCACAGTGCTTGGCGGGGGGGCGGGAGGGAGGGGGAGGGCAGGATGGATTTGCTGTTGGAATATCCCTGCCTGTGGAATGAGATGAGCTTTGAGGTCCCTTCCAA
>VZRL01002886.1:131114-145227 GCA_013397895.1 Origma solitaria | reverse complement strand
GGGGGGGGCGGGGGGGAGGGGGAGGGCAGGATGGATTTGCTGTTGGAATATCCCTGCCTGTGGAATGAGATGAGCTTTGAGGTCCCTTCCAAGCCAAACCATTCCAGGATTCCCAGAGCCTGTGAGACCTGTTCCCAGTGGGAAGGAGCACACCTTGGAATGGCAGCAGGCATTCCCGGGAGCTGTTCTCTGCCTTTTCATGTCCGGGCTGGGAGCAGCTCCTCCAGCAGCAGGAGGAGGCTCACACCCTGCCCATCCCCACGGAGCTGCTCCGCTCTCCCAAATCCTGCCTGCCAAAGGCCGTTCCTGCGCGGAGCGCTGCTGTGCCTGCAGGTTTTCCCTGCGAACGCTGGACAGGACAGGGAGAGGTGACGGGGGATTTGGATCAGCTCCAAGCCTCATACCTCAAAACAAACCCCTCTGGCTGCTTATCAGCCCAGTGCTCCTCAAGTGCTGATTTAATAGAGGGAGAGGCTTTTTAATGGAGATAAATACCTTGGAGAGCCTCTAAAGGCGCTTCCTCCCCGTTTCCCTGGAATGGGAAGCTGCACTGGCAGCAGGGGAAGGCTGCAGAGCGCAGGCTGGGGACCTGCCCAGCCCCTCCGTGAGAGGGGTTTCAGTCTGTTAAATCCTGTTGTGCTGAACCTTTGGACTGCATCTCTTCCCACCGCCGCCGTTCCTAAGCTCTCCCCCCTATGTAGGTCACACTTCCACATTTTCTGCTTGAGCCGCTGTCTTGGAGCGCTTTCTCTTGGAAAAAAACATCTCTGTGGAAGCAGGGCTTTGTTTTTGCCGTGGTGGCAGTGGTGATTTCCCCTTGGTTAATCCCACTCTGGGTGGGTTCGTTGCTTCGGTGCTCTCAGCTTGGGTGTTTTGGAGCTGGGGTGGGGTGGGATTGTTCCTCTGCGACTCCCTAAACTCATTTGGAGATAAATGATGCATCCCATGCGAGAAAGGGAAGAAATGGGCAGCCAAACCCACACGCAGAGGAGCTTCTCAGCTTATGGACATCTTCAGCAAAGCGGCAGTGCCTCTTGGATTTAAACGCCCAAGGTTTAACAGGGAAAAAAGCTCAGGAGACTCCGTGGTCCTGTAAGGAGAGAGCTTCCCAGTGAGTACCTCTGGGAGATTTGGAGTTGTAGAATCCCATGGATTGGGTTGGAAGGGACCTTAAGGATCACCCAGTGCCACCCCAGCCATGGCAGGGACACCTCCCACTGTCCCAGGCTGCTCCAAGCTCTGTCCAGCCTGGCCTGGGACACTGCAGGGATCCAGGGGCAAACTTCACATTCATGAAGAAATGGCATTTTATAAAGTAGATCTAATTTCTGTTCAGAGGTAATTTTAGCTTGGGTTGATTTGCATATAAAACATCCTTGAATCTTCACGTCCCTGTGGGTTTGACAGCCTTTTCCTGAAGGAATTCTTGCCCAGTCCTGGAGTTTCACGTGAAGCCACTCAGTGTGTCGTAAAGTCTGATTCAGCTTCAGGTGTTTCAGAAGAGGGATTTTAATATTAATCACTTGGTTAGTGAGAGAGATTCTCGCAGGCCTGTGGTGTTCAGGGATGGCCACATTGTTGAGGCTCCTGTCAGCTCCTGGCTGCTCCCAGGCTGTAGGTTTCTCCGTTCCCAGCTATCCTGGGCCTCTCAAACACAGCTGTGTTGTTCCAGTTTTTGTATTTTTATTCCCTAATCAACCTTAATTTTGCCAGTGAATACACCCCTCATAGCTTTGAATATCTTTTCCTTCTGCTACAAAACCTCTGAGCCTTTGGGAGGTTGGAACTGGATGATGTTTCCCCATATCCCATCTGTCCCTGCCCTCTGGCACTGGGAAGCCATTCCCTGTGTCCTCTCCCTCCATGCCTTGTCCCCAGTCCCTCTGCAGCTCTCCTGGAGCCCTTCAGGCCCTGCCAGGGGCTCGGAGCTCTCCCTGGAGATTGTCCTCTAGGCATTAATGGTGTTTGTGCCCAGGTGTTGACTCGATCCCAAATCCAGAGCTCCCACTGCCTTGGCTTTAAGCGCCGTGTGACTCTGGTGCTGTTTATGTGCGTTCAGAGCCTTTTTTTGTGTCTGAGAGTTGGTCACATTCATTTCGCCCTTGCCTGGGGTTGGGTGGAAGGAGCTGTTACTATCCCTGTGTGGAAGTTGGAATATGCCAAACCGTGCCTCAAATGAGGGTTTGAAGCATCGAGCCCGAGCTGGAGGTGTCCGAGGCCGAGTGTTGTAGCACTCCTGGAACAGGAAGGTGCCCCACGGAGCTGGGTTGTGAGGAAGAGCGTTGGAGTCCTCCCTCGCAGCAAAAACAGGGAATCACAGTAGAAATTCCTGTGCAGCCCAATTTTAACTATGATTTCAGTTCTCTCACTGAATTTATCCGTGAGGCCTCATGGCTGCTCCTTTCCCTCAAGTGCTCTTACTTTGATTCCTTGTTATTCCGTTGGCTCCCCAGCACTTGGACTCCATGGGATCCCCTTCCTGTGGGGATTCACGTTGGGTTTGACTGTTCCCTCCCACCTGCCCCTCACGTTGGCGTTCCCGAGACATTCCAGGTGCCCCTGGCCCTTCCTGGAGGAAGTGTGTTGGCTCCGGGGGATGGAAAGGCATTTCCCGGGAGCTCGGGGCAGGCAGGAACCGCTCCTCGCTGCGGGGAGAAGAGCTCGCTGCCTTTCCCTCCGCACCACTGCGAGGTCTCACGCTCGTGTCTCCCGCTGCAGGTCAGCTGCCGGGGCCCGGCTCCATGATCCCCGGGCAGCCGCTGCCGGGCCGGATGATGCCCAGCGTGTCCGGCAGCATGCACCCCGCGGCCGGCGGCGCCGCCCCGCCCGGCATGTCCCCGATGTCTGGCAGCCTCATCGGACCGCGCGTCCCGCTGGCGGCTCCCAACGGCATGTGTAAGTGCTCCTCCCGGGCAGGGCTGGGCTCCTGTGTCCCTGCACAAGGCAGCGCAGTGGAAACACCGAATTTCCTGCAGGAATAACGGGATCTGTGCGCGCTGCCAGCCCCAGAGTGGTGCCAGGGCTGCGCTGGAAGCTTTAAGTGCTCTCGGCCCTCTGGGCATCCCAACGCATTCCATTGTCCTTTATTTTATTTATAACATCCCTTATTTTATTTATAATGATACAGAGGCTCGGTGGTGATGATCAAAAACCTTTCCTGACTTAGTGCAGGGTCAGGAGTTAACTATAATTCCTAAATAGTGGAGGTCAGAGAAGGATCCAGTTCAATAATTCCTTGCTGAAAACTTGGCACCCTGGAATTGGAGAGAGGAAGTCCTGGTTAGGAGGAAGATAAAGCGTGTAAGGAACATTCCCAATATGAAATCTGCACCTCTAAAAAGGAAGTTGATTTATGGCAGCCAAAAGAGCAGCTGGATCAGGAGCCACAGTGTGGGAGTTGCTTGAACGAGTGTGAGAGTGTGGCCAAGCCCAGAAGGCAGAAGGCAAGCTGGCACAGGGAGGAATAAGTGAGGAATTCTCCATCAGGAATTCCTCAATAAATTTGCCATTATTAATTGCAGCCTGGGCCCAGCTGCTGCTCAGGAATCTTCACCCCCAAAACACTCGGTGTGGTTGTCACCGGACGGGCAGGAATTGTCATCGCTTTTAGTACCTCTCCCAAAAAATAATTGGGAAAAGCCCATCTGGTTTTGGCTTCAGCTGCAGGAGCTGCTGCGAGCTCTGACTCACGGGCGTTCCCAGCCCCAGCGGGAAAACTCCGTCTGTGCTATTTTTGTTTGGGCATTGCTCCTATTCCTCTGCTCACCCAGCTTTACTTAGTTTCCCGTCCTTTTCCGTGAGCCTTTACCACTGGGAATATCTTGTGTCAGGTTGTATTCCTGTTTGGTCTCTTCCCTACTCTTAAATTCTCCTTTTTCCTCCCCTGCTAAACAAGTCAGTCATGTTCCATTAGCATCTCCTCCCCGGGCACGAGGCTGGCCCTTCGTACCCCTCCTTCCTTCCCTCCTGCTCACTGCATCCGTGGATTCCTCTGCCTTAACCTACATCCATCCTTCAGAGGGAGGAGCAGGCTCTGTTCACATCAAACCTATTGTTCCATCTATTTTAAACAGAAAAGAGCCATCATTTGGGTTTGAGCACGGAGCTGGGAGGTGAGAGATGCCAATTCCAGCTCTGGAAGTTGCTTGGCTTAGATTTGCCAGCGCTGAGCCTCATCCCTGGCACCTTGTTCATAAAAACACAGGAATTTTTTTCCTCTTTCATGGAGCCCGTGGGGTGCTGGGTGGTGGAAACGCACCTTAAAGGTGCAGCAGAACTTCAGGAGCTGCAGTGGGGATGGTCCTGTGGGAATTCCCCTCGGACAGACTTTCCCATGGCCTGGAGACACTTGGGCGCAGGTGTTGTGTCCCTTCTCCATGTCCAGCCCCTCCTGGTGTCCCTCGCTGTCCCCCGTGTCCCTTGCTGTCCCCCCTGTGTCCCTCACTGTCCCGTGTCCCTCGCTGTCCCCCATGTCCCCAGTGTCCCCCGCTGTCCCTCACTGTCCCCGTTGTCTCCCGCAGATCCCGGCCCGGCGCAGCCGCCGCCCCCCGCCGAAGGAGTGACCCCACCGCCGGCCGGAGCCCCGCCGGCCTCAGCCGCTCCCTAAGCAGCCAAGGAAGGAGGAAGGAACTTCCACAGCAGCATAGTGGTGACCAAAAGAGAATTCCTCAGTTCCCTTCTGTTCCCGGGGGAGGTGTCCCCTCCCCTCCCAGCCGTGTGTGTGTGTGATCCGCGCGCGTTCACGGCGCCGTTCCCCGCTCCCACCGGGCCCGGCAGAGCTCGGCATTCCCTTGGAAAGCTGGATTTTGGGATGCCAGCAGTGCCTCCATGTTGCTGCTGGGAAGTCCTTTACCCCTTGTCCTGCTCACCTCGCAGAGCTCCACGCTGGTTTCCTTCCTCTTGGTGCTTTGAGCCCGGGCTTCCCCCGGAAAGGGTAAAATAATCCCGGCTTTAGGGCTGAGCTTTGGGCCGTGCCCGCTCCGGGGGTGTTCCAGGGTGTCCGGGCAGGGCAGAGCACCGAGAGGAGATGCCAAACCAGAGCTTGGAGCAGAGCAGGAGCGCGGGGGCGCAGGGACGGCAGCCGTGTCCGCAGGGATTCCTGGGGAGCCAGAGCTGCCTCGTAACTTATTACAGGAAATACTGATCCGTGTGAATGCAGCCAGGAGTGAATCAATCGGAATAAAACCACTCAATGGTAGGAGTTTTCTTGCTCCAGTTTTTACCTTTCCTTTGCCTTTGGAGGTGGTAGTTGGACCTTCCCTGAGTAGTTTGGTGCAGTAGCCAACTGAGGAATAACCCCCCATTTTTAGTCCCTCTTTTTGGAGCATATACTTTGTACTTTTTAAAATTAAGAAAGCAAAAAAAAAAAAAGAAAAGTAGATAGTGAAGAAGTGCTAGAATTTGGGATTGGGTTGGGATGGCTGGGATGGGAATGCCAGAACTACCTCCTGCGGATGGCCGGGGCGGCAGCAGAACGTGGCTGGGATGGCTCCTGGCACCTTCCAGGGCAGCTGAAGGGCTGGGGACGGGCACAGCTTCAGCAGGCAGATCTGGGAGCACTCCAGAGCTGCCAAAACTTGGGGAAAAGTCCTGCAAAAAGTCCCTTCCTGCCCATGGTTTGAGTTCTCTGCCCTCCTCCCGGCCTGGGAGCGTTTGGTCTTTCCCTGCCGAGGGTCTGGAGGCTGCTCCCTGATTTGAAGGGTGGCTTTTGGCCAGGTGGGACTTGAGACTGGGCTGGAGAGAAGCTCCCACAAACTCTGGAACCTCCAGAATCACTTCCACCATTTAAAAATTAAGGATTTGCCAGGTCTTCCAGCACGACTCCATGGTGCCGCGCCGAGAGCGGCCGGGGCCTTCCCTTTCCCCTTCCCAAGGCTTCCTTCCCCTCCAGGGTCTTTGGGGTGAGCGTGGGATTTCTGGTGCAGCCCTTAGTCCAGTTTAGAGTAACCTCAGGTTGTTTTTAGTGTGAGCAATTCCAAGGATCCAGGTGGAGACTATTTTTCACTGTCCTAGTGCTGATCCTGCCGAGGACCTGGATCCTGGACACTGTTTTGTTTCTGTATAAATAATCCCTGTGCCCACTTTTTCACCTGATCTCTGTATAGGGCCGGTTTGACTCCTGCAGCAGCCACCCAATTTTGTGAAATAAAAGCAAAAAAAAGCGGTTTTGTACAAAGCCTGTGGAGTTTGTGGAGTCTCCTTTGCCTTTGCGTGCAGGAGGAGCTGGGAATTGTCGCTGTGATCCGCTGCTATTTTGGGGCTGAATGTGAACTCCAGAAGAGCAAACACAAAAGCTGAGCTTGGGGGAGACTCCAGAGGCGCGGGGATAAGCGAAGACCCTTCACGCACTGGGAATGTGCTGCACTGGAAGGACTGAGGGTGTCACAGCTCGGCAGAGCGGCTGCAGCGGAGCAGCACCGAGGCATTGCTGCTGTTGGGTTCCTGCTTTCCCGGAGCTCCCGCGCCTCTTCCCACTCGGATCACTCTCTGCCGTGGCAGGTTGGGCTGGAGGAGGCCTGGGGTCCCTGCTCCCCCTTCCTGCTGCTCCGCCAGGTTCAGTCCTGCTGCCTGTGCTGCTCTTCCCTCTGCTCCTGCCGGGAGGGTTTGTCTTTCTGATTAACCTGAAACCAGAATCCAGTCTGGTTGTGTTCCAGCCATCGCTGCTGCTTTACCCTGTGAGAGCCTCGGCCTCAGCAGTGGCACCTCTTCCTGGGCATCCTGCAATGCCCACCGTCCTTGACTCCCTCGGAAGGCAAAGCCCACGGGTGGAGCTGTGTCCACGGCTCCAGGAGATGCCAAGAAAGCCCCATTCCCAGCTGGGAATTCTTCCTTGGATGGGCTGGGGGTCTCCAGGGCTGGGATCTCCTGACCATCCTCTCGTGGGCTCCTCGGTGCTGCTTCCACCGGGGGCAGGAGGGAGAGGGAAGGAGCTCTTGGATCTTTGCATTCCAGCAAGGCCTGTCCCTTGGGATGATGACCTCCTCACCTGCAGCACTGCCAGCAATGGTCTTTTTTCCTCCTCTCATCCCAAAGATCATTTTCCTGAGGGATGCATAGAAAGTGATAAATCATAAATGTCAATTTTGGAAGTGTTTACAGCCTTCAAAGCTTCGTGGTGGCAGCAGCTGCCGAGGATGGGCTGGGCAGAGCTGGAGTGAGGGAGAGGAGAATGGATGTGCTTTGGGATCCCATTTGGGAATGCTGGTGGGTGAGAGGCTGGCCAGAACCCCCCGGGCCCTGGGCTGATCCTTAGCATGGGCAGCAGGGGAGGGCAATTCTGCCCCTCTGCCCCTGTGCTCAGGGGAGCCTCACCTGCAGAGCTGCCCCAGCCCTGGGGCCAACAGCACAAGGAGCTGGAGCTGCTGAGAGAGTCCAGAGGAGGCCCCGGAGCTGCTCCAGGGCTGGAGCCCCTCTGCTCTGCAGCCAGGCTGGGAGAGCTGCGGGTGTTCCCCTGGGGAAGAGAAGGCTCCAGGGAGAGCTCCGAGCCCCTGGCAGGGCCTGAAGGGCTCCAGGAGAGCTGCAGAGGGACTGGGGACAAGGCGTGGAGGGACAGGACACAGGGAATGGCTTCCCACTGCCAGAGGGCAGGGACAGATGGGATATGGGGAAGGAATTCCTGGCTGGCAGGGTGGGCAGGCCCTGGCGCAGGTGCCCAGAGCAGCTGTGGCTGCCCCTGGATCCCTGGCAGTGTCCCAGGCCAGGCTGGACAGGGCTTGGAGCAGCCTGGGACAGTGGGAGGTGTCCCTGCCGTGGCAGGGGTAGCACTGGATGGGCTTTAAGGTCCCCTCAGCCCAAACCATTCTGGGGTTCTGACTCTGCTGTGGGTGTTTGGGACAGGGCTCTGAATTGGCTGAGTGTCTGCTCCAAAACCGCTCTTGGGGTCATTTCAATCCAAGATGTCCTTAGGATAAAGGGAATTACCTGCTCAGGACGAGCCCTTCTGCCAGCTCCAGAAAATTCCCTGTCCCTCCCGCTAATACAGCTGGGAGGGGTTTGCATCTTCATCCGAGTAATCGGATCCTGCTGGAGACGGGAGATGTGATCCCTAGGATTTTTCCCCAGCACCGTTGGCTGAGGGAGCGGAGCAGGAGTAGGCGCCAGCACCGCCCATGTCCATCCCAAAAACACCCTAAAGCTCCTGTGTCCTGCCTGGGATGCCAAATCCACCCCGGGCTGCCTGAAAAAGCTGTGCTTTTTTTTGTTTTTTCTGACCGATTTAAAGCCCAAAATGCGCCTTGGGGCACGTGGAGACTTTGGGGTGTCTGAGTGTGTGTTGTCCCCTCGCTGCTGTTTCATCCCTGCACCTTTCTCAGGGGAAGCTCCAAGCTCAGGAGTTGGCAGCTGGGAGCTCTTTCTCACTGCACAGGTTGTACAGGGACGGGTACGAGGCTGACCCCGCGCCCACCCCCTGGATAATCCCCCCAAATCCCGGTAGGAAGAGACTTGCCCCAGACAAGGCAACAGGCGGCTCTGGGTGAGTGCCAAGGGCTCGCCCGAGCCGGGGCCATCCCTGCCCGGCTGTCCGGGGGCCCTGTCCCCCTCTGTCCCCACCAGCCTGGCCGCCTGCGCTGCCCACCCGGGAACTCCCCCTTTCACTGGAGCCCCAGGACACTGCGGGGCCACGGCGCAGGGACCCTTCAGCAGCCCTGGGAACGCTCGGGATGTCACCTGGAGGCTGCAACAAGAAACTGAGGGGTGATTGCTGGGATTTTTTCCCCCAAAATCCTTCATTTTTGTGTCTTTTTAAGCTGCAGTGTGATTAAAACAACCTGGTGTCCACCAAAGCCAGGTGTGCTCCCAGAATTCCGGCACTGGGATGCAGCCGGTGGTCCCCACTTGCCAGGATTGTCCCCCCAGCTCCGTGTCACTGATCCGAGAAAGACCTGGGGCCGCTCCCAGGGGCAGGATCAGCCCAGCAGGACCTGAGGGCATCTCCTCACTGAGCTCCTGTCCGTGTGCTGCTGGGAGAGCCTCCAGGATCCATTCCATGGAATTCCCTCACTCCTCCCGGCGCTGGGACGCGGTGGTCCCATCAATCCGGAGCCGGGGCTGCCCTCGGAGGACAATCCCGGAGGGTCTCGGTGACCTGCGGGTCTGCTTCTCTCTGCTGCTCCCGTTTGGGTTCTCTCCTCCCGAGGGGCCACGGCCAGAGCCCCGGGGTGCTTAAAGGGATGAGGTTTGTGTTCATCACTCCGAGCTCAGCCCTGCCCTTCCCGAGCCCTTTCCCTTCATTTCAGGGGATGAGGTGTCCCCTCGCTCCTTGTCCTGACTGTGATACAGCCGCCTTGGCTCACCCACGTTCCCAGCAGTAATGAAAGCGAAGCCTTGGAGGTAAAAAGCTTTTCTGAAGGGCCTTTAGTGCCCTCTTGGCAAAATCACAAGTACTAAAGCGGATTCTCCAGGCGGGAAGGAGGAAGGTGTGGGAGCAGTGCTGGCGCTCGCGGTGCCTTAGCCCGGTCAGGGACAGCTTTATTTGTCACCTGTGCAGGCTGTGCACATTCACGGACACAGAAGGTGCTGGGCACAGCTGGCAGCTGTGCTGTGCCCTTGGATGCAGCGCTCCATCCTCGGGCTGCAGCTCCCCGCCGGCTCCTCTCCCCAAAGCTCAGCCTTGCTGTACTCAGCGCTCTCCTTGCTCTTTGCAGCTCAGAGCTGTGGCAGGTGATTGTTAACCCTCTCCCACCCTTTCCCTTTGCAGCCCCCGAGGAACGAGGCCCGGGAATGGGTGGGAGAGCAGGAACTGGGGCTCTGTCCCTCGGGCAGGTCCGGCAGGGCCAGAGCTGCTCGGACACTGCGACTCTGCCCCTGGAGTCCCCCAGCCCCTGCGCAGGTCAGGGAGGGCTTTTGGGGCAGATCCTGGCTCCAGCCCCGCAGGACATGCAGAGGTTGTGGATCTGTGTGGTTTTGAGCCTCCGCCATCCTTCCCCAAGCTGCTCCTGCAATCCCAAACCCAGCTCCTGCTTCGAGGAGTTGGAATTACAGCGATTTTTGGATCAGCCGGATGGCAGGAGCAGTTTGGCGTGTGCCTGATCGGGGAGGGGGAATCCGTTCCCTGCAGAAAGGGGTCGGATGCTCTGGGCTGAGCACGGAGGAGGCTGAAGGTCGATGTGGCGGCGGCTCCTCCAGGGATCGGTGTCGCATCGGGACTCGTCACCTCAGAGCCAGCCCGGGTGGTGCCAGCCCCGATCAAGGACAAAGCTGTCCCTAAACTCCCGCCTGGCTGAGCTGGGCTCGGCTCTGGGCTCAGGCTCAACATCCAGGATGTTCGGAGACACGGAAGGGTTCACATGCCCGAGGAGAGCAATGCTCGAGCTGGGGCAGGAAACACTGACCTCAGTCCTGGCTTCTTGATTCACTTCTTCATTTTCTTTGTGCTTTTCCAATACTTGTTAATGAAACGAAAATGGGGAAAAGGTGATTTGAGCCTCTCCAGTAGCTGGCTGAGACGGGAGGGAAAGACAGTGGGAGGAACAGAAGCTGAGGGGAAGCGCTGGCCCCATCCTGCTCCGGCCATCGGCTCCCATTGCCCCGCGGGTCTGGGTGCCCTGAGGATCATCCCTGGACACAGGGATGAGGCGATTCCTGCTGCTCGGCTGATGGGAGGGAGATGGCAAGGTGGGGATCCAAGCCCAGCCTGTGCCTGCCCTGCCCTCTGTCTGTCTGTCTGTCTGTCCATCCCCTGGGGATCCTGGATCGCAGTCCAGCCTGGCGCTGCAGCCAGCGGTGCCCCCGGAGCAGGACAGGAGGGGGAAGGCGCTGGTGTGGGGCTGCCCCACGGCCGCTGGGACACTCTGGGAGTGCCAGCCGGGACGAGCTGGGATGAGTTGGGATGAGGGACTGAGCCAAGCACTGGCAGGAGGGTGAAGCAGGACTGGGGGAGCCAAGCCCCTCCCGCGGGTCTTTGGGGATCCCAAGGTAGGGCAGGATCCACGAGCAAGCTCCACTCCCAGGGCAGGGAAGGGCTTTGGGATGAGATCCCTCCCCAGCTCACTGCACGCATGGACAGAGCTCACAGATTCGCTCTGGAAAGGCCCCAGATGATGGCTGCAATTCCCAGGCTTTTAACTCACCTTTAATATTTTGAGTAACTCTGCCATGAAAACACAGAGTTGGCAAACAGCAGCCTGTTCTTCCCAAGTGAGGGAGTTGGTGCTGGACTTCTCCTTCGAGACTGAAGAGCCATTACTGTCCATCTGTCTGTCCATGTCCATCCGTCTGTCCTGCCGCCCCTCAGCCCACCCTCTGCTGCTGACGAAGGCCAGTCCCAGGCAGATTTGTCGGTATGTGGTGGGGTCTGGCTCTGACCCCGTGCTGGGCTCGGCCGCTCCGGGTTTGGGCACAGCGGTGGAACACACAGCAGGGCATTAAGGCTCAACCCCACTCTGCCCCTGCGTGTCCCAGGCTGTGGGAATGGGGACACTCCAGAACCCCATCCCAGCTGGGTGTTCCTGCCTGTGTACAGCACCCACTGCCCTCCCTGCGAGCTCTGCCCACCAAGGGGTGAGACCCTCGGTCCTCCCTGCCCGCCCAGGCCAGGGGTCTCTGACCCAGAGCCGCAGGCTCAGGGATGGGCACGGCCCTGTGTGGGGTGGGGGCTCTTCCTGCAGGGAAATGTCCTGGGGATGGGGAAGCACCTCCAGCAGGGTGGGGGCACTGACACACTTGTCCCCAGCACAAGGTCCCTCTTCATGGGGCTCAGAACCCTGGGGTGACACTGGCTGGAGCCCCAGGGATGTCGATAGCCTGAGGGGACACCAGTGAAGGGGAAGGGGATCCCTCAGGGTGGGGGACACCCCTGGATGAGGTGCCCCATGACGGTGATGGGACATGGGCCACATAATCCTCTGGAGAGGAGGAGCTGCGGCTCTGGGACACTGGCCCGGGCTGTCCCGGGGGCACGCAGACCTGCCGGACATGGAGGTGTCCAAGGTGTGGTCCTGGGTGGCTCCAGGCTTGGCACAGGTGGTCCTGGGGGTCCCTGCCAGCCCCATCAGCTTCCTGCCACCCCCAGGAGTTACTGGAAGCTTCCATGTGCTGCTGCCCTGCCCAGGCTCCATCCCAGCACCATCCCCATTCCCAGAGCCCACCCACCTTCCCTTGGCCTCTTGCTGCCGGGGCAGGGACCTGGCACTGGGACCCCCCAGCCCGTGGGACCCCCAGGACTCTTCCCAACCCTTTTCTCAGCTGTCACGGCCGTGTCCCCCCATCCATCCTGGCGGCCCCTCGGCCGGTCCCCTTGGAAACGCATCCAGGGGCGGAAGCCTGGGGAATACTAAGCAGGTGCAGCCCCTTCAATCCCCCTTTGAGAGGGACAGAGCGGGGCTTGTTCCCGGCACGCGGAGCCCGGCCAGGAGCTGCGGCTGCTGGGGGGGGAGAGGGGACCCCCACCTGCGGCGTTCCCCCAGCCCGGCCCCCCTGCACACACGTCCCATGGCCCCCTCGGAGCAGGGGGCGACAGGGCGTGTCACAGCCGAGCTGATGTGGGTCCCACGTGGGAGTGGGGAGCGCCAAAACGGGGCCCCCAGGGAGCCCCCCGCATTGCCCCGAGCGTCCTTCACTGGTGTGGGTGGTGTGGGATGTGGGATACGCAATGTCTGACGCGGGACACCCCATGTGGGATGCAAGACTTGAGATGTGGGATATGGGATGCAGTATTTGGGATATGGGATGCAAGATTTAAGATATGGGATGTGGGATGCAGTATTTGGGATATGGGATGCACGATTTGGGATGCGGGATATGGGATGCGCGATTTGGGATATGGGATGTGCAATTTGAGATATGTGATGTGGGATGCAGTATTTGGGATATGGGATGCGCGATTTGGGATGTACAGTGCAGAATGGCTGATGCAGGATGCGGATGCCCGATGTGGGATGCAGGTTGCGGAGCAGCCATGACGGACACATTCCTGCCCTGCAGGTGGAGGTGTCCAAGGACACACGGTGACCTTGGGAAGCCTCGGGCAGCCGGGAGCTGGTGCCGGCCACAGGGGGATGAGGTATCCATGGAGCCAGTGGTGCAGGGACAGCGAAGGAGCAGCCACTCTCCCACGGATGGGTCTGGGCTGAGCCCCAGAGCAGCCCAGAGTGTCACCCAGGTGCTGCCCACCCTGCGGCGGGTGGAGTTTGGGGGAGAAGGGCCGGGGGTCCCTGGGTGGCCGTGGCCATTGCAAGGCCAGACACGTCCGTGGCGTTCTCCTCTCCTGGCTCTTCCCCGCCTTCATTCGAACGCTGCCTCTGGCGCTGGGCCACGGACTGGAGCAGCCCCCTGCCCGCAGCCCCCTGCCCGCAGCCCTGCCCTCAGCCCCTGCCCTCAGCCCCCTGCCCTCAGCCCCTGCCCTCACCCCCTGCCCTCAGCCCTGTCCGCAGCCGCTGCCCATCGGAGGGACACGGCCCATGGTGTCCCCGGGACGGGTCACTGCTAACAGAGGCCATGGTGGCACCTGGTGGCAACTGGGCCAGCCTGGCACTGGGAAGAGGCGCCGCGGCCGTGGGGAGCCCAGGCAGGGGCAAGGAGGGTCCAGCCCGACACTGGGGTCTCTCTGCCCGGGGGTCTGAGCGGGCACAGCCCCGCCCTGGGCCCGAGCCCCGCGGGGCCCCGGGGCGGTGCAGGGGTGTGGGGTGGGGTGCAGGGTGGGGGTCCCCCCGCACCAGCTGAGGATGCTGCGAGGGGATCCCGGCGCTGGAGCGGGGGTGTCCCCACCCCGTGCAGGAGCGCTTTGAGGGGTCATAGAGGGATGCCGGCCCTGGATATGTTGTCCCCCCGGTGCTGGGGTGTGCCAGGATGTGTCGCCGGTGTCCTCCTCCAGGAATGCCCATGCGGGGGGTGCCGGGATGTGTCCTCCCGTGTTCCCCCCAGGGATGGCGGTGCCAGGATGTGCCCTCTGTGTCCCCCCCGCCCCAGGGACGCTGATGCCAGGATGGGTCCCCCCGGGGATGCTGGCGCCGGGATGCTGGATGCCGATGCTGGGGGTCCCGGGCTGCGTGTTCCCCGATGCTGGGGGGTCAGGGGTGTGTCGTCCCTGCTGCTGGGGGTCCGGGGATGCGCCCCCCGGCGCTGCCCGCGGGGTGCCGGGGGGGTGCCGTGCCCATGCCCGGAGCCGCCGCCGCGT
>VZRL01002886.1:59393-128321 GCA_013397895.1 Origma solitaria | reverse complement strand
GGGGCCCGCCCGACAACGGCTCCGAGTGTCGGAGCGGGTACGTGCGGCACAACAGCTCCTGCCGCTCCCTCTGTGACCTCGTTCCCAGCTACTGCCACAACGGCGGCCAGTGCTACCTGGTGGAGAGCCACGGGGCCTTCTGCCGGTAAGGGACGGGGCCCCGGGGGGCTGAGGGGGTGGGGGGCGTCGCCATCCCTGGGCACACCATTCCTGGGCACACCATCCCCCGTACCTCATCCCTGGGCTCTCCATCCCTGGGCACAGCATCCCTGCACCCCATCCCGAGGTCTCCATCGCCTGCGCCCCATCCCCAGGCTCTCCATTCCTGTGCGTCTCATTCCCAGTCTTTCCATCCCTTGTGCCCACTCCCAGTCTTTCCATACTCCATGTATCCCATCCCTGGGCTCTCCACCACTCAGGCACCCTATTCCCAGTGTTTCCATCTCCCTCCAACCCATTCCTGGCATCTCCATCCCTTTCACCCCGTTCCTAGTCTGTCCAACCTCGAGCACCTCATCCCTTGGCTCTCCATTCCCTCTGCTCCATCCTCCTGGTGTCACATTCTCAGTCTTTCCATCCATTGTGTACCCCATTCCCCATCTCTCCATCATCCGTGCACCGCATCGTTGGGCTCTCCATCTCTGTGCACTCCATTCCCAGTCTCTCCATCCTCCATGCACCTCATTCCTGGGCTCTCCATTCTCTCCACTCCATCCCTGGGCTCTCCATCCCCCTGACACCCCGTACCCAGTCTTTCCATCCTTCGTACGTGCCATTCTGAACCTTTCCGTCCCCTCGGCGCCCCATTCCCGGGCTCTCCATCGCCCTGCACCCCACCCCGGTGCCCCCCCCACCCCCCCCGCCCCCTCCCCCCCCGACGCGGCGGGGGNAGGGGTTTCCCTGCCCCCCGAGCGGCGGCTGGGCAGGAATTAGGTCAGGGCCGCGCAGCCGAGGCTGCGGGGCGGCCGCGCTAATCGGCCCCGGCAGATTGCGCCCGGGAGGTCGATGCCGGCTGTGCCGCACGCATCGGGACGTGCCCTGCGGCTGGCACCGAGCCCGGGGGACGTGGGGGACCCCATCCCTGCTCCCGCCGCCGCTGGGGCTGGAAGCATGGTCGGGGAGACCCCGACCCCGCTCCCGGCGTCCCCATCTCACTCGGTGTCACCCCCCTCGGGGACCCGCTAATCCCATCCCCCTCAGACACCCGTAATCCTCCCGTGTACAAACACCACATCCCCCGAGGGTGCTCTGTGGGACAGGGGCACGTTTTGGGGCATGGGGACGCGTTTTGGGGTGGGGGGGTCCCTCTGACCGCGTCCCCCGGCAGGTGCAACACGCAGGACTACACGTGGCACAAGGGCACGCGCTGCGAGTCCATCGTCACCGACTTCCAGGTGATGTGCGTGGCCGTGGGCTCGGCCGCGCTCGTGGTGCTGCTGCTCTTCATGCTCACCGTGTTCTTCGCCAAGAAGCTCTACCTGCTCAAGACGGAGAACAGCAAACTGCGCAAGACCAAGTGAGTGACGGGGGACACGTCGGGCTAGCCACAAACACCCGCGGCCGCTGGGCGGGCTCGGCCCCCGCCCTCGCTGGTGCCAGCCCGTCCTTTCGGCGTCGCCGGGACCCCCGGTGCCAATGGGGACGCGGTGACAGTGGGTGGGAAAGCTCCCGGAGGCGGGAGACGTGGATGTGGCTCCTGCTCCACGGTTAATCCCTTAAAGCTGCTCCTGACTGGCACCAGTTAATCTGCTTCGCTGGGAGCTGGGGACACCGGCTGGGCTGCCATCGGGGACGGTCCGGCTGGGGACAGGGCTGGGGGGTGACAGGGAAGGGGCTGGGGTCACCCCCCATGCCCCAGCCATTGCTGTCCAGTTCCCTGGAGCAGGGAGGAGGGAGCCTTCCCAGCCCGGTCCCTAATGAGCTGTTAATTAGTGTTTGGAAGTGCCAAGTGTAATTAGCAGGGAAGCTCCGTGCCAGCTCCCGGGTCTCCCTCTCCAGCCCTGTCCCGGGCTGCCCTTCCCTGCTCCCCAGAGCAGGGCTACCCCCAAACCCCCTGAGCTGGGGACATTGAGCCCCCCAAAATATCACACTGGGCTCATTTAGCCCCAGCTCCATCTCTGGGAACATTTAGTCCCCAAACTTCCCAGAGTTCGGGACATTTAAGCCCGCAGACCTCCATCCGTGGGGATATTAAGTCCCCAAACCCCCAGATTTGGGGGCATTTAGCTCCCCAAATCCTCAGAGCTGGGGGTACAAAATCCCAAGCCCCCAGAGTAGGGGATATTTATCCCCCCAAAACAACCAGATCTGGGGCGTTTATCCCCCCCGTCCCCATCCCTAGGGACATTTAGCCCCTAAATCCACAAAGCTCAAGGCATTTAGCCCCCCAAAGCCCCCAGATCTGGGGGTATTTAGCCCAAACTTCCATCCCTGGGGACATTTACCCCCAGACCTCCAGCGCTGGGACCAGTTACCTCCCAAAACCAGGGTCACCCCCAACCGTGGGCAGGGGCCGTTTGGGGGATCCTGCTCTCACCCCGGCTCTCCTGACCCCGGCAGATACCGCACCCCGTCTGAGCTGCACAACGACAACTTCTCCCTCTCCACCATCGCCGAGGGCTCCCACCCAAACGTAAGGAGCTGTGTGGTACTGTCCCCCCGTCCCGCTTTCTATCCCATCCTTGTCCCTCTGTCCAGTAACATCTCACCTGTGCCCCCTCCATGATCCCCGCACTGTCCTCCTCTCCCCATCCCGCCATGGTCACAATTCTCTCCCCTCACTGGTGGGTCCACGATGACCTAACTGGACCCAGGCCAGGCGGGGGGTCGGTGTCACTCCTCTGTCCCCTCCCTGTCCTCTCCTGCTCATGTGGTACCCCGGGGAGCCACCAGCCCGAATTCCTGGTGGCTTTGGCTCCATGTGTGGGTGGCAGGGGTGGCTGTGCCGGAATTTTCAGGGAGGGGACAGCCGGGGCAGACGATGCGCCCTGGCTGTGGCATCACTGGGAAGGACGAGCGGATGACACCGGCTGCTGGAGGATGACACGCTCCGGGATGCTGCTGTGGTTGGGATGCACCCTCCGGCATCCCCCGGGATGCCTTTCCAACCTCGTGTCTTTCGACTCGGAACAGAGAGAAGCGAAGGGCTTTGCGGAGCGCGAGCCGGAGGAGGAGCGTAGGTCCCTTTAGCCTTTCCCTACCCATGGCCGGTGTTCCCCGTCTTCTGACCGCCTTTAGCAGCCGTAGCGTCGGCGCGGCCCGGCCGCCCTGGCAGGAGGTTCCGCGGTCGGCTCCCTCCCCGCTGCCGAGAGGATGAACCTTGGGATGAACTCGGTGCCGCTCCCCGGTGTCTCGCCGGGCTCTGACCCATCCCTCGTCCCCTCTGGATGTGGAGGGTTCGGCACGCGGTGCCTGGGACGCAGCACTCCGAGCATGAGGAGGGGCCAGCAGGGTCAGCACCCCTGGAAAGGGTTTGTGGGGATCCTGCAGCGGTGGAGCCAATGGCACCAGCTCCGGACTGGCCGGACGTCACCGCCCAGGAGATGGAAGATCCTGTCCCTGCGTGACACCGACCCTTGGGTGTCCCCGGCCATCTGCCGCTCTCCGTGTGGCACCGGGAGCACCGTCACCACCGCGGCCCGGCCCGCCCTGGCAGCCGCCCACGCCAGGGACCGTGCGGGTACAGGCGTCACCCAGCGCAGCCGGAGCTCGGCCCCGGTGCCGGAGGGGCCGCTGTCCCCACGGACACGGGACAGACTCGGGGCACAGCCTAGCCCTGGGGCGGGAAGATGCTCCAGCGGGGGAACGTCGGGAAGAGGCGTGCCCGGCTTTGCCAGCGGCGCGGGGGGACCGGCTGTACGCTGAGGAACCGCAATAAATCCAACCCCTCTGGCCTCCTGCCAAGCGCCGCCGGGAGTGGCTGATTGTCGCGGGGACGAGGAGATGCGCCGGGCTGGGGACGGGAAGAGAAATCGGGCGGGAACGGTGGGCGGGATGGCCCGGGGGGGACGTGCCTGTGGCTGGCACAGGTTCCTACGGCTGGCACAGCTCGTGGGCGCTGTGGGCTTTGGGAGCCGGAGCACCCCGAGGTGCGGAGGCTGTGCTGGGGGACAGCGTCACCGCGGCGGGCTCGGACCCCCTCCCTGCACCGGGAGCACCACGGGCCCCCGTGCCGCCACCCGCGCCGGGCGGGGATATTTGTCCCCCACAGCGGCTCTCTGCCAGGCGTCAGTGGGACATCGGTGTCCTCACTGGGTGTCGCCCCCATCACGGCCCTGCCCTCACCCCCGTCTCTCCCGCAGGACGATCCCGGCGCTCCCCACAAGCTGCAGGACTCGCTGAAATCCTGCCTGAAGGACGAGGAGCCGTTTAACATCCACAACTCGACGTCGCCCAAGCACGAGGGCGGCAAAGGGGAGCAGGACGTGGGGGAGCTCAACTGCCTCCAGAACAACCTGACGTGAGCGGCNGAGCGGCGGCGGGAGGGGAGCCGGACTCCCTCCCGCATCCACAGCCGTCTCCTCCCGCCGCTGTGTCCCTTCCCGCTCCGTGGCATGCTTTGGTGTGTTTTGTACAGAGGAAAACAAAAATTCCAGTAATAATTCGGCCGTGTCGTGGGGGTGTTTGGTTCGTGCTCCGTGTTTCTCGCTTGGGTTCATTCCGCGCTGTGATTTCTAAACCTTTGCCGTTCCGCAACTGACTTTTTTTGTACTTTTGCCCCACTTTTTTTGAAATACAGGTAAAAACAACAAAAAAAGGAGAAAAAAAAAAGTTAAGATCTTGAAATAAATAAACCATTTTTTTTTTAAAGTTAAGCCTCTTGCCAGTGCCTGCGATCTCCCGACACGGACACAGCGGGATTCAGTCCCTGGTTCCACAGGGTCCCATTTGAGCGTCACCCGGGGGTGATGGGTGCCTGGTCCCCCTTCTCCCCCTCTCCAGGCGCCTTCCTATCTCTGCCAGGTGCAGCACATCCTGGACACGCCTGGGAGCGGAGGGGACACTCCGGGATGTTCGGTGGAGGTGCTTGGGATGCTCCAGGGTTTGCTCCACCCCCAGCCCTGTCCCCACCATGGGTTGTCCCGAACAATGTGGGTGCATGGGGCGTGATGGTTCCCAGTCCTGCCTCATCAGTGTCCTACAATGGAGCTGCCCAGGATGTCGGTGGGATTTTGGGTGAAACATCCCAGGGTTGTCACCCCCCCAGCTCCCGTTTCTACCCGTATGGAGAAGAACCAGTGCCACTGCCCTGGTGGCTTTGGAAAGGTCGGGCTGGTCCCATCACCATCCCTGCAATCAAGCATGGAGCAGGGGTCTCCCGCCAGGAAACCCCAGCTTTCCCAGCACCCTCCCCTCCAGCCGCAGCTCCGTCTTGCTTCCCACAGGAACCAATTTCTTCTGGAGACAGATTCATCCACACGCCAACCCTCCAGGTTCCTTGGGAGAGAGGACATGAAGCCATTAATCACCAGACAATATTAAGTGTGTGGCATGTTGGCGATGCAGCCAGCAGTCTCCCGGCACTCTCCTGGGGCAGGTGGGAGCCAAAGCCGCAGCTCCGCGTGGATCGGATGTTCCCGATGCGTCCTGTGAGCCGCTAAATAATTAATTCTCGACTTGCTCGGGGAGATTAAAAACTGAGGAGTGGTGGTGGGAGCCGGCAGTGGATCCCGGCAGACATGCAAGGCGGAGCAAGCGGCTCACTGACACCAGCAGGGTTTGGGCTTTGGGCTTTGCCATTCCCCTTGCAGCGTGGAGCTGTAGGACAGGATGGATAAAGCACTGGGAACATGGACACAGCAATAAAAAGCGTGAGACGGGGGGGAGAGTGATGTGGTGGTGGAGCAGGAGCCCAGCAAAGCGGAGAGGAGATGCTGATGCCTGAGGAAACCACGGAAAGATGGGATGTCCCGGCATGGGCAGAGACTGGGCACGAGCTTCCCGTGAGATGACGAGGGAGGGAAAGGAAGCTGGAATGGGATGAGCATCACTGTGACAGGAGAGGATCTGTGCTTGTGCATGAGGAGTGAGGGCAGAAAAAATGGTTGTGTAGGGACAGGGATGCTGGAGGGCATTGGGAATCTGGGAATGATGTAGCATTGTGCGTGATGCAGGGAAGAGAAGGGAAGGAGCACTGCAGAATGGGGGAGGCCACCCCTCATCTCCAGCTGCGCTTGGAGGGACTTGGCAAGGTGGGTGCAGGGAGACACGGAGTGCGATGGGGCAGCCAAGGAGTGAGTCCAACCAGGGCTGTGTGGTGGCATTTGGAAACCATCTGCTCCTCAGTGGGATCCTTCCTCACGGTGCCTGTGGGTCTGACTGGACACCGCCTGGGCAGACACCTCCCATAGTGTCACCATGGAGGTGAGACTCGCACAGCCCATCCACCATGGATGGTGTCACCACGGAACTGCGGGTGACATGGCACAGCCCCTCCATCCCAGCACAGCCCCTCCATCCCTGCACTGCCCATCCATCCCAGCACAGCCCCTCCATCCCAGCACAGCCCCTCCATCCCAGCATTGCCCATCCATCCCAGCACAGCCCCTCCATCCCAGCACAGCCCCTCATTCCCAGCACTGCCCATCCATCCCAGCACAGCCCCTCCATCCCAGCACAGCCCCTCCATCCCAGCATTGCCCACTCCATCCCAGCACAGCCCCTCCATCCCAGCATTGCCCACTCCATCCCAGCACAGCCCCTCCATCCCGGCACAGCCCATTCACCATCAATGGTGTCACCATGGAACTGAAGGTGACATGGCACAGCCCATCCACCATGGATGGTGTCACCACGGAACTGCGGGTGACATGGCACAGCCCCTCCACCCCAGCACAGCTCATCTGCCATCGATGGTGTCACCATGGAGATGAGGGTGAAGCAGCACAGCCCCTCCATTCCGGCATAGCCCCTCCATCCCAGCACAGCCCATCCACTATGGATGGTGTCACCATGGAGATGAGGGTGATGCAGCACAGACCCTCAGTCCCGGCAAAGCCCATCCATCCTAGACCTGCCGTGGCTCCACACAGAGGTGCCCACCTTGGAGTGGTGCCCACATTCCCTCACCACCCATTTTTGTCTCTTCCAAGAAGCTCAGTGTGGCCGGGGTGGGCAGTGGTGGGACTGTCCCCTTCGCAAAGCTGGGTGGTGGCTCCTCGGTTTCAGGGCCTGTCTCAGAGCCATGAGGGATGACCCACCGAGGAGTCCCAGATTCAGAAGCCATCCTTGGCCACAGCCACTCACGCCCAGGGGCTGTGGGAACTGGGATTCAGGACCAAATTGGGTCAGAAGAACTTAAGCATGTCTAAGGATGCTCCTGCCCATACACAGGCATTGGGAGCACTGGGAAATTTGTCCCCATGTGCCCCTGCCCTGAGGTGTTGCCCTGACCCCATCATTGTCCCACATCTGTTCCCACTGAATCAGACCCTACTCACCTTCCCGGCGCGCTCCTGTTTCCTGTGGGAAGGCACAACCTCCGTTCCCTGCCTCTCTGCAGCCAGCCATGAGCCCCACAGCCCGCTCTGGCTCTGGGGTCAGTGTCCCTCGCCGTGCCTCTGTTTCCCACGGGGGTACCAGCCCAGCCCCAGCCCACGGGCTCTCATCCCCTCTGCCTTTCCCAGAGGGAGGAGCATGGTTTGGAGGGACGGATGGGGTTATCCGAGGGCTCCCCATCAGCGCCTGGCTGGACACGGGAAAGGGCGAGGAGCAGGTGCCGTGTGCTGCGCTCGGAGCTGATTTCATGGGCCCTGCAGAGGAATTTGCCTCCCAGCCAGCAAAGCAACACATGGGCTTTAATCACAGACCTAATCACTGGGATGGAGAGGAGAGGCCAGAGAGCTATTAAATTTCAATGCCTGGTTGGTTTGCTGGGAGGGGAGATGGCCCATTGTGGCCAAAAAGGGCTGGCAAGGGATGCGGGAAGGGAATTGGCATCGGCAGTGGGCCTGTCCTCCTCACTCCGCCGTCCTCTTTTCTCTCGCAGACACATAACAGGATTAGAGCCACGACCCCGAGACAAGGAGCCTTTCTTCCCTTGACAAGCTCCGGCTGCCTGAAACAAAATATCTGGAGTCAGGATTCATTGGGTGAGTCCTGATTCACCAAACGAGGCCCAATTCACTGGCCTGGGGTCCCGATTCACCAAGAGTCCACCTTCATCACCCAAGAGTCCAAATTCATCACCTGAGTCCTGATTCAATGGCCAGAAGTCCCAACTAACCAACCAAATCTTGATTCACCAACCAAGTGTCCCAATTCACCAGCCAGGTGCTGATCAGGAGCATGAAGGGCTGGAGAAGGAGGTGGGAGCAGCTCTGTGGTCCCCATTGGCCCTTGCACACCCCAAACTGTGCTCAATGCTGTCAGCACAGGATGCTGCTCCTTTGGAATTCTGGGTTAGTCTGTCCCTCCCTGAGGTGCCAGGAGCTGGCAGTGCCATGTCTGTCCCTTGCGCCCTTCTAGACACCTCTGAGGACATTTCCTTGCCTGAGGGCTGGCCCCACACATTTCCCTTGGAGGAATATTTGGAAGATGAGGCGGATTGTGTCCTTTTCCTTGGCTGGTGCTTTGCCCCCCATCTCCCACCATGCATGGCCTGGCTCCATTCACCCGTGGCTCCAGCCACACACAGCTACAGTGCTCAGATGAATCCCACCCTTGCTGTGCCACCTCCAGCTCCAGCCCCCAGGGGAAGGAGGGTCAGGATTGAGGGACCATTCTCAAACCCTTTTGGACCATCCCTGGGAGCTGCTCTGCCGACCCCCAGCACAGGAGCGTTACATGGGGAACCTCGGGATGCTTCCCGGTGAGCCAAAGGTTTGGGAGGAGACGTGTCCCTTAGGTCACTGTGGGGAGCTTGTGGGGGCATCTCCAGTGACATCCTGGTGTTCCCACCATCTCTGGGCTGCCTGCTGGCTGGTAGCAGCCCATAACAGGTATTTGTGCAGCCAGAAAGCACAGGATCCCAGTATTTAGTGCTGGGAAATACCAATTACTCCATTACTCTCAGCCTGGCTGTAACAGGGAGTGATTCCGATATTAAACTGACTCTGCATTGGATTTAAAGAGAGGAGAAAAGCAAAATCCTCTTAACTTCGTGAACTGTAAAATGCCCAGTGTGGGAACGAGGAGCTGGGCATGCGCCCAGTGACGCCAGCGAGGGCTGGGACTGCTCCAGGCATGGCGGCTCCTCTGCGTCACTGCTGCCACTGGGCTGACTGGTGCTACTGGGAGAGGGGGAGAGCGGGGCACGGGCAGCAACCAGCACCAGAGACCGGTTTGGAATGAAAAGGCAGGAGGAAAACTGGCCAAGACTGAGCATGGAGCGACCAAGCTCACACCCCTCATGGAGGGATGTGGGAGAAAAGGGGAAAATAAAGACAAGGAACGCCGAGACGTTTGGAGAAGTGGGAAGTAGGCTCTCGTGGGAGGCACGTTTAAAAGTGAAAGGAGTTAAAGAAACTGGCAGGACTTCAAAGAAACGCTGCAAGCAGCACACACAGAAGCCATCCCAATAGGAAATGTAGCAGGAACGAGCCTGGCTACGTCGCAAGCTCCTCATTGACCTCAGGCTTGAGAAAAAAGGTTTATGAGAAGTGGGAACTAGGTCAAATTACTAAGGACAGTTACAAGGGAAGCATAAGCATGTGGGTAGACACCAGAAAGGCCAAATTGAGATGGAAATAGGGAGGAATCATTAAGGAGATGAAGAAAAGGCTCCATCAGCAGGAGGAGAAGGAGCAAGGGAGCGTTGGTCTGGACCCAGGGAAGGAGGAAGGTGGCTGGCAGAGGAGGCTGGGAATCCAAGGGGTTCACTGGCTTGTTTTGGAACCTTTTAAAACCCCAGCCTTTAGAGATGCCAAGTGCAAGCAGATGACCACAATAATAAGGTGCTCTGCTGCCGCTGAGAGAGCAGTGACTGCAGTAATGGGAATATTAAACAGCACACCCAGAATGCTCCTGACTATCAGAACCTCACCCTGGGATGCTTAGAAAAGCAGTTAAAGCCACCTGAGACCTGTTTGGTAGAAACCAATTTAGGCCATCTGAGAGCTGTTTGGCAGCACAAGGGATGGCTGAGGGTTTACAAGAGCAGGTCCAGTTTGGGGCACGCCATGTAAGGAACGATGGAAGCCCCGGGAGAAGGTCCAGGGAAGCAAGAAGAGAGATCCAAGAAAGGCAGTGGGGAGAAATGGAGACCAAGGGAGACAGGGGAACAGTGTCTGAAAGACCCCACAACTCCCTGACAGGAGGGGGCAGCCAGGTGAGTGTTTGGCTCTGCTCTCAGGGAACAAGGGGCAACAGCCTCAAATTGTGCCGACAGTTCAGGTTGGGTATTGGGAAAATTCCTTCACGGAAAGGGCTGTCCAGCCCTGGCACAGCCACCCAGAGAAGCTGTGCCTGCCCCATCCCTGAAAGTGTCTGGGGCCAGGTTGGACTGGGCTTGGAGCAAGCTGGGATAGTGGCAGGTGTCCCTGGAATTGGATGAGCTTTGAGGTCCCTTCCCACCCAACCCACTCCAGAACTCAGTGATTCAATCTATGTATGCAAGTTGCATTTATTAAAGGAATCTGGAGCTATCCTGCTGGAGCACCCAGGAGTCTCCATCACCTTTTGCTGGGAGCTACAAAAATGCAGTGTGAAAATGCAGCTCTGGTGTCAGAGCTGAGAATTTCACATTGAGGCAAGAGACGGCAGATGGACTGAGGAGCACAGAGAAGCAGTGAGACAACACTGGCTGCCATGGCAGACAGGACCAGTCAAACTTGGTGGGGTTTTGTTGGAAAAGAGGAGATTTCAGGAAGGATTTGGGAGAAAATGCAGAGATTCTTTTGTAGCTTCCGAACTGCAGCTCTGCATGGTGATCCAGGTCTGGGATCTCTGAAATTCTCTGTTGTCCTCAGGCTGCTGAACGTTGTACATGGGATTAGCAGGAAGAGGAGAGGGCAGGAAAAGAGGAGCTGAGGGAGAGCTCCGTGAGCAAGAGTTAGGAGGGGGCAGTGGGAGTGCTGCAAAGGGCGGTCAGAAGGGAGAGGGGAAGAGCAGGATGGGGCAAAATGAGGAGAAGGAGCATCTGAAAAGGGCAAAAAGTGTGAGGGATGAGGAGGTACAGAGGATTTGGCAGAGAGCTGTGGCTTTAGGGAGCCAAACACCTGGATCGGGGAGAGGGGACAGCGCTTTCCCTGCCGGCTTTGATTCCACTTGGCTCACAGCCATCCTCAGGACCTCAGGCGTTCCCCTGCTGAGACAGCTGAGGAACTTTGTGCTGAGGGAAATTTGCTGCCAGATCCCTGCTGGTTTCAGCACATTTCCCAGGGATTCTCCAGTCCCTTTTGGAAAAGGCCTGGAGATCCCTCATGGAGAGCCAGTGGCATTTTGCTTCGAAATGGTCAAGGGAATGTTAAAGGTGACCTGAAAATTGAATCCGAAGTGGTTTGTTTTTCTCCCTGCTTTATGAAGGCAGTGAATTATTCTCCACAGCCACAAGCAATCAGCAAAAAAGCCACAGATAAACCCAGCGAAAGCTGCCTGGGGATGTGGAGTGGGAATAATGAGGGGCTGGAAAGAAATGCCAAGAGAGGGTGCGGAGTCGTGGCCGCCGAGGCTTTCTGGGAACAGGTTGGACAAACATCTTCCAGGGAAGGTTGAAGCTGAGCGGATTTTGCTGGCGCCAGGTGTTGCTCCATCTGAGCGACCTCTCCGGGTCCCTCCGGCCTCATGCTCAGTGATCCTGCTCTTCTTCCATCAGAAATGTCAGCCCAGCTCTTCCCTCCCTCTGCCGGAGTGTGCAGAGCAGGTTTATCAGCTCAGTCCTCATCATTTTTTCCAACGTTTTTCACAGTTGCTCCATTCACCAGGGATATATTTGTTTATATGGATACAAACAAGCAAAAAGTAGGATTTGAAATGTGAAAAAACCCATCAATTTTCTCTATTTATCTTGTATTTTTCTGTCCCAGCTGCATCAGTCTCCCATGAAATCTTTCAGCCCAAGGAATAACCCGAGGTGAGAATAACCCCAGCCTGAAGATGTGGCCTCAGGCAAACTGTGGAAGGAGAAGGTAAAAGAGGGAGACTGGAGCTGATGCTGTTCCATGTTTTAGCTGGAGTCTTTTAAAGGCAGCTCAGGTGTCCTCGCCATTTCACCATATCCTCAGGATCTAAATCTGTATTTTTTTCCTTGTCTCCTCCTCTGTGCTTTATCCCTGCAGCCCAACCCAAATTATTCCATGATCTGCAGCCTTGGAATCACAGACCAGAGTGTTTGTAAATACCTGCAGGATTTGGTTTCTTTGGCAGGGCTTTTCCCAGCCCTGCCAAGCTAAAGGAAATGGCAAGGTCCAAAAGAGACTGGTTTTCCCTGCGTTTTCCTAGAGAAAAGGGCTCTGGGAAAGGGGTGAGGCTGGTGACACCGGGACCAGCCCTGCCTGTCCCACCGGATCCGGGTCCCTGTTCCTTGTCACAGTCCCTTGCCTTAGCAATTCTTTTCAAACTCTGGCTCTTGCATTTCTGCAGAGAAATTCCACACCTGGTTTGGCTCATCCATTATTCCTTCCAGCTGCTCTTTGCCTGTCAGGGCGGGCATTGAGGAGGCGGAATTTATCCCAGAACGTGTCCCATTCTTTTCTTCCCTGGCCATTGACTCGGCCAACATCTGCTCCCGTTAAACCCTCGCTGGCCCCACGGCACTGGTGATCCTTTATGACTCCAAAGCACTTGGCATTGTGTCACCAACAGCCGAGGTGTCTTGAGAGAAGAAAACCCTCCTTCGGCAGGGGTGGAATTGGATTTGTGCACTGAAATCCACCCTGCATTGCTCAGCAATAAGTAACAATCGCAGCAGGTAAATCAAAGTGTTTTCTCCCTGAAAATCATTTTCCACACACTCACATCATGAAACCTGCTGGGTTTATCTCCCCTTCCCTGCCAGGCTCTTGGGAATCACCCCAAACACTGCAACATTAATTGGTTTCATTTGTTCTCTTGTGGGGTTTTTTCTGCTTTTGGGCATGAATTGCTTTTCACCCACTGCTCTGACATAGGCGCTTCATTGGAAGCAGCGTGGATACCTATGGATCCCATACGGCTCCTCTGGGAAACAGCTCCATGATAAATACTGGAAATAAGCATGGAGCAGATGGGAGGGAAGGGGCACCAGTTTTAACAGCAAAATCCTCACTGCCTTCACACGGTAACAAGTTCTGGGATGTGGGAAGGAATATATTAGGAAGGACAAGACGTGTTTTGAGAGATGCAGCTGCACTTTGCATGTGGTTCTGGTCCCCTTCCCACTGGGAAGAGAAAAAGAGGATTTTACATTTCATTTACAAGGCATTTTGGGCTCTGCGGCTCCTGAAGGAGCTGGGAGGGAAGTGCCACAGGGAGGGAAACGTGACAGTGCAGACAGAAGGTGTCTGAACAGCTCTGTGCTCGCATACAAACACGGCCAGGTAGGAACACCTCCAGGAACTCCTCCAGGAATTCCTCCAGGCTCTGTGAGCCCCCTTCGCCGTCAGAATGGGCTCTGCAGCCAAGCCCTGTGATCCAGGAGCCAGGAAGGAGCCAGGCTCACTCAAAGGGTGCCGAAGGAATTCAGGCTCTGGCTGCACCAGCACAGGGCAGGGACTGGTTCCTGCACTCCCTGGACCGGAGCAGGGTTCCCAGCTCCCTGAAAGGGTGGGAAAACAAAAGCAAAGCGATTTGGACTTTTAAAGAAGCTTTCAGCTCCAGCTTTTACAGGATTGAAGGCATCAAAGGGAAAGAAGAGAGGCAGCTCCTTTCAGAGAGTCGCGGTTCAAGCACAGGAAGGAAGGGGTGACACAAACGGTTTCTGTGGCAGACGAGGGACCTCGGGGGCTGCTGGCCTGTCCTGAGCGCTCCCAGGAGCGGCTGGAGAGCAGGATGGGAAATTCTAAAGGTAACACACACACAAACACAGGGAATAAGAACAGAAGAACGGCCGCAGTGCCTCAGCCAAACCCTCACACAGCCCCTCTCTCCTACAAGGATCATTCTATGGGAAGGCAAGGGAACACCGAGGCAAACACCTTGTGTTCCCACAGCTCTTTTCCCAGCAATCTGCAGCTCAGGGGCTTCCCCAGATGGCGGCAGCCCTGTCTTCCACAGGCTTGTCCCATTCTGCCTTGATTCCCCCTCCTAAACCCACACAGTCCCTCATCCGTGGCTCCAAAGAGCTGAACCTCGGCAGCTGCTCGGTCCCTTGTTCTGTGCTTTTATCATGAGATGCCCCCTAATGCTCACAGCAGAGAATCCCGGGCTCCAGCAGCATCTCCTCAGCACATCCTGGCCCCAGAATCCTCTCTCTAGTACCCCGGCACATCCCTGGCCCCAGCAGCAACCCCTCTGGAAGTCTCATTATGGAGCACATCCCGGGCTCCAGAAGCTTCTGTCCAGGCTCCTTGGCACATCCCAGGTTCCAGTGGCTTCCCTCTAGTCCCCCGGCACATCCTGGGCTCCAGAATCATCTCTCCAGTCCCTTGGCACTTGCTGGGCTCCAGTGGCTTCTCTCTGGCACACCACAGGCTCCAGAATCATCTCTCCAGTCCCTTGGCACATCCTGGGCTCCAGAATCATCTCCCCAGCTCTGGTGCATCTCCCCTCAGCCTGGCAATCCTCGTTTCCATGATGAAACTCAAAAGTTACAAAAGCTTTACTGGAGCAAATGGAAAGGTGAATTCAGTGCCAAGAAACTCAAATTCAGGCACTGAGGTAAAAAATAACAGCAAAGAACGTGGATTTTGGTTGTTATGCTCTGTAAATTTGCTGTTACTGCTCAGGGGCTGCTGCAGATCATTTTTGAGTGCCCAACAGAAGCTTCAGCACTTCCCAAATATGCTGATAAATGAAACATGAAATACCGAGAGAGCAACAGGCCCTCCCAAATATCCCGTCCCAACACGTCCCAAACACTTCCCAGACAAATGAAATCTGCCATAGACGCCCAGGGGTTTGAAAGGGGCAGGTGGCACCTGGGGCAGGGGACAGTGGTGATCAGTGCCACCAAGCCAGCCCTGCTGGGGGGAGGGGGACCCAGCCCCAGTTAGAGCCTTTATGAACAACGGGACGGGCATCCAGCCCCGCTAATTACCAATGGGATGAGGAGCCAGTCCCATTAATGAACGATGGGATGTGGATCCAGCCCTGTCACCTGTGATGGGACGCGGATCCACTCTCCCATTTAGCACATTAATTAACCACACGGGTGAGGATCCAGCCCCTTTAGTAACGCGGGACGCGGGCCCGTTAATTGGCGATCCATCCCTGTTAATGAGCGCCGCAGCCCCGCTAATGAGCGATCCAGCCCCGCTAATTGGCGATCCAGCCGCGCTAATTAATCGGAGGCGCAAGGCCGCGAGACGCTGCGCACGCGGGTNCCTCAGCGCCGCCCGCCATGTTCGCGGAGCTCAACGAGCTCCTCGGGGCCTCCCCGGAGCGCCCGGACGCGGTGAGAGGGCGCTGATAGGGAGGGAGGGAGGGAGGGACGGGCCGGGAGCGGCGGGGGGCNCGGGGCACGCTGGGAGGGGCACGACCTCCGCAGGCACAGACGGCGGTCGCGGCCGGTTTCGGAGCTGAGCCGCCGTTGGCTCTTCCCTCGCCCGTTCCCGGCTCCCGGCGCCCCTCACGACTCTGGTTCCGGCATCCGACGCTGAGAAGCGGCCGAGCTCTGTTCCTGCGATGTGTCCGTGCGTGTGTGCTGCCGTGCGGGGAATAAAAACAAAACTGGACGTTAAACCCGCTGCCGGGCACTGCTCCGGGCCGCGGGATGTTCTAGAGGTACTCATCCTTTAGGACACTATATTAATTAGTTTCGTTTATCCAAGGACGGTTTTTGTTAATGAAGTCACGCTGGAGCTAAACACCCTCGCTTTCCGTGAGAGCTGTGCAGGTAAAACGTCAGTCATGGAATCACAGAGTGATGTGGGCTGGAAGGAGCCCTAATGCTCATCCACTGCCACCTGCCAAGGGCAGGGACACCTTCCACTGTCCCAGGCTGCTCCAGCTGGAGCAGGTCCAGCTCTCACCCACCAATACCCCAAGTTCTCATCCTCTGGGCTGTTATCCCACCATCCATCCCCCAGCCTTTGGTGATTCTGGGGATTGTCCTGACCCGGGGGCAACACCTTGCACTTGGCCTTGTTGAATCTCATGAGGTTCCCGTGGACTCACTCCTTCATCTTCTCCAAGTCCCTCTGGATGCCCCATCCCTTCCCTCTGGCATGTGACCACACCACCAGCTCTGTGTCATCAATAATTATTAATAACTTTTCCATGTGCTCCATGTTACTCCATGTTTTTCCCGACAGTTAACACGTGCTTAGATAACAAAAGCAAGTTTGGGGTGATAATTTATTCTGTAAGTCTGAGTTTCACCCTTTGTCTCCAGTTTCCCCCCTTGCCCTACTACCATCTTATGAATGGGAGTTGGGCAGGTTTCTCCTTGGTCTGGAAGATACCTCTGAGGTCATTCCTTGTCAAGGTGCCTGGAGTGGAGCAGGGCTGATCTAATGGGGAAGCAATACTTAGGAAAATTAGGATAGTGCCCTTGAGGCTCCAGGCAGACCTGGTAGAGGTGTTGGCTGAGGTCAGTGGTGGTAAAGGGTAGTCTGAGGCTGCACAAAGTCCCAGATCCCTGTGGTTCCTTTGGGTTGATGTTGGGTTTTTAATGTGTGTGCAACACTAAGTGAGAAGTGCTTGGTGGAGTTTGTCCGCCTGTGATCTAAGGTATGTGTGATGGTGGAGCTGTGAGATGAGTGGGAATGCTGCCATCCAAGAGCTTGGTTTCTGTCACAGGGAGCTCACCTTGATGTGAACAGGAAATTCCACAGATCAAAACCAAAAGATTTGGCCTCAAGATCCTGGGTTTGGACTTGGCAGCCAAAGCAGGAGCTGACCAAGGCCTCCTCTGTGTGAGGAATTCCTGGGGATTGAGTTGGCTCTTCCCATCCCGCTGCACACTCCAGATTCCACTTTGTCCAGGTGTCACACCAGTGTGGCTGGCTGCCCATTGAGTGGTGTTCTGGGTGCAGTGGCAGGGAAACTGACTTCATGCCTTGCCATACAGACTCACGGTATTAAATCTGATTTACTCTGATAGTAAATCATGAGTATTTGTGTTTGCAAATCCCCCTCAGAGCCACCGATCCCTGCTCAGAGCCAATCCCTGGAGTGTGCTGGGATGCCCAGCCTGGCCTGGTGTCCCACTGTGCTTAACAGCATCAGTGTTTTGCAAACCTCTCCTTCCTGGCGCTGCCAGCCCGATTTCTGCAGCTCCACGGCTGGTCCGTGCCGTTTTCCAGGTGCTGACAAGTGCTGTCCCTGCAGGGCTGGTGGGTGGACAGAGCTGCTGCCAGTGTGGATGTGTCTGTGGGTGTATCTGCCATGTCACTGTGGGGTTGTGACATTCGCTGCTGCTCTGCTGAGGGATTTTGGCAGATCCTAACAAGTAGCTGCAGCTTCTGCCTTGTAGCCTGCAGGTATTGAGAGTGTGAGGGGAGAGCATGGATGGAATGGGCTGGGGCTCAGGGCAAAGATGCTACAGGAAGGCTTTGCCTTTGGAAGGGTTTCATCCTCCTGGGACTAAGAAGGGAGAAGGAATGAAAACTGGGATAACAGCTTGGTCCAGTTCATAAGAGTCTTGTAAAGCCAAATTTTGGAGCAGCTATCTCCCGTTCCAAGACTGGTTCCTCACCACCTGAGTCTTCTGATACTTCCGTGACTGCTTTTGGGTCCCAAATAGATGGAGTTTTATCATTATCTGCTCCTTTGCATTTGTGGTGGCAAACTGGGGCCATGGGGTTTCTGGGACAGCAAGCAAAATCCTGGTGATGGGGCCAGGGCTTCTGTGCTTCTCAGCAGGAAGATTCGTCTTGCTGTGATGACTTCCAGGGACCTGGTTGCTTCCAGCTAGCTGTTAAGTAATGTGATGTTTGTAGTCCGTGGTGATGGAGCTGTGTGAAGAGAGTGTGAGCACAGACTTTGGAAAGCCCCAGAGGTTCCTGTCAGCTTTGCTCAGCTTCCTGCTCGTGTTGGTGTGGTGGGTGTTGTGTCTGCACTGGTGTGACCGCAGGACCAGGGCACTGCCTGTCCCCTGTGCTGGCCCTGCTGGGACAGCTCAAATCCTGGGGGCAGGTCTGGGCCCCTCGCGAGAAAGACATTGAGGGGCTGGAGCATGTCCAGGGAAGGGAACAGAGCTGGGGAAGGGTCAGGAGCACCAGGAGCAGCTGAGGGAGCTAGGAAAGGGCTCAGCCTGGAGAAAAGGAGGCTCAGGGGGCCCTTCTGGTTCTGCACAACTCCTGACAGGAGGGGGCAGCCGGGGGGTCAGGCTCTGCGCCCAGGGAACAGGGACAGGAAAGGAGGAAATGGCCTCAAGCTGTGCCTGGGGAGGTAGTTTTGATACTGAGAAATTTTTTAATGGAAAGGCTTGTCAGGCTTTGGAAGAGGCTGCCCAGAGAGGTGGTGGAATCCCCATCCCTGGAGGGATTTAAAAGCCATGTGGATGTGGCACTTAGGGACATGGGTTAGTGGTGGCTGTGGCAGTCCTGCGGGATGGGTGGACTGGATAGACTCAGAGGCCTTTTCTACCCCCAGTGACTGTGACCCAATGGTTCTGTCAGTCTGAGCAGCTGCAGTGTGCCAGCCCAGTGAGGGCTGGCAGGATTGATGGCTGGTGGCTGCAGGGTTTGGAACGGCGAAATGCCGTGTGCTTGGAGTGACAACATCCCGCCGTGCTGGCACAGCCTGCGGGAGCTGGCCGGCAGGGAGAGGACATGGGAAATGTTCAGCCTGCTCTTCCTGGGGCTCTGGTGGGGAAGAGGGAAGCTGAAGGGGATGGAGTTGCAGCAGATAAGCCCCTGAATGTCTACGCTTGTGCTATTGGAGCGCAAGTCTCCTCCAGGCTCATCCTTGGAGGGCACGTCTCGGTGCGGTGCTCACCAGGGCGGTGTCCCTGTCACTGCAGTAGCCATTGAGGCATAACCCATTTTTGGGGGGGAAGAGCTCTCACTCCGACTGAGGCAGAGCAGCTTCCGTGCCCTGGCCTCTGCTTTGCATTCCCTGCAGTCATGTTCAATATTTGCCGTTCCATTCGCTCTGCTTTAGGCTTTAGGCACCAGGGAGTTTGTTCTGATGGATAGCTTGGGAATTGCCTGTGTGGAGACGGCTTGTTGCAAAAGCTTTTTCTGTTCTTGTGAATGAAAAAACTCCACTTTGATAAGTTCTTTGTGTTTCCAAGCAGCCCTTCTATGATTTGTATTGATTAAAGAAACATCCTGACTAAGATTTTAATGGAAATAAACACCTTGATGAGGCTGGGGCTGATAATGAGTGTGCACTGATGAACGGAATTAATTTCCTGCTTGATCAAAACAAGGTTTATACCTTGTGCTGAGAGCTCTGCTGCACTACAGAATTTTGGTGATAGGGAATTCTACCCTGAAGGTGGCATGTTGGAGGTAAACCTGGAAGAGAGGACAGGGAGCCTGTTTGGGGCCAGGAGAAGCAGCAGCTCCAGCGGTGCTGACATTTTAAATGCACTGACAATGCTGGCTGTGGCAGGGGGCGGATGGACTGGGAATGGAGTGAGTGGCTGTTGTCCCCCTGTCACTCAGGGGGATGAAGAGAAGGAAGATGCCTGTGAATTGGAGGAGAGGGGCACAAAGCTGGGAGGTGGAAATTGCCCAAAGCTCCCCATGATGACCTTGTCTAGCGCCAGAGGCTCCAGATGTGCTGGCACTGGGAGCGCAGTTCTGCATGTCCCTTTTTCCCAGGGGAGGGGGTGGCACCTGGTGGGCACAGAGCGTGGGGGTCACAGCTGAGCACAAGGGTTTTTAGCTGGTGGACATGTGGGGACATGGTTTAGTGGTGAGCTTGGCAGTGTTGGGTTAATGGTTGGACTCAGTGGACTCAGAGGGCTTTTCCAACCTTAGCAATGCTGGAATTCAGATGCCTCCCCTGGGCTGTGTCTGGAGGAAGCATTGGCATCCCTTTGTAATCAGACAGGCAGCTGGAACTCTGCTTGTTCACTTCTTTCTCTGAGTAATACTGCAGAGTTCCCCATAGCCTGAGCCAATGTCTTGTCTACCAAGAGCAGTTTGTGCCCTCACCTTACTCTGTTGACTTATTTTGCTGCTTCTTTTCCAGGGTAAATTCACACTGCTGCGAGACACCCGGACAGATGGCAGCTTTCTGGTGCACCACTTCCTCTCCTTCTACCTCAGAGGTGGGTCAGCAGCAGCACTCCCTGAGGCAGGGATACCTTGGAGGTTCCTTCAGGGCTGCTCTGTGAGCAGAGGCTGATTTTACAGGACGTGAGGTATCCTCGGATTAACATAAAGCTTTGGGGTCGGGATTTATGGATCCCAGTCCTGACTTGTTCTTGGGACTTCTCTGTATCCTTGGGTATATCCCATAATTCTGTGTCTTGTTTCATCACAGATCATGGCAATGATTGTAAATAACACAGGCTCTGATAGGAAGGTGTTCACTGCAATTCTGTTGCTGCCTCCATTTTTGTGATGTAATTACACATATTAGGATTAACTCACCACAGATAAGCTCAGAGTGAGTAAAGAAAGAAACAGAGCCTGGCAAGTTGTCTGATTACTTTCCTGGGAACAGTTTCCTTGGTGAGTACCTCCTGGCCCTTGCGGAGCAGGTGCTAGACTAAGGGACTCCTGCAGCTTTCTGCTGGCACATCCACCAGCCCAGCAAATCTGGTACTGTCAAGTGTGAAAGAGAGCTCTAGAGTGCTGGGCAGGTTGTGGGATGAGGACATTCTGCCCCCAAGAACTGCCACTGCCTCAGCTGGGTCTTTACCCTGCTTTGAAATATTTTTTACTTGATGGAATAGAGGGAAACTGAAGGAAATCCCGTGGAAAGTGGAACAGTGTGAATGGTTCAGAGGGACCTGCCAGGCACTGCCTTGGGCTCTGCTGATGTGCTGCCCTGCCGCAGTGCCCTGGGAATTGGTGCTGCCCTGGGAGTCACCATCCGGAGCTGTTCATCCGCCTGGGAGAAGCCTTCCATTCCTGGTGGGTGGGCAGCCCTGTGGGGTGTTAATGTGTCTCAGGACAGGTGTGCTGGCTGTCACCTGCCTCTCTCCAGCCCAGGGCCTGGGTGCAGTTATTCGCTGTTTGCAGCACCCCTGAGTTGTCCGCTTGGTGCCCAAAACCTTTGGCAGCTTTAAAGGGTGAGTGAAGGTTCATCTGGGGCCACTGACTTGTTCCACTTGAAATCCATGCCTAACAAACACAGATTGTGTTCATACCTAAACTACGTTCCAAAATCACATTTTATTTTGATGTCTGACAAAATTTCTTGTTCTGTGTGTTTTTCCAGTCAAGGTCGCTTGCCCTATGAGAGCCAAAATGGGAATTTTTGGCATGTCCATGATTTCAGTAGTTCAGTGTCACGGCCGGCCCTTGGCCTCCTTACAGTAACACCAGCAAACAGGGCCAGGAGGTCCCAGGCTGGCCTGGCACGAGGCAGAAAAAGGGCCTTACTCTTCTTTAAATCATCTTTTTCCTTCTTTCCCTGTGTTTTTAAACTAACATTTTCCCTAATGTGGATATCCTCTAGAAGGATGAAAATTGAAAGCAAGGGAGGGTCTGTCTAGACCTGCGTCATTTCAGGGTCCTTCCAGACACATCTGTGGTCTGGCTGCTGTGATTTATGAGCTTTGATAATGTCAGCTGCAAAGTGGAACTGCTAATGTGTGCTTTTGTCCTTCCCCAGCTGGCTGCAAGGTTTGCTTTGTGGCCCTGCTCCAGTCCTTCAGCCACTACAACATCGTGGCACAGAAACTGGTGAGTCTCTTGGCATAGGTTCATTATTACAGGTCCTGGTAGTTTCTGTTGGGAGGGAAGGAATGGGAACGAGGAGCAGGAATTGTGTGAGCAAATGTTTTCAAGTCTTGATGGGGACAATCAGGGTTGGTGCTCCTGTGATGGGGGATAAAGAGCACTTTAGAGCAAAACCCTGGCTGCGAGGTGCCCCACGGGCTCTGCCCTGCCAAGAGCTGGATGGCTGCTTGCTTTGTGCTTAGAAATGTTTTCTGGGAATCAGTGTTCCCCAGACAGGCCCAGACTAGCAGGTGGAGGTTCCTTAATCCTCTGGGGAGGAAAATGCCATGGTGGTAGTATTCCGAGGGCCATTGTACATCTGCAGGAGCTCCCGGGGTGATTTTGTCCCCTCTCCTGTGGTTACTTTGGGATGAAGGACTGAGTCACCTGTTCACAAGGACACCCATGTGCCTCTTTTGGCCTCTGGGCTGAGCCATCACTTTGAGCTCTCTGGGGAGCCACAGGTATGTTCCTAGGGATTTCCTTCCCATGGTGAGCTGGGCAAGGATGATGTGTACCCTGACATGAGGAAACAGAGACAAAGCAGGCAGGGTAATTCTGCATGTCAGCAAATTTTCTAAGCTCCAAACTGCTACATTCAGCTCTTTGTACAACACTGCAAGGTGAAATGCTCCAGGTGGAAAGTCCAAATGACCTTCCAGGGCTGAAGGGATGAGGGTTTGCATTGGTATTCCCTCCTCTGGTTCGCTGACAATCCCAGCAGTGCTGCTGCTCGTAAAGACTCCCAGGTGTTGAGGAACCAGTTATTGTGTTTCCCACTGTAAACATGGTGCTGCCAAACAACTGTATTTTATTTACTGCTCAGTTTCTACCTTTTGAAAGGAGGTCAGTGGCCCAAGGTACGTGCAGTGAGCTGAGCAAACACAGCGTTCGTTCATGGAGCTGTTACTCACAGGTGGATACTCAAGGTGTGATTCTGCTGCAGAGCAGATGCCGCTGGCTGAGCAGACCAACCCCCATGAGTGTGGAGCTGTCCTGGCCTTTGTGGTGAAGAGAGGAGGAAATCTTGGGGAGAACTTGCTGAGTGGGGCAGGAGATGGGGCACAGCCGCCGGAGTGGGGAGGAGATTCAGCTGTTAAATACGGGATCCTTGCTTGCTCCTGAGGCAGGATGGTGTTTGTCAGCATGTTTCCTAATGCGATGAGATTTCCCGGTGTGCAGTTAATGGGAGCCGCTGGCATCTCCCTCGCGGGAGAGGCTGAGGAGGGAGAGAACATGAGGATTAGCTGGAGCACACGTGCGATGCAAATGGGGGTGATTTGCTGTCTGATACTTGAACAAAAGGTGGCTGCCACGAAGGAGGTGATAAGCACAGCTCAGAGAAGCACTGAGCTGCTTTCAGCTCTGAGTCACTGTTGTATTGCAACTTCATAGGTGCCCCTGTGGTCGTTGCTGTGAATTCCTCCCAAGCTCTGAGGAGCTGGAGGTCGTAACATCAGTTATTTATATCCGAGTTCCCGTCACATCTTCGCTTTAATCCTTTGTGCAGATAAACATGTCAGGCTCGGAAAAGGTGGTTCTTGGCACGGTAGTTTCATTTTTAAATTTGCTTTAGGACTTGCTGCTCTGGATCTTTACTGGAGACCAGGTGGGATGTCGCTGCCTGGCTGCAGCAAGACGTGACTTCAGTGGTGCCTGAGCTGTGCAGGAGGGTGAGCTGCACACTCCACCAAATGACCAGCTACTCTCTTCCCGTCTCCTCTTCCGCAGTGGTGAGCTCCAGATCAGCTGCCAGGCTCTCTGTTTTGGCTGGGAGTAGGGATCAGGCTGCAGTTGCTCTGGGAACTGCTTGAAACAGTCTGTCCCCTGCCTTCCCGTGAGTTACCATTCCGAGCAGAAGATGATACTGACCAGTAGCTGTCTGGACATGAGCCCAGGTGGGCAAGGAGGCCAAGGGCGCCTGGCTTGTACCAGTAATGATGTGGCCACAGGACAGTGCCTGTCCCTTGTGCTGGCACTGCTGTGGCACCTCCAGTCCTAGGGACAGCTCTGGAGTCCCCAGGTACAGGACAGAGCGTGTACAGAGAAGGGAACGCAGCTGGGGAAAGGTCTGGAGCAGCAGGAATAGCTGAGGGGGGCCAGCCTGGAGAAAAGGAGGCTCAGGAGGCTCAAATTCTGGCTCTCCACAACTCCCTGACAGGAGAGGCAGCTGGGGGAAAGGTTCATTGCTCCCAGGAAGCAAGGGACAGGATGAGAGAAAACAGCCTCAGGTTGTGCCAGGGCAGAGTTAGTTGGATATTGGAAAAATTTTGTCCTGGAAAGGGCCGTCCACCTCTGGCACAGCTGCCCAGGGCAGTGGTGGAGTCCCCATCCAGTGGTGGAGAGGTTTAAAAGCTGTGTGGATGTGGCACTTGGCATGTGGGCTAGTGGTGGCCTCCTCAGTGCTGGTGGAATGGTTGGCTTGAGAGAGTCGGAGGACTTTTCCAACCCCAGTGATTCTGTGATTATGCCCCTAGGAAAGACTGCACTTGGAAGAGCTTCAGAACTGAGCAATGTTTCTGTCCCAGGCCATGGAGGAGGCTCCTGGGGCCAGTGTCTTTACAGTGACACTTGTAGCACTCGTGTGTGATGATACAGTGAATATTTATACACAGTTGAAGTGACGCTTCCACAGGCTTGCTGCCTTCCCAGGGTGTCAGGTGTTACAAGTATCAAACCACTTCCTTATGTGTTAGCTAAATGCTGGGATGTCTTTTTACTTGCAGAAAAAACCTTCCCTAGCTTTTTGTGCCTGTGTCTTCTTTTCCTGAGGATCTGCACTTCATTTTAAGGGACAGTCAGTGTTACTGGCCCTGACCTTGCAGAGAACATGCAGGGCTATATCAGGACAAACAGCGTCAGGGCACCCTGCCAGATGGGTGTTCCCACCCTCACTTGTACAAAGTTTGTTTTGTTTTAAAGAGGAACCAGATTTGTCCCCATTTGTTCCCCCTCTCCTGTGCCCTGTCCCCTGCTCTGAGCTCACAGCCTGGAGGACATGGCCTGGCCTGATCACTGATGGCCACACTTTGTCCCACAGCTGTGTTTGCTGATGGAGCTCATTCCCACTGCCTTGTACACTTCATTCCTTGTTCTGTCCTCCAAATGTTTTCCTTGCCCATCTGGAATGGCCAGCGGTGAGCGGCAGCTCTGGTTTGAGGGGCCATTGCAGGCCGAGGGGCACCACACTCCAGCAGCTCCCCAGAGGAACAGGAGCAGCTGAGCTGCTCTGCAGGAGCACTCCTGGGCTGGGTCGATGGCTGACAGCATGCCAGAGATAATGTCCCGGTGCTCCGGGGTAATGGAGCGGGGTGCTGGCACAGAGTGAAAGCTTCCAGGCTGTGGGTGCTGGGCAGCACCGTGGCTCTGCCGCGGGGACATCAGTCCTGTCTGTGCACTCACAGGAAGGCGCCGCTGGCCATTTTGAGCACTTTCCCACTGTTTCCAAGCTGTCTGATGCTTCCTGTGCTGCTTCCAGAGGTCATACTAGGTGGGCTGCTAGCAGGGGGACAGGCAGAGGTTTGCTGTGGCAGGTGAGTGCAGTGGGTGAGTCCAGGTCTCTTTGGGACCTGGTTCCTCTGTTGGAAAATGAGGCTGGACTTGATGGGTCCATGCCATGGCACTGTGCGGGCTAAATTCCTGGTCTGACACATGAGCACTCTGTCCTTGGCTTCTCTGGCCCTTCTCTGTCACCCAGGCAGGCCCTGGTGTCACAGCACTGAGCTCCCCTCTATAGAGGGGACACTGTTTTCGTGCAGATCTGAGATACAGAGAGTTTGTGTGTGCAGGAAGAAATGGCTGAAGCAAAGGTAAAATCAGTTGCTGAATTACTGATGTTAATAGTGAATTTAATAGAATTTCAACAGGTTCCCAGTGCTGTGGACTCCAGAAATCCTTGAGGGAATGAGGTTTGTGAGGCTGCTGTGCAGCCCAGCCCTTCTTTATGGCATGGCTGTTCCCCACTCCTCACCTGCCACATAAAGGTGGTTCTGTCCTTGGTAGGAAGTTTTCCGTCATGTGTGCTTGGAATTGACCAATAATGTGGATATTTCTGAAGCTGTTACTGAATGGTAGTGTCAAAAAAATCTATTGCTTTATAGGGGGAGTTTGAAGAGGAAATGAGCATTCAGGCACACATTCTTTCCCAGATGAGTAGAAGGAAAACAGAGGAAGCATTCTTCTCAGGTAGCAGGATTCACAGGGTTGGAAGTCCAAGCAGCGTCCATTCAAATCAGGGAACAAATGCCAGCAGACAGGAGTTAAATCAGGCCTCAGATTTTTCTTAGTATCCATATTACAAAGTGGTAGTGCTGCAAAATTGAGCCTGGGGAGATAATCATGGAATAGTTTGGGTTGGAAGACACCTGAGAAGGTCACCTAGTCTAGTCCTTCAGGAAATAATTGTACTACACATGATCATAGAATCGTTGAGGTTGGAAAAGCCCTCAAGGATCGAGTCCACCTGTCCCCCAGCACTGCCAATGCCACCAATAACCCATGTCCCCAAGTGTCACATCCACAAGGCTTTTAAATCCCCCCTGAGATGGTGACTCCCCCTCTGCCCTGGGCAGCTCCTTTCCAAAGCCTGACCACCCTTTCTGAGAAGAAATTGTGGAGAACAAGAAGGTCCCCCCTGAGCCTCCTCTTCTCCAGGCTGAGCCCCACCAGCTCCCTCAGCCCTTGACAGGGCTTGGAGCAGCCTGGTCTAATGGAGGCTGTACCTGCAGAGGGATGGAACTGGATGGTTTTAAAGATCCCTCCAACTCAAACCTTCTAGAATTCTGTGATCTCCAGCTGGAGTCTTCTCCATGTCTGCTACAGCTCTGGGATGTCTCTGTTGGAGCTGGACATTCCCAGCACGTGGCTCTTGATGAGCCTCCCCACCAGGCAGGGCTGAGAGCGGCAGAGTTTGAGTTGCAGCCCCAGGCATTTGTCATGGTCCCTCCTCCTCCAAGTGGAGTCAGGGCTGCTGCTGTTTCCCGTGGGAGTCCTGGCTGCTCTCTCCCAGGTGTTGTGCAAGCATTGGGATGCCCATCCCACGGCACTCTCTGGATCCAGGCCGTCCCTGGCTCCGCTGTGTGGGCTGTGCTGGCAGCCGGCATTGCCACAGCCACGATCTGGAGATAGTGAAAAACAAAAGCTTTCACCACCCAGGGAGGGAGGCGAAGAAATTGCTCACAGCAGGCCCTTGGAGAAGCCTGGGCCATCCTCTCCCTGCTTCTGGACAGGCAGCTGGTTTTCTCCCATGCCACCAAGCTGGCTTCCCAGGAGGAATCCCAGGATGTTTGAGCCCCCAAACCAAAGTGTGTTTTTGTTATCTCCTGGAAGAGTACAGGAGGGCAAATGTGCCACCTGTGATTATAACAGAAGTGCCCATTTCATCCCTGAAGCACTGACTTTATCAGCACATTTATATAAGATTTGATTCAAATGAGAACGAAAATTTGGCTGTCGACCCCTGTGGTTCTGTGTGCACCATTTTCCAGGAGTGTTCACTCTGAAACCTAATGTTTTCCTCTCTCTCGAGGGAGTCAATCTGGCAGCTGCCAAGGAACGGGGTCAGCTTGTCTTCCTGGAGGGTCTCAAGTCCTGCCTTGACCTCCTGTTTGGGGAGGAGGAGCAGCCAGGACAGCCCAGTCCTCTGCAGTTTCTGAGGTGAGTCTGAGCATGGAGTGTTCCCCCCTCACATCTCCTGCCACCAAGAGCACCACCCAAGGTCCAGGGCTTGCTCCTGCTGACTTTGCGCTCACCTCCACGGCCTCAGAGCCAGACACTGAGTGAAGTGCCAGCACTGTGTACATCCCTCTGCATGTCCTGGCCTGTCCCTCCCTGCTGCTCATGGAGGGATCCTGTGCTCCTTTCCAGAATTTTAGGGGAATTTCCACCCCCATCCTCATTGCCAAGCATGTCACAGGTCTATAAAAACATTTATTTCAGCACTCCACAGGTTGTGTCAAATGAAACCCCAGCCAAGTGGTTTTATTCTCTTCTTTCATTATTTTGAGTTTTATTCTTATCCAAGAGAACAGTGCTGCATTATCCGTGCTGGCTTTTGGGTTTATTCTCAGTTCATTTTCTCCACATCCCCTGGGATGCTCAGCAGAGGCCAAACACTTCCCTGGAAGTGTCCAGTGCCAGGTTGGACAGGGTTTGAAGTAACCTGAGGTAGTGGAAGGTGTCCTTGCCCGTGGCAGGGGGATGGGACTGGATGAGCTTTGAGGTTCCTTCCCACTCAAACCATTCCAGGATCCCTGGAGCAGGGCAGGAGGGTTTCACCACGCACAAGTGTAAAGGAGCAGCAGCTGAAGGGCAGTGAGGACCCGGTGACTGTGACAGCAGTGGGGACCGTGGGAAGGCTGGTGATCCCCACGCTGGGTCAGTGGGTGAGAAGGGGACACACTGAGCCAAGCCCCTGACATGTCGTTCATCTCTTCCAGTGGGAGCACCTCTGACCTCAGAGCCTTGTTTGACTTTGTCCGGGTGTCCCTGACTCCTGCGGACCGGGATTCCTGGAAAGGCCCCGTGCTGCTGGTGGATGACCTCAGTGTCCTGCTGAGTCTGGGGGCTGCACCAGTGGCGGTGCTGGACTTCATCCACTACTGCCGCGTGTCCGTGTGCTGCCAGCTGAAGGTACTACTCCCCCTGTGCCCTTGCAGTACACAGAGCCTCCAGAGCAAAGCCTGGCTTTATTTTCTCTTTCCATCTGACCATGTTGAAGTTTTTGGAAGGCTGTGTATGTCCAGGGAGTTCAGATCATTGCTCTGGGGCCACTCTTGGGAGTTGTGTGGGTCCTTGAAAACCTGTGCAGCCTCCTGTTTAGCTGGACTCCTGGAAGATGCTGCCCAGAGAAGGGTTCTCTATGTCCCTGATGTATGAACAAGGATTTGAGCTGTAAAATAGTGGTTTTTGGATCTCCTGGCTCTTCAGGGATCCCTACTCACACCCATGTGTGTGTGGGAGGGCAAGGGTGGGGTGGAAATGGGTCATGTGAGGGGCTGGTGAGTCTCCTAGGGGACAGAAATGAAGGGCCCCTTGGGGGGCACCCCAATCCCTGCTCCCACCACCCTCCAGTGTCGCTGCTCTGGCTGGTTCCCAAGGGGAGTGGTGACCTACAGAGATCTCCCAGCAATGTGGGGTCTCCTGAGAGCACCACCGCCAGAAGTGCTCACAGTCACATCCAAACTCTGCCATCCCAGGAAGCATCTCCTCCGTGGGCACTTCCCTGCAGGAGCGAGGAATGAGCCGATGGTGTCAGGTGTTGTCAGCCCGCACTTCACAGGGCGCGGGGTGTTGGGCTGTACGTGCTGACAGGGGATGATCTGCTTGCAGGGAGTATTTACCTCCAAAGACCTAAAAAAGATGAGAAACCATGCTAACACTTTGCTATTTCTGTCTTAGGTGTTCTGAAGCTTTAAAGTACATTTTAATTGATTGAGAATTTGTGTTATTTTAAGTCCTTGGTGACTTGCATGGGCTGAGGCAGAGTCTCTTGGGGTGGCTGTTAATAGAGTTGGTGTGCTGGGGAGGTGCTTGCTCCCTGTCAGAGCTGTGAGGCTGTGAGCATTGCTGCGGCCCTTTGGCCACCTCTTTATTTACCTGCTCTGAATTCAGTCAGTGCCATCTACCCGGCCTGACAGACTGGTTCAGCCAGACACTGTCTTCTTACAAAGGCTTGAGGTATTTTTAGACTGCACATACATGTGTGTGTGTGTGTGTGTGTGTGTGTGTACACTATGTACAGTGAGCTCTTTGGTGTTTACATATCATAGAATGGCCTGTGTTGGAAGGGTTCTTAAATACCATGTATGCCATGGGCTGGGACACTTCTGATTTGGGCCCCAGAGCTGGAGGCAGTTCTGCAGGTGGGGGCTCACCTGAGTGGGGCAGAGGGGCAGAATCCCCTCCTCCCCTGCTGCCCAGGCTGGGGGATCAGCCCAGGGTATGGGGGCTTTCTGGCCAGGGCATGTCCATCCTCTCCAGCAGCAGCTGCTGGTTATTTTCCCAGTGGAATTCAGACCCTGCTGGGGGTTGCCTGAGGAGCTTAGATGGGGTGTTTGTGAAAGCTCCTATTGCCACCTCGCCATCCTTCCCCGAAGGGATTAGGCCCAGCCAGGGGCTCATCTCTGCCTGCTGCTCCCGTTCCAGGGGAACATCGTGGTGCTGGTTCACAGCAATGAGGATTCGGAAGATGAGGAGAATGAACTGGTTGTGAACTCCCTGTGTCATCACAGTGACCTCATCCTGTGGGCAGAAGGGCTGGCCACCGGCTTCTGCAAGGATGTTCACGGGCAGGTGAGGCACGACAGAGGCAAGTGGCACGTGTCCCTGTCACCTACAACACTGCAGGCCCCGAGGCTGTGGGAAATAGCCCAGGACTAGCCTGGGCTACAGTGTGGTTAAGGAGTAATCCCATGGGCACTGAGATCTGCTGGAGCACCTGGGCTCTTAAGGCTGTGACTGCACTCCTGCAGGGATATCCGGGGACATCTTGCCATCTGGGGACTCCCCACCTCTGGAAGCTGTCCAGGGTTTATATAGCAGCTGCAGTGCATCCCACTCCATGGTGATGGCAAACTTTCCTGGGAAATCCAAATGGTGGATCTGGGCCTGGCTTGTTGTGATCTCTGCAGGGCTGGCAGGGTGCTGGCACCTCTGTGATCCCTCATCAGGGGCTGCTGCAAAAGGCACAGGTACAGGAAGCTGCTGATGGATTATATATCAGTGATCCCCCTTCCCTGCAGGCCAAACAGAGGCCTGGGGGATGAGGATATTCTGGGCAGCCAAAGGGATGATATTCTTATTCCTTTCCCTTTGCAGATTAAGATAATTAAGAGATTGTCCTTGCGGCAGGCGGCGGAGCAGGATGTGGTCCAGATCTACCAGTACAAGATCCAGGACCGGAACGTCACCTTTTTTGCCAGGGGGCTGTCGGCTGCGGTCCTGTGACACTGTGACAGTGCAGAGCGAGCCAGGGAACGTCCCTGCCTCCACACCAGCCTGGCAGGTCGACCAGCACCTTCCAGGAGCAGCACAGCAAACTGACCCAAGAGGGAAGCTCAGACACTCCTGGAAGTGGTGCCAACGTGGGATCAGCCTGCCCAGGGCCTGCCTCATCCCTTTGTCCTCCCACCCTGTTCCCAACATGCTCAGGCCAAGAAAGGGAGCAAGAACTTGCAAGAATGGCCCTTAGAGCATGTAAATACAGGCAGGGGGGGTGTCCTGCGGGCTGGGTGTGCTTTGCCTTACCTTTTCCGGTGTACTTGGCACAGCATGGCAGTGCCAGGCACTGCACGGAGGGAGCATCCCCTCCCTCCTGCTGGCACGGGAGGAGATGACACAGAGGGGTGGAGCAGGGATGGTCTGGGAGCCTGGCGCAATCTTCTCCTTGCTCCCAGCTCTGTCTGGCAGAGATCTGCCCAACCCCAGTTTCCACACAGTTGGTGAATCTGTAGCTCCATGTGTAGCCACTCACCTGGCTGTGCTGAGATCTGGGCACTGCCTCGATTGGTTTATGCCCTGCATCTTCCCAAGCTCATCCTTGGCTTTGGGGTTGGATAAACCCCTGTCTGTGAGCCTCTGTCTTAGCCACCACTTCCTCATCCCAAACCCTGACTAGCAGTTACATGACCTGCCTGTACTGAAGCTTTTATTAAAAAAAAAAAAAAAAATCCATAATTTTAGTGCGATAAGGATACAGTGATTAAGTACCATGGATCTCTGTGTGGGAACTGCTCCCCACCAGCTCCTTGGCAGGGGGCAGGAATGGATATCTCCCAAGCCTGGATGATGAGAGTGCCATCCCCATGGCTGCAAGGTCAATCCTGGGAGCAGAGCTCAGGCCTGGAGGTCTCCTGGTAGATGCTCCTGCTGGGATATCCCATTTATCCTGGGAGATGAATAACATCCCACACACTTGACAGAGTCCAGAGTGACCTGCCAGGTCCTTGCAGCTCCAGAGCTGGGGTAGCAACTCTGGCAGTGGGACACATTCCTGCTTTTTCCATGTAGACTCAGACCCATCCCATGCTGGTTTGGGAATGTGCCCTTCACCTTAGAGCTTTGGGAGCCCTGGCATGCTCAGGGCTCTGTCTGCTGCTTGGTGACAGCCCAGGGAAGCCAGGCAGTCTTCAGGGATTGTGGCAAAGCCACAAGGACCTTGGGAGGGGAATCAAGGCTGTGTGTGTGCTATAGGATCACTTGTCCCTCGTGTCTCCTGGGTCTCTGCTCCGCTGTGGAAGTGGCAGTGCCCACTGCCATGGCTGCTGGCCCGGTGTGGTGGCAGTGCCCAGGGGACAGTGCACTGTCACAGTTTGCAAAGGGAGGGTGAGAGGACCAGTAGCTGTTGGCACTGCAGCTGCTTAAAATGCAGCTGTGATGGGCATAGAATGGTGTATAATTGGAGTAATATCTGTATTATTATCCTTGGAGAGATCCCAAAGCCTAGCTCTGGGGCTCTGCCTCCCTCCACTGAAACCCAGCAGGGTCACTGTGTGACATCACTGCTGGCTTTTGGTTCTTTCTGCCCTTAACCAGTGCTTGTATCCCTGAAATGGTCTGGGGAGCCTCAGCCTGATGCCCCCATGTTCCCATGCCAGGGGGTGTTCCCCGGGATCCAAGCCCTTTGGAATGAGCCACTCTGCCTGCACGGTGCAGTGGTGAGAGCTTGGATAGGGAGATTCCCCCTGCAAAAGGGAGGTGAAACCTGTGGTGGCTGAAAGACCAAACAGCGTTTCCAGTACCTGTGCCCATTGTCCAGTGGTGGCCTTGGCCATCAGGACACGATGGCGACAGCTGTGCTGAGACAAGGCCACCGGCACAGCTGTGACCGAGCCAAGGCCTTGCTCCAGAGCTGACGCTGTGGGAGGGCAGCCGGAGAGTGGATGTCAGGATTGATGCCATTGGTGGCAGGACAGGATGGCCTTGCCCAGGGTCAGCCACCAGCTGCGTGCTCAGGGCTGCTGCCACACGCAGTATTTGTGTGCCAGCTGCAGCTTGGGCAACCCTGAGAAATCTGGTGGTACTTGGGCTGAGGGCTCAGCTCTCCCTTCCCTTGGCCTCCGAGGGAGCTGCAAACTGGGGAAGTCCCACCAAGGCTGGGGCTGGTGCGACAGGGGTCCCTGAGAGAACGGGATGTGTTATATTGGGAAAGGCTGCCAGCAGCAGCGACTGCTGGAAAGTGTGAGTCTGACGGATACAAGAAGGGCCCTGAAAGGCTGCTTTGGGTGTGCTCAGCCTCTGGAGATGAAGGAGCAGGGAATGTGTTTTACAGCATCCCACCCCATGCCAGCACCGTGCTGGCAGGAGAGCAGGGGCATTGCTGGGGAAGAAGAAAAGATCCCTCGGCCTCGGGGTACCACTTCTCCCTTCCCACAGCATGTACCCAATGCCTGGTCCACTTCTGTTCCCGGATATCAGAGTCACTTCTGTCCCCTGCACCGAGACAGAGCAGCCGGTGCAAAGTCCTCCCTCCAGATCCGCTCTGCCCCGGGATGTTCCAGGGTTCCTGATGCCCAATCCCACCTCCCCTATCAACTCCTCCTGTCCACCGGATCCTCAGGGCTCCAAGCGCCTGATCCGCATACTCCCGCCATTCCCGGGTGCATGGAGCGGCTCCGCTCTCCCTCTGAACGCCAGCGCGGCCCGTGCCCGGCTCTCCTCTCACGACCCTCGCTGTCTCCAGGAGCCCTTGCCGGTGCTGCCGCGCCCGCCCCGTCCCGCTCCACGTGCTCCCGCCGCCTCCGCGCCGCTTCCGGGGGCGTGGCCTGAAGGACCAGGGGGCGTATCCGATGGAGAGCGGGGGCGGTTGTGGGGGCGTGGATATGCAAATAAAGGCGTGGTTATGCAAACAAAGACGCTGCTCCCCGCGTGTGGGCGTGGCCATGCAAATAAAACCCATAGTGGGCACCAACCACTCTCTTGGAGGCGTGGCCACAAGGCTGTGGGCGTGGCCATATCGACGCCGGNGGCGGGAGGGGGTGGGAGAAACCGGGCTGGGAACGGGCGGAAAAGCTCAAGGATTAACGCGGGTTTAGAGCCAGTAAACCCCGTAACATCCTACATTAAAAACCAAAAAAAAGCCAAGAAAACCCCCCAGCGACGGAGCACGAGGCCGCCGGGAGGTCAAAGGGCGGAGGTGAGGAAGGAGCTGCTTCCCGGTGAGGTGAGAAGGACCCGGGGCGGGCGGGGGGAGCGCAATCGAGTACGGAAAGGACCCCTCAGGACCCTTTCCCGGCCTCAGTTTCCCCGTCACGGTGGGGCCGGGGCGCGCTCCCCCCCCTCCCCTCCCGCATCCGCACGAGCGCGGCGCGTGAGGCTGCGTGAGGCACAGGCGCGCGCCCTCCGCGCTCGCCTCCCGCCCCCGCGTCCCCTGCTTGCGTTTTGGGGAGAAATCTGAAGGAATACGTAAAGGGAATGGTGGGAGTGTGGAGCCAAACACTCCAGGTTTGGGGCGTTAAAGATGCGAGGCAAAGAAGGGGAACGGGGAGAAGAGGGGAAGGGTTAAATCCCTCTGTTCTGCAGGACGAGGAGAAGATGCTTTATGGAAAAGGATTAAAATGAGGGAGTACATAAAGGGAATGATGGGAATGTGGAATATTTTATTCCATGGGGTTTGTTTGTACCATAAAGATTTTCCGCCGTGGTTCTCTGGGGACTTGGCTCTGTGCTGGGAATATCTTCCCTCGGGATAATCACCTGTCTTTGTGGTCGATATTCAGGAATCGACAGAGAGATGGAGAAAGTTTTGGGGCACCAAAGGTGCAAAGTGAAGAGGAGGAAAGGAGGGAAAGGGTTGAGCACCTCTGCTGCAGGATCAGGAGAAAATGTTTTATGGGAAAGGATTAGAATGATGGAATATGTAAAGGGAACGATGGGGCAGGGGAATAAATTATTCAGTGAGGTTTGGTACAGGGTCACTGAGCACTTCAGAACTGGAAGGTTTTGTTTCTATGGTTCTCTGGGGAGAATCATCCTAAACTTAGGGATTTTGTCAAAATTTAGGAGATTATTTCCTCATGTGAGTCAGAATGAACATCTTTATTTTTAATATAATGACCCAGGAGCTCTTGGGATCTTGAGGCAGTTCTGGGGTTGTGCTTGGGAGAATCCCGAGGAAAAGACTCCAGAAGGATTTTGGCCTTAGTGCCAGAATTTCTTGAATGCAGCATCCACGTGTTTTTCTGGGTTGTTGAAAGACAAACCAAGTTTCATGTGAGGGGCAGAGATGGGGCATCAGCTCCCTCTCTGTGAAACCAGGGCTGTGAGGGCAGGACTAGGGTGGTAAATTTGGGATTACACGAGCTGTTGTGTAATGCAGAAAGGAGATTAGTTGGCTGGGATTGGGAAGAGAGGAAAACACCCTGGGATGTTCCCTGAACGTGTGACACAGCCCCAACAACTTCCCCCAAACCAACTCTGCTCCATGTTTCCAGGTACAACTTGGCACGGTTTATTTTTCCAATCGTGATACAAATACAACATCCCAAAAGAGCCATGAACAATCAGGGTTTGTCTCAGGAGTGTTCAAGTAGTATTTTAAGTGTCAGAATCCTGTGATGAATGAATTAGTCAGGCTCTCACTGAGTTACTCAATGCTATTTTCAGTCAGGGGTTGCTGGGCCTGTCTGGCGTCAGAGTTTGGATCATTATGCACCAAAAACTCCTTTTTTTCCCCCCTCTCTGATGAGAATTTAAAAAGTGGAACAGTTAAACAGCTTGAGGAACAAAAATAGCTTTACCTGCCTGTAGTGGAGTGCAGTAGGTGAGGAGCAGCAGCCCCGCACTTCCAGCAGGTCCTGAGCCCTGTGAATCCTTTTGAGGCCAGGGAGCTGTAGGCACCTTCCTCCCCTTTTACAAGAGACTTTCTCTAGGGAGTTCTGACTGGAGATGAGGGGCACACTCTCCGGTGCTGGGGAGCACGGAGGGTCCAGTGGCACTTGGCATAAGGGACTTGTGAGACTGGAAGGAGGTGTAGAAGAAGCTCTTCAGGTATTCCTTGGCTCTAATATTTGTGATTATAATTCCTTTGAATCCCTTTCTCCTCCTCATGCAGTGCATTAAAGGGTGAGAAAGAAAGGCTTAAGGAACACTGAGCAGCTGCTGTTGCCATGTCTGGAAGTGTTACTGCTCACATCCAAGATATCCAGAACAGGGAGCAACAGGGAATTAAGGGTGGTTGTCTTGGAGGGAATCTTTTAGTTCATGTTTTCAGGTGAAGACCCAGCCCTGATGGCTTAGAACAGCCAAAAGTGGCCTTTTGGCATAACTGGGAAAAAAAAAATTCCTTCCAGGAAAAGAGTGATTTCAGCTGGAGTGAGAGCATGGTGGGCAATGGGGAGGGAAGCAGGATTGCAGCTTTTCAGGAAAATCTGAATTAATCTTGTATGGAGCATTGTGATAAAGGAATAATAGTTGGTTTATTTGTAAAAGACAGTGTGCGAGTCAGACTTTGGGACTTGCTGCCTCACAGAGGAATTTCAGGATCGTTTCTCCATCTGGAAGAAAGAGCGCAGTGATTTCCTGAGCCTGGCTTCCTAATTGGTGATGATTAGGAAGGAAAATGTTTAGTTGTGTGTGATGTTGGAGATGCCAAAAGCTCCTGCTTGGGGCTGGAAGCCCTGGCAGTTGGTGTGTTCAGCCTTGCCCGGTGTTCCTGCTGTAACCCAGAACCTGTGGAAAACCAATCCCAGGCAGGTGCGTCACCTCATAGGTGCAGTGTCCCTCCGACCCTCTCGGGGCCTTTTGCAAGCCCCAAAGATCTGGGAGTGCAGACTTTTTATCCATGGAAACTGTGCTGATTAAAGGTTTGGTTATTTCTGAGGGAGCAGAGCAGGGAAATACATGCTGAGGGTTATGTCTTAATTTTTGCTTTTTATTTCATGGAGAAATGGTCAAAATTATGAGGTTTGTCTCCCTTTTGTCACCCTTCATATCCTGCCTGTGAGGGGATCCCTGCTAATTACACAACTGACAGAGTTTCCAGAATCCAGGGTGGAAACACGGCTGAAGCTCTAGTTGGGTCTGTGTGGCACGTGTTCCCCTGAGAGCCAAGGGCACGCTTCTGGTTTCCTGCCAAATCCACGAGTTTTGGAAACCCTTCACTTAATAGGAACCCAGCTGGTGCTGCACCACCAGTCCTCCCCCTGAAATGGGGAGACTGTTGGTTTGTGTTTCCACAACGTATTTTTCAGGGAAATTATAGTGTGTTTAACGGATAAACTTCGTTTGACCAAGCTCTAATTACAGCAAGTCAGGAAACTCCTGCCAGTGATAGCTGGACTTTGCTGTGGGGGTGTTTAATGGTACTCAAAAGTTATTTCTGACGGGTTTTTGGAGGGATTTTCTTCTAGAAGGCAAATGGACCCCATGTGGGCTGTGGGTTTGGAAAACACAGAATTCTGCTTGGAGGGTTTACATGGATGTGGTTTATCTGGGAAGGCTTTTGGGGTCCTGCTATCTGCTCCTGAGGCTGGAGCAGGGACCTGACACAAGCAGGGCTGGAGTGGGCTGGGGAAGGAGCCACGATTCCTTCCATGGCCAATGTTTGCCTGTCCTGGGCACTCCTGAAGGTGTACTGTCCTCCTTAATTGTCCCTGCCCTGTCACAATGTGGGAGTGAAGCATGGAAGCTTCACTTAAAAGTGGCACATCCCTTAAAAAAGAGCTGCAGAGAAGGTGCAGTTCAGGTAGTCAGACATGAATTTGAATTTTGAATTTGTCTGTTTCAGAAATAAACCCCAAACCATCCAGACAGAATGCGTTGGCCTACATTAAACAGGTTGGTTTGGTTTTGGTCTTATTTCCTAATATCGATCATTAACCACCAATGCTGATTTCAGTTCTGAAGGAGAATTTTGAGCCAGGAAATGCCTCTTCTGTAGGGAGAGGAACCTCAGCCATAGGGAAAGAAACAGGGCAGGAGTCGTGCTCAGTTCAGATCCTCATTTGCTGAGGTGAAAGATAATTGAGGAAGCGGGTGAATCTCTGCTGGATGTGTTGGGATGCTGAATGGCTGCTCTGGGTACTTCCCAGGTGAACTTCGCCTCACAAAAGTGGAGCTGGAGCCGGGCAGAAATCATTAAAGTGCTGATTTATCATTGCTTTCGGCACTCCTGCAGTGGGGGTTATTCAAACTCAGAGGTGTTTCCATTCCTTGAAGAGCAGCAAGGCCATCAGAGGGCATCAAGGGACACAGAAATTATTCTGGGAATGTCCTCATGCGAAGAAGGTGGTGGAGGAAAGAACAGAGAGGAAGACTGAATGTCTGACATCCACAAAACTGGAGTGTTCATCATCTTTTGACTCTCGGTGAGCAACTGGTGGTAGTGCCAGGCTACAAAAAGAAAGAGCAGCTTTGCAAGCTGTCGTTTCAGGGAGGTATTTCTGTCTATGTGCTCAAAGCACCGACTAAAAAAGGCCTGAAAAGCTTTAGGAGGCATCTATTGAGGCATGGAAAGTCAGTGATGTTTTTAAAGCCTGGAGGAGAGTGAGCAGTTGGTGTGGGTGAGAATGGGACAAAGAGAGTGAGGAGTAGTAGTCATCCCAAAATCCTGCAGCAAGTGGGAAATGGTCGAAAAACACCTGACAGGGTACAGGGAGTGCGGAATAGCCAATGCTGCTTTGCCACAGGTACTTCCTTAGCAAGGTGAGTTTGCTCTTTCTAGGATAAGATACCAGGGCTGTTTCTGGCTGCAGAAAAGCTGCTGTGTGTCATGAATCCTCTTAAGGCTTGATTTTTATCCAAGTAAGAATCTTGAGTAGGTGAGATTAAAACAAACCCAAAGCCTAAGAAGGTGATAGTCTACGATGGATAAAACTTTGGTTAAATAAATGTATTCAGAGCAGCAGTAACAGCCTCATTAACGGGCCTAGGTGTACTGAGAGGGGCAGTGGGGGTCTCTGGGGTCTCACTCATGCTGGAGTGGCAGAGCAGACTGTGCATATTCAAGTTGTAAATGGCATAAAGTGGGGAAGGGTTGCACATGTGACTCAGGGGTGAGAAACGGGTTTGAGCAATTAAACATGGCCTGAAAGTAGGCTGGTGATGAGGAAGGACAGGGGTGAGGTTGGGATTCAAGCAAAAATAGCCAGCTGCAGGCATCAGGATAATTGATGAGTTGTAATCCCTAATTAAAGGAACCTGGTGACCTCCTGTGTGTTTGGGAAGAGGGAGGTGAAAGTTTGAGTATGAAAATTGGTGGTGGTGGCCTTGGCAGCTCTGGGGGAGTGGTTGGACTCGGTGGGCTCAGAGGGCTCTTCCAGCCTCCGCGATTCCATGGTTCCAAGTACCACTGCTGGGGCTGTCCAGCCGTCTGTGCCCACTGGGAACAGAAGAGAGCTAAATAGCAGGGAGGGGCCCAGGGAAAATGTTACCAAAACCTGTCTGACACCTGGGACCTGCAGTTGTTTCTCCCATTGCTTAGGAGCAAGTTGGATAAACATCTGTTGGGAATAATTTGAGCATAACTTGTTATGCTCTGAGTGAGGGACATGAGGCAGAGCCCTCAGAGTCCCCTCCAGCCCTGTCTCCTCTCACTCTGACCTGTCATTGCTGACGAGGTTTTCCTGTGCTGTGGGTCCTTGACCATGGCTGGGGCAGAGTAAATGCAGTGGGAGAAGGGCACTTCACTGCAGGCAGGATGAGGAATGTTGTGTCCTTCAGTGCAAGCATGTGATGGCCTTGTGTGGTGCACAGAGAGCTGTCATGGCTGTGCTGAAGGCTTTAGCTGGAGTTGGCGTAATTCATGTGCTTTACTGGGGTTTGAGGGTGGCTTGGGCTCTTTGTTACTTGTCCATAATATGTGCAGTGCTGGAAATTTCAGAAATGGCACTGAGGATGGATCTGACAACGTTACCACTTCGTGAATCACACAGAACCGGAGAATCATGGTTTGGGTTGGAAGGGACCTTAGAGACCATCTTGTTCCACCCCCTGCCATGGGCGGGGACACCTTCTGCTATGCTACATTGCTCCAAGCCCCCTTGAACCTGGCCTTGGACAATTCCAGGGATCCAGGGGCAGCCACAGCTGCTGCTTCTCTGCCAGGGCCTCCCCACCCTCCCAGGCAGGAATTCCTTCCCCATATCCCATCTGTCCCTGCCCTCTGGCACTGGGAAGCCATTCCCTGTGTCCTGTCCCTCCCTGCCTTGTCCCCAGTCCCTCTGCAGCTCTCCTGGAGCCCTTCAGGCCCTGCCAGGGGCTCGGAGCTCTCCCTGGAGCCTTCTCTTCCCCAGGGGAACACCTGCAGTTCTCCCAGCCTGGCTGCAGAGCAGAGGGGCTCCAGCCCTGGAGCAGCTCCAGGGCCTCCTCTGGACTCTCTGCAGCAGCTTCTAGTCCTTCTGCTGTTGGACCCCAACACTTTGCAGAAGTCCAGGTAGATGATCCAAAAGCATTTTGCCTATTTCGTACCCCAAACAAGAGGCTTGGGCCGAGATGTTGACCCCGGTCTGGTAGAGAGGATTAGAAAATGGCATGAGTAGAAATACTGCCTGTAGTAGAAAGGGAAGAGCATTTCAGTCTGTGCCTGGTAAGCTGTTTACACAAGGCTTTAGCCCAGAGTAAGGGATTGATGGAGTTCTTGGTGTCTGTGCCTGGCACTGGGTTGGGATGTACGGTCAGGAGAGGGGAACAGTGGGATTGCACAGCTGGGGTTTGTGGGGAATCTCTGAGATGTAACTGCACGGGGGTGTTGCATCAGTCTCCGGTATTTTTAGGAGAAAGTGATTCCCCAGCCACTTGTGGAGCGGTTGCATTGATAAACAAAAAGGAGGAGATTATTCCAAAGGGATCACATGGGATGCATTGCATAAGGACGTTTGCCAGGGCAGGCTCCCGGCCTCTCCAGATCCCTGTGTGGCTCCTGAGCCTAGCCAGGAGTGCACAAATGAGACCAGTCTGTTGGACACTGGCAGCCAGGGCCGTGCTGGGGACAAGTGGCTCATGTCCGAGGGGCTCGTGGAGCCAGATGGATCCCTGGCTTTGCTCAGTAGTGCCTCATGGCTCACTCTTCCCGAGATTTATCCGCTGACTGTGTAACCCATGTGACAGGGACAGTGTCCTGGGGAGAAGATTTCCCCAGCTTAGCCGTGTGTTTATTTTGAGCTGCTGCTCTGGAGTTGGTTTGGTGCCTAGTTATCCTGGGATCACAGAGACAGCCCTTCCCTGCTCCACTTCCTCGGGCTGGCTCCAATAGCCCGGTGTCCACTCACTGATAAAATGTGCTCCAGCTGGAAAAGCCTGCCGTATTGCTTTGTTTTAGGAAAGCTGCTCTGTGTCTTTGATAATCCTTGAACTTCTCGGTACCTTTTCCAGTTCTCCTGCGTGTCCCTTGTGGGATGAGGAGGAAAAGGAGGAATGCCCAGTACTGTGTGTATCACTTAGCATGTGTGAGGGTGGATTTACGTCCTGATTCCATTCCATTCTTAATAATGCCTAGCACACAATTGCCTTTTTTACACTGCATCATGTCACACCTTCAGGCAATTAAGGATCAGGATCTCAGGACATTATTTTCCCTCCGTGCATCACATCCCATTCGCTGGAACTGAGTGATCCTTATGATCCCTTCTCACCCAAACCATTCTGGGATTCTCTGACTGTGGCGGTGGATCATCCCCAGCTGTACAGAGCTGGGCAAGAACTCTGTGGTGGAGAAGAAGGGATTGGGAAGTGTTTCCTTGTGTTTGGAATCTCTTTTCTTCATGTGCAAGGGAGCTTCCCTTAGCTGGATGCAACAAGGGAAGTGAACTTTGAAATTGTCTTTTTTCTAAATTTGGATATTTAAAATTTTTGTCACAAATCCCAAATGTCTGTATTTCATGGCTCTGCACGTGGAACATCCTGTCTCCTCATCCACAGTGACTAGTTGTTGTCTGGTGCTGTTGGGAATATTTTGGGAAGGAAGAAAGGATAGAAACCACATTCAATGAATGCCTCTTCCAAAGCAGGAGTTTAACTGAGGTTCTTCTCCTGTGGTAAAAAAGCTCAAAATGTCCTGAAAACCATTTTGGAAACTGATTTTGGTTGTCAGCCCCTGTTTTAGGAGCAGATAACTTAATCTGGCATATAGAGATTATTGAAGTGTTCTCTTTGAATCTTTGTCGTTGTTGCTACTCCAGCATTTTGAGAGATGTTAATAATATGTAATGTGAGTGAAATACCACTTGTAAAATGGGGTCTGTTCCAGATAACCTCTGGATTTTTAAACTCAACACATAAATGAATGTTGTAAAGAGAGGAAAACAGGCAAAAAGAAGTGAGGCAAAATTGGCAAAGTGAGGCAGAACAGGCAAAATGAAGAGTTTGCACATATGGGGTATTGAAATCTGATTCAAAAGCTTGTGTCAGACTTTCAGTACTGTTTTGGCCACAGAGCTGGAATGGAGGGAATGGTCTCAGAAATGTCATTTTCTACCTTTTGAATATGGGAAGTACCCCTTCTGTGAAGGACAATCCATTTAGGACTTAGAGGCTGTTCAGAGCCTTGTTCCTGACAGCAGTGTTGGGATTAACCCCTTGCAGACAGCAGCTTCCCCAGGGTTAGTGCATGGCTGTGATTTTCCCATAGGAAGTGTTCTGTTCCCCATGACCTCCGTGTCCTTTGGCAGTACAAAGCACATCATTCTTCCCATGGGAATGCGAGGGGAGAACAGGACCTTGGTGTTAGAGCCCATTGTGCAGCATTTCTGTGAAGGAGGCTTGTCTTAAGCGTGGCTCTTGTTTTCCCACCTCTGAAGTCCTGAGGAATGTTCCCTCGCCCTTGCTGGGGACAATCCACGCTTGCTGAGGAGAGGGAGGGCTGTGTTCCTGAGATCTGTGTCTCTCTCCCTCCCCTCCTCCCCTTTGTGGATGGTAGGATTTGGGAGCTCCCGTGACAGTGACACCAGTGAGTGATTGCTGGGAGCATCGGAGCCCTGAGCCACCTCCAGGGCCCAACTGAGGGCAGGAAAATCAGGGTGCTTTTTTGGGGTGTGAGTAATCCAGCATCTGCTCTCTGCATCTCCAGGGAGCCTGAGATTTCCTTTGTTTGCAGGGGTGTCTGTGTGCTGAGTTTGGGCACTGCTGTGAAATCATCGTGGTGGTGAGGGCCGAGGAGGGCTCGGAGCTGTTTGCAGGTCAGGGGAAGGCTGTGAATCAGCCAGATTTGGTGATGGCTCATTTGCGCCGTGTGTACTAGAAATAGTCCAGGAGTGTGTGAAACACCTGTGGCTCCATACCTGTGTGTGAACATGTCCCAGGTGGCACGTGGACACCAAGAAGACATTCTCCTGTTTGGACCCTGCGTTCCTGGCTCATGGTTTGGGCTGGAGCCCAGATAAAATGTGCCAGTTACAGTAAGATTTCGAGGTGTTCTGGCTGGTCTTGTCTCCAGCGGCATCAGTTCTGCTGCTTCCACATGGTGTGGGGCAACTCTAAAGGCACAAAGTTTGTCGGATCCCTGGGAGCCTGTGTGGGATTGATGGATACAAGGGAATGCCTGCAGCACCAGGAGGGCGAATTACTGCTGGTGGCCCTTCCCTCGAAGCTGGTGGTCCATCGCCCACCTGGCCTTCAGGCGTGTGAGCATCACATTGAGCTGCTCCCTGGGCAACAGCAAAGACCAACCCAGTGACCTTTATAAATCCTCATTTTTAGTAAATTCTTCCTTCTTTCCCATTCATGCCTCCCGTATCCTTCCCAAAACACCGTGCTGGGAGGAAAACTCCACAAATCCCACATCTGCTCCGGGGCTGCTTCAGGGCTGAGCTGTTCCCATGTGCAGAACAGGTGTGGACAGGCAGGTCAGCCCTTGGATGTGTATGTCCTGGTGGGATGCTGGAAAAGGGAATGGAGGGACCACTGCTTTGCCAAGTTTGGTGTTGTAAATGGAAAATGCTGTGTTAAAATTCCCGGTGGATGTTTAGATATTGGCAACATGATGGAGCAAATTATTGTATATATTGAAGTGCAAGAAAAATACTATGGAACGGTGATTTATTTTTGATTTTTCCTCATATTTCCCCCCTCTAGTCTTCACTCTGTGGTGGTTTTATTACACCTAATGCCAAAGCCTGGTTCCAGAACATTCTGTGGGAAACTGAGGAGTTGACTATACCTAAAACCCCGGTGACTGTGTATTAGAAAGGCAAAAGTCTTCTACCTTTGTTAGTTTTTCCTCTAAGATCAAGGTGGGCTCAAGCTGTCTGGGCTGCTCCCACTGCAGTTTCCGTGCTCTCACTCTTGGTGTCCAGGGAGGCTCCTGGGAAGGCTTTCAGCCAGAAATGTAAAGAATTCGGAACATGTAACTGTTGTTGAGTGAGATAAAAGCTTTTGTCTTGGGAAAAGTAGCAAGTTTGGGTTGATTCTTCCTGCAAAAGGAAATTCTACATTTCTTCCTTCTGCTGGTCAGCCTTGTTTTTCCTAAGAGTGTGTAGGACATTGGAGCCAGGTGGGGTTGGGCTCTGCTCCCAGGTAACAGCGACAGGACAGGAGGAAACAACCTCAGGCTGGGCCAGGGGAGGCCCAGGTTGGACACCAGGAGGAATTTCTCCATGGAAAGGGTGGTCCAGCCTTAGCAGGGGCTGCCCAGGGAGGTTTGGAGTTAGGCCTGGACATGGCACTCAGTGCTCTGGTGGGGATAGGCCACAGGTTGGACTCAGTGACCTTGGAGGGCTTTTCCCACCTCAGGCATTCTGGGATTCTGTGAGGTGTGTCCATCTCTTGTACCTGAAGTGAACCAGAAATGTCACCTGTGGTGCTGCAAGGTGGAAGCATCCCAATGCCCTCGTGCTTCCAAGCAAACTTTGTCTTGGATTTGCAGTCATGTGAAAGGCAAGAAATTCTCCTTTAACATTTGTCCTACAATCAGCAGGTTTATTTTGGCTTAGATAATCTCTGTTTGCAGAAATTACTTGGAGCAGGAACAGTTCCTGCTGTTCACTCTTATGAGTTCTGTCACAGCATAAAGCAAATAAAGATGGCAGAACTTAATATGCAACCCCCACAAGTGATAGGGAGATACCAGCTTTGGAATGCTCCATGTTTTCTTACTGAATACTGCTGTTGGACAGCAGGTGAAGAGAGTAAAAACAAAGTTTTCCTCCTTGAAATTACTAGAAATTTTTCGCGGTGTTGTGCTCTTCCCCAGAGCGGCTGTTGGCAGCTAAGGCTGGTCAGAGAGCCACTTTTGATGTATTTTTTTGTCACAGGAGCAGCATATCTGTGTTATTCCTGAGTTCCTCATGGAACAGGAATGGTCCAGTCCTGACAGTGAGGTCAAGATCTGCTCAGTCATTTCATAGAATCAAGAAATCCCAGAATGGTTTGTGTTGGAAAGGACCTTAAGGATGAACCAATTCCATTCTGCTGCCATGGGCAGGGACACCTCCCACTGTCCCAGGCTGCTCCAAGCCCTGTCCAGCCTGGCCTTGGATTACTGCCAGGGATCCAGGGGCAGCCACAGCTGCTCTAGGAATTCCATCCCAGCCCTCCCCACCCTCACATCCTAAAGGCTGGTCATCTTTCTAAAATGAGCTGATAATGTTTATTTCCCTTTTCTTTACGTATTTTTCTCCCTTTGCACTCCCTAGCTGGACCCAGTGCCTTCTGGGAAGGGCTGCCCATGCTGGAATTGCCCGAGCCCCTGCTGTATCCCGGGATGGCATCGAGGTGAGGGCAGCCGAGGATGACCCTGACTGAAAGGCTGCGCGAGAGGATTTCGCGGGCGTTCTACAACCACGGGCTGCTCTGTGCTTCCTACCCCATCCCCATCATCCTCTTCACAGCTCTCTGCATCCTGGCCTGCTGGTAAGTCCCACCCGGATTTGTGTCACGTACGGCTGGAGGGGTGTTTCTTGGCAACATTCTCTCTTCTGGGCCCTTTTTTAATTTAGACTTTATAGATGTTGTCATCTCCTTTTGTGGGACAAAAGAAACAACAGGGATGATTATCTGGTTTAATAAGTAAGAACTAATTGAATAAGTGAAGTGAAGCAATAAATGAGATGAAAATAACCCCCAAGCACCTGGTGGTGGACTCCAAACCCATGAATTAAAAATGGGGAGAAGGAAAGCTGATCTTTCTCTGCACACCTGCCTGTCCTGTTCTCCCTGGAGCCTGCACTCTTCTGTTTCATCCTTGGCACACCTGTGTTGGGGTATTGTAAATTCCCTACTCTCCTTATGGACCCTATTTTCGATCCCTGTTTTTCAAGTAGATATAATCTTATTCCCAGGAATGTCACACAGGCTCAGAATCATTTCCAGCAGGGCATTGTGGGGCCAAGCAAACCTTTGTGCCCAGACCATGCACACATGTGCATGTACAGATTCTGTCTTGCAGGGTTTAATTCTTTTGTCTGTTTTGGGCAAAATAACCCTGATGTGATTATTTGTTCCCCTGTTTCTAGAAAAGCTGCACGTGTGTTGCCACAGGCACAAGTTTTCCTTTGAGCTGCGATGGTAACGGGCTGCTTCCACTTCTCAGTGAAAACATTATCAAAGGGAGGATTTTCACACATGGAAAACCTCTCAGATAGCTTCTCCTGGCTGGAACCTTTTGTGGTTGTGAGCAGCAGTTGGGGCATCGCTTCCTGGTTTTTCACTGCTCCACATAAATCCATGTAACTCTCAGGGACAGTTTTATTCTCAGGTCTCTTATTCTGTAGAACATGAAGCTTCTACAAGGCCCAACCAAGTGGGTCCTACGTTTTCTCTGTCTTTGATACGATTGCAAATAGCAGCTCTGTCTTTTGGCTCCAGCTTTGCCAGTGCAGCTTTCCAGGGACAGTTCTTCACTATCACCTCATTCCTGCTTGGGAATGGCTTCCCAGGATGGGCTCAGGCTCCTCTTTCCGGCTCTCCCAGGCAGTAAATGCGGGACAACTACTGCAGTGTGAAATGTTCACTCACAAAATGTTATGTTTTGGGAGAGATCAAAACAAAACCTCCATGCTTATTCCCTTTGGAAATTCAGGATTTCCTGGAGAGGAGGAAATCTGATCAGAGTCACCAACAGCTCTCCTTGTGATTGGGAATCTCATGCTCACTGGGTCAGGGCTTGGACTTGCCCTGTCATTGTTCAGAGCAGGGAGCTGAGGCTCCAGACCAGGTGGTCTTTGGTAACTGTGGATTTGTGGAAGTGTCTGCATTCCTGAGTGCCAATATCTGAGGATTCTGCAGTGACTGGTTCCCTCCAGGCTGCAGAAATTCGTCCAAGACACCATCGGGCATGGAGTCTGTTTCCTTTAATGAGTTCCAGAAGCTCGTTAGAAAATCAGTTCATGGCCCTGGAAGAGACAGGTGATGAAAACATGGGGACACCCCTGGAGAGCAGGAGAGCCTTGGCAAAAATTGGGATGCAGCTGAAGTTCTTGGTCCCTCTTTAGAAGCCCTTTTTGAGGGTGTTTCAGTTGCTGCTCTGCAATAACTGCTGATAATGAGTTGTTATGGCTTGAGAAGTGGCTTTGCTAATTAGGTCAGAACTGTTCCAGAGTGGGGTCCTACACCTCGGCACATCAGTGAGTGAGAGTGAAGGGATTCGTTCTTGGAAAGGAATGCATTTTGCTGTCTGCTGAGGACTCAGGGACGGTCTTTGGCACCGATTTACTGCTGGAATTGAGCTATTTGTGCTTTTCGGAGGTGCTCCGCTTTCCCGAGTGGATTTCACTGATTCATCCAAGCCACCCCTCTGCAAAAACAAGTGAGGAACAACCTGAAGCCAGGAGAAAGAAGCTGGTGGGGAAAAATCAAGGCCCAGCATTGAGGCAGAAGTTCATTTAGGCAACGTCTCTGTGCAGCAGGGCTGGTCAGGGGCCCTCAGCACTGTGTGCAGCTGGTCTGAGACCAGCGCAGACCAGGGAAATCACAGAATCGTGGCATTTTAAGGTTGGAAAAAGCCTTTCAGACCTGGGAGTCCAACCATTCCCATGCACTGCCAAGGCCACCACTGACCGTTTCCCCGAATCCCACATCCACGTGGCTTTTAAATCCTTCCAGGGATGGGGACTCCAGCGCTGCCCTGGGAGCCTCTTCCAATGCCTGACAACCTTTCCATGAAGGAGTTTTCCCAATACCCACCCTGAGCCTCCCCTGGCCCAGCCTGAGGCCGTTCCCTCTCCTCCTGTCCCTGTTCCCTGGGAGCAGAGCCTGACCCCCCCCCCCCCCCGCCCCGGCTGCCCCCTCCTGTCAGGAGTTGTGGAGAACCACAGGTAAGAGATACAGGTCCTTCCAATGAGGAGAGAAGACACCTAGTGATCCAGGGGTTTCATCCTGACTTCTGTGAACAGGGAAGGAGCTAGAAACATCCTTGGAGTTGTTGAGTAGGTCAGTCCCAGCCCCTGGAAAATTGCGTGGAAAGAGGAGAAGGGAGTAGAGCACAAAGAAAATGTTCCATGTTGCTCAGCCTGAAACATGGTTAATAAAGACATTCCAGCAAACGGGTGGATCTTTTATCCTGAGTTTTTCAGAGGGGGAATCAGTCCTCTCTCCTGTACCTGGCATCAAGGAGAGCTTGTGGAATTCTGCTGCAGAGGCAATGATCTCAGTTGTTGAGGTTTTCCTCCCCCTCACATTAGTCAAAGCCCACCACTTTTGTGTGCAGATGGTTTTTAAAAGTTGAAATAAAGCACAAGGTCCACAATTTATCCATCACGGATCCTGGCCTCAGACAGGTGCGGGCAGTGACCATGCAGGGGATAAGATCACCACAGTCTGGTCTGGGTGCTTTGAGTGTGTTTGTCTTTACCCTCAGAAGGGTTTGTGTAGACACTATTGTTAATATCACCGCCAGAAAGGCACAGCATCTCTGGGTTTGATAATAAATACCAAAAATAATTATTATTAATTAATAATTATCTCTGGATTTGATAATTAATACCCAAAGCAAAAATTCCTGTGACTCATTCTTATTCTGTAGTCTTAAAGTCTGAAAATCCAAATTAGTCTCCATGTCAGAGGAAGAGTTTTCTTGTTTTTCTATAAAGCGCTTTGTAGGTGACACTCATTTCCCTCATCCCACTTGAATGGATCTGCGTTGGGATCTGCATTTTTCCCTGGAACGAGGGTGTCACTGACCCTAACTGACACCAGCCCAGAGAGGAACAGGTGATACCTGGAAATGTGGCTATCAGGGTAAATTTGAAATCCCAGTTACACTCTGAAGAACAGTTTTTAGTTCAGGTAAGGATTTCAGATGGCCCAGGTGACTCTGCAGCAGTTTTAGGGCAATTAGACATGTGTTTGTTATTTAACTGAAACAGAGGTTCTGCTCCTGAAGAACTGCAGAATTGGCTGGAGCCAGAGCCCCTGGGGAAGGGGGTGTGTGTATGTGTATATATTTATAGTTATTTCTATACGAACATTTCACTCTTGCACAGGTTTGCACTATTTGTGTGGTAACCAGAGGAGCTGAGTTAGACTCAGACTCTTCATGTTCCAGATGCCCAGAGGACAGAATCTCCCCTGGGGCTTCACCATAATGCTGGGAGCAGGTTGTGCTGCACAGGAGAGGGGACTCTCCAGTGCAGAATTTGGGGCCCTGTCAGGGGGAAGCAGGGCACAGCCACCATCACTTACTCAGAAACAGGTACTGTTGGTGCACTCGCCAAGGCTAAAAAGGAGCTGTTGCTGCCCGATGCTGGCCTTGCCAGCCCTCTGGCAAGAGCCTGTTAGCAGATTCCCTCCCTCCTCAGCAGTGGGATTCCAGGCTGCTCTGCCTTGACTGCAGACAGGCTAAAGGCTTGTCCTGCAGTGAGCCAACGGTGCTGGCAGCTATTTTAATTCCATGTATCAGCTCCTTTCCTGTTACCTGAGATGTGGCAGCTCCCTGCTTCCCTCTACCCTCAGCAGCTTCAGCTGCTCCAGGTAGAGCTCTTTGTGGGTCTGGAAAGGAGGAACATGCAGGGAGGGATGTGCTTGGAGCTCACCTGGCCCTGCTCCATCTTGGCTTCCTGAGCCGTCTTGAAAATATGTCAAGTACTTGGATGAGCGCTTCTGCTTGTACCTCCCTCATGCTGGTGACTGAAATGCACTTTGTGCTCCAGTTCACCAATTGCAGCTGATTACATGATCTGTGTTTCCTTTATTCTGGGGTTTCAGAAGACTTTCAGGGTGCACAGTGACATGAGTATCTAAAAAGAGCTTCTTGAGCTTTCCTGTCGGCTCTGTTAGACCCCAGGATCACAGGATATGTGGGCTTGGGACAGACCTCTGGAGATCAGCCAGGCAGGGTCACCTGGAGCAGTGACGCAGGAACGTGTCCAGGTGGCTTTGGGATGTCTCTGCAGAGGGACACTCCAGGCCCTCCCTGGGCAGCTGTTCCAGGGCTCTGTCTCTCCATGGAAAGAGGCTCTTCTTCCTGTCAAGGTGGAACTTGTTGTCTTTGATTCTGGCCATTTCAGGTCCTGCTGTTCTTCCATCCTCTCTCTGTGCTTTCCATTCCCATGTTCACATCTTTCCCTGCTGCTCAAAAAAATCCCTAACAAAGAGAAATGTGAGGAGAGTCAAACCCAAGTGCTGGAAATGCCTTCCCTGGAGATCACGTGGTGCAGTTCTTCCCTCTGGGGACCCATGCACATGGAAATGACCCTGACCTGTCACATCCCAGGTCACTCAGGGAAGCTATGGCTGCCCCTGGAAGCATCCAAGGCCAGGCTGGACGGGGCTTGGAGCAACCTGGGATAGTGGAGGGTGTCCCTCACCCTGGTGGGGGTGGAACAGGATGGGCTTTAAGGTCCTTTCCAACCCAGACCATCCTGTGGTCCCACAGTGCCTGCAGTGGCTGGGACTGAGCAGCAGCTCTTGGGTTTTCATTTTGGTTTTACTGGGTTTTTTAAGTATCTCTTCACTTTAAAGGTGCTTCCAGGTGGAGCCTGAAGCAATAGGAGCAGTGAAGTTCTGTATCCCAGGGGTTCTTCCTCCCTCTCCTGTGCCTTTATCTTCCTCTGCCTCAGGTGTCACTGATGGGATCAGACGGTGTCACGTGCTTTGTAAGGCTGAATAAATGCAAGAACTAAGGCTTTGTCTCCCTGAAATAGCTTACAATGTCATCTGGAATATGTGCTTCCTGTGTTCTTCCATGAGCGATTCTCAAAACTTTAATAAACATGAGCCCTCAAATATCCTCGGGATTTCAATAAGTATTATGTCCATGCTTCCTTTGTGGGGACATCTTTATGTTCTTGGCTCAAGGTGAGGGAGCTTTGGAGAAGAATGACAGAATAGTCAGGGTTGTGGTGAGGGAGCTTTGGAGAAGAATGACAGAATAGTCAGGGGTGGGAGACACTGCTGGAGATCAGCTAGTCCAACCCCAAATCCCAAGGAGAAGAATGGCGAGGTCTTGTTCCTGAGCTCTGCTGGAACCTGTACCATGAGCAGTCTGAGTGTTGCAGAAAGGGTTGTGGGAGCTACACAAGGTGTGTATGGACAGAGGGGTTGCTTCAGCCTTTGATTTAAATCTTTTAAATGTGGGTTTCCTGAGGGGCCATTTCTCTGAAAATGGGGATTTTAATAAAAAACAATTTCTGCTTTTTTCTGTCCCAGTGTGCTGGGATGTCCTGACCTGGTGGCTGTGTGCCAGTGTCATTCTGTGCCACAGCTGGCACAGCAGTTCTGGTCTCAGGGAAAAACAGAATCATGGAATAGAATCGCAGACTGGTTTGGGTTGCAGAAACCTTTAGGATTATCCAGTGCCACCCCTGCCATGGGCAGGGAAACCTCCCACTGTCCCAGGCTGCTCCAAGCCCCAGTGTCCAGCCTGGCCTTGAGCACTGCCAGGGATCCAGGGGCAGCCACAGCTGCTCTGGGCACCTGTGCCAGGGCCTGCCCACCCTCACAGGGAACAATTCCTTCCCAATATCCCATCTGTCCCTGCCCTCTGGCAGCAGGAAGCCATTCCCTGTGTCCTGTCCCTCCATGCCTTGTCCCCAGTCCCTCTGCAGCTCTCCTGGAGCCCTTCAGGCCCTGCCAGGGGCTCGGAGCTCTCCCTGGAGCCTTCTCTTCCCCAGGGGAACACCCGCAGCTCTCCCAGCCTGGCTGCAGAGCAGAGGGGCTCCAGCCCTGGAGCAGCTCCGGGGCCTCCTCTGGACTCTCTCAGCAGCTCCAGCTCCTTGTGCTGTTGGGCCCAGGGCTGGGGCAGCTCTGCAGGTGAGGCTCACCTGAGCACAGGGCCAGAGGGGCAGAATTGCCCTCCCCTGCTGCCCATGCTGAGGATCAGCCCAGGGCACATGGCTGGGGCATGTCCAGCTCTCAGCCCCAACACCCCAAGTCCTTCTCTGGGATGCTCTCCATCCATCCCTCTGTCCGTCCATCTATCAGCCAATGCCAATCCTGGGATTGCCCTGTGTCACTTCTGCTGGGCTCTGGCTGTCCAGGTTCAGTCTCTGATAGTAAATGATCCAAGTTCTATGGAAGATCTTTGTTGTGAGTCCTCCCAGCTGCTGGTGTCACAGGTCACAGGTGACCCCTCTGCAGAAGCACCTTGTGTGACTCTCAAGTGTTTTGCTTGGATTTCTGGACATAGTCACCAACACTGAAATCATTTAGGGAAAAAAAAATTCCTCCTCAATCATCAGTTGAACCTGTTCTGCTTTGTTTATCACTTGTGCTTGATTTTATTATTCCTTTTTCTCTTGCCTGCCCTTGCACAAGGAAATGCTAATAATTAGATATATTTCTGTCAGACCAATAAAAAGCAAATATGACAAACTTGGCTTCTAATTTCATTGTTCTTTTTCTGCTGTTTGTTGTTTCCTTTCAAGCCTCGTGTTTAGATGTTGCTTGCTCCTCCATGGCCTTTGATCATCCAAGCTAATCCCTAATGAAGTGGGCAGAGCTTTGGAGGAAAACAATTTCAAGGCCTTTATATTTATTGTGTCAATATTGCCACAAAATTCATCAACAAACAGGAAAATACATCAGGAATTGTAAGGCCACAAAAAGACCGAAGTTCTGTTCTCCAGTTCAGTTTGGTGCTGACAATTCCGAATTATCAATGGATCTCTCTGTATTAATAGCCTTGCTTTTCCTATCAGTTTGATTCTTACTTGCTTTTAACCACTTTTGAGAATGTTTGGAGTTAAATACCCCATCCTAAACTCTCTGGAACCTCAGTTTCTCACCTTCTGAATGGTTCAAAGTCTCTGTTGTAGGACAGCAGCTACAATCACCAGAGGCTGCGATGGCAAAGCAGCAATAAGATCAAGATTTCGTGGTTTTGGTGTCTCACTGCTGCTCTTAAAAGTGCTTTGAGGACCAATGAAGTTAATTACAAGTTTTGAAAATAGTTTCAATCTACATGAGGGAAAGCAGAGGATTCCAGTGGCAGGGAAGCAGCCACTGGAACACTTGGAATGTCTTGGTTTTGTGTGGGATACGCAGTAATTGAGCCATGGCCATACTGAGTGTTTTTACAACTAATGTGGATGGAGGAATTCAGGAGAGGCTTTGCAAGAGCTTCCCTTCTTCCTCTCATGGGACTTCTAGTTATGCCTTTCCAAGGTAGAAAGACTCAGATACTAATCAGCTCCCGTGAAAGCCAAAGCCCTCTTCCTGGGTCTCCTGTCCTGCACAGCTTGGCTTTGCTGAAAGTGGGCCTGGTCATTTTTTTAACTCTTTTGTCTAAAGAAAGTCCATTAACCTCCAAAATCAGCATGTTTCCTGATTCTGCACCCCCAGCTACCCTCTGCTGAAGCTGCCGCTGCCGGGGACGGGCCCTGTGGAGTTCAGCACCCCGGTGAAGGATTACGCTCCTCCTGGCCCGGACGTGGGGCCGCAGCATGGGGACCCCAGCGAACGTCCTGACTGGGTGAGTCCTGCTGGGGCTGGGGGACACTGGGAAGGGGACACAGCCCTGCTGAGCGACCCCAGCACATGATGGCTCAGAGCAGTTGCAGCTGCCCCATCCCTGGATGTGTCCAAGGCCAGGTTGGATGGGGCTTGGAGCACCCTGCGATAGTGGAAGGTGTCCCTGTCCACAGCAGGCAGGGGGTGGGGCTGGATGAGCTTTAAGGTCCCTACAAGGCAAAGAGAGAATCAGACTCCTTTTGTTCTGGCCTGCTGAGTCCTGTCATGTTCCACGTCTAGTTTGGGAAGGGAGAACAGAGTCTGGCAAAGCCCTTCCTGCTCTGATCCTGCTGAGAGGTTCCCAGTGCCAGGTGCATCATGCTGCTGTGGTTTCCTTGCAGTATGTGGGTGCTCCTGTGGCCTACATCCAGCAGATCTTTGTGAAAGCCACCGTATCCCCGTGGCAGAAGAACTTCCTGGCCGTGGATGTGTTCCGGTCGCCGCTGTCCCGTGTCTTCCAGCTGGTGGAGGAGATCAGGAACCACGCCCTGAGAGACAGGTAAGGCACAGGGAGTAGGTGCTGAGCACACCTGGCTCCAAATGGCTGCCTCCAGGGCTGGACAGGAGCTTTGAGCTGGTAGTGTCCTCAAAATTAAACAAAAATGAAAGATTAGTGCTAATGAATGACACGGGATCCATCCTGCAAACAGCGCAGTTCACATTTGTGCTGGAGAACATCCCTGTACTCCAGGTAAGGCACTGAAAATCCTTAGGAATTTTCTGGTCCATGTCTGGAAGGGGCCTGCAAGGTGACTCCTGTTACAGCAGGTGCAGTGTCACAGAATCCCTTCATCACCACACCAACTCTGATTCACAGGGAGTTCCTGGGCCCCTGCTGGAATTCCCTGGTTAGGAACCTTCTCCTGACTTTCACTTCGGCTGTTTTTAGGACCAGTTTATTCCTGCTTGGTTTTATCCTGTTGCAGCCTTTATGCAACAGCTTTCCCCATCTTTCAGGTATTTCCAGGGGGAGCCTACAGTCCCCAGCCCAGACTCCTGTTTGTTAAAAGCCAAACATAAAACTCTCAGCTGACTCTGGTGAGAGGCTCAGCATTCCGTGTGCCATCCTGGGTCCTCCTCTTGGCACTGTTGTCAGTATGACATTCCTGAAGGTGGGAGAGCAGAACCGTGCACACATTGTCAGAGGAGTTTCATTTGTGTGGTGTTTTCCGTGGAAAGGCTTTTCCTGAAACACCTCTGAGATCACAGGTCCCTTTTTCATGGCCACTCACATCAGCTTTGCACATTAAGAGGTGATTTATTAATGTCCTCATGTCCCTCTGTCGTTTCCAGCTGATGAGCTCCCACCTCAGAGCGGAAACTCTTTTAACCTCCCAAGCAGGGTCTTGATCTATGTGCTGTTAAAAGCAAGAGGACTAAATTTACCATTTTTGAGTGTCCACCCTCCTCCTCGACCTGATGATTTGTCCTTTTGTGGACCCATCCTTTACTGCCAGCTGCTGCTCTCTGGAGTAATGTTTTAGGAATGCCATTTTTGCTGTTCAGTACAGATCTACTCAGTTTTTTTCTCTCCCTGCCAGTTCCTGCAGCCTTGGCACTGACCTTCTGTCCATGTGCTCAGTCCCTCTCCTGCCGTATCCTATGGGATAATAATCTGTTGCCAATTACAGTTAGAAACAATTTGCTCCCAGGCCTGTGTTGTGTTCTCATTATCTCCCTTGTCTTCTCATTGTATTCTCATTATCTCCACTTGGCATTGCCCTTGATGAGCAGTGATGCAACACAGAAACAAAATTATTACTTTCGTTATTATTATTCATACCACCACAAGACAAATACTTCAACACTTAGACCTAAGCCATGGGGCAAGGTTACCATTTTGGGGATGCACTTGGATATTTCAGGAAACACCTAATTTTGAGATAAACTCTGCAATTACCTCAAAAGTCATTATGAAGTTCTTGTTGGTTGTTGCCAGTAACAGAGTTGGGCAGAAATGATATTTTTATATGCAAACTGGCTTGTTTTCTATTTTATTTTATATTGTTTTCTATTATATTATGTATATTTTATATTCTTTCATATTACAGGAGGGAACTGAAGGTTGGTAAGTGTACTTGGGCAGGGAAACGCCCTGGGTATGTTTCCATTGGCTGCAGATCTGAGCACTCATCTCTGTAAAAGTCAGGAGTGACCTGGAATCTGTGATTTGCTCCAGCTGTGGGTTTTGGTGTCACTGCAGCCACAACATCCCACAGGGACACGACCTGGGAGTGTTGCCTTGCAGATAAGAATGTCCGTGGGCTTATCTGCAGCATGAACTGCTATCACTCCCACATTTCAGAGCTGGTAAAATACAAACCATGGTCATCTGTCTCTTCCTGGAGCCGTTTCCAGAGGCATCTCTGTAGCAGTTCCTTTAAATTTTCTTTCCCAAAGCTTTTGTCCCTCTAAACACCATTTTTTGGGAGCATATTTTCCAGTGTTTTCTTTTGATAGCTGAGACTTGTTCAGGTGTCCTGCCATGCAACCACAGGATACCCATTCTGGGGGGAGCGTTCACAAAGACAAGTCATCATTTATGAATTTCTGTGTTTGTTCTTTGTAGTCGTGTAAGAAAAGTCTCATCTGGAGAGGGATTTTACAAAGGCTGCGATTGATTTGTCTTCTGAAAGCACCTTCCTGTGACATGCGAGGCCTGAGCCAGACAGGGCTGGTCTCTGTTCCTCACTTGGCCTTTCCTGAGCAGATCTCACCCATTCCTGCATCCAGTGGAGGGAAGTGTCTCTGTTGGAGCAGCAGCTCCTCCTTGTTGTCACAGGACGAGTGGGAGCTTCGGACAAGCCCTGCCTTAGCCTCAGATTTTGACAACAGATTAAATTTAAGGAGTTGCTCTGGCCTGCAATAATGTAAAATGACGTACGTTTATAAAAGGAATTATTTATTAAGCAGACAGGAGAGAACACATGAAAGATCTTAATCAGAATTACTCCACAGTATAAAATTTAAGAACTCCTGGTAGATTACAGCACAACATAAACAGTGCAGGTGTCAAGGTACCTGTGTTAAAGCTGGCAAAAGAATTAGCATTGATTAGGAGTCAAATATCGCTTCCCATAGAAATGAGGAGAATGTTCAGATTCCTTCAGTCAGCCCCTGGAGTAACCACAAAGCAATGTCCCTGCTCAGGAGATATATATATATATATATATATGTTTATATATATGTGTATAGTGATTACTAATAAAAAAAGTTACAATGACAAGTTATAGCATTAAATCCAGAGTGTTCATGGTAGTTGGGGACAATCCAAACAAGCCATTTTGATTGCGTTGTTACCAATCTGTGTAGATCAGGATGTTCCCCACCCCTTGAGTCTTAATATCATAGGAAAGATGGGATGCACATCAGGATCAAAGAAAAGTTCCTGGAGTTAATTTTTCAGTTGCAGTGATTGGAGGAGTTCAGGCATGGGTCAGCAACTCCCTTCACTTCCATTCAGGTTCTTAGTCCAGTGTACTTCAGTGAAGTCCAGCATTTCACATATCCTTGCTCATCATATCAAGCGGTAGGCAATTCTACAATAACCTGAACAAATATATGAACAAATATATGTGTACTATACAATGGTGTGGTTATAGCCTCAGGGGAATCAGGTGTAATGAAACTCAAATTGTTCCCGCCTACTCCAATCAGGAATTTTATACCTTACCCTGAGGAGATAGGAAGAGGTGCACAAAACTCATGCTATAATCATTAAAATTCAAGTTACATTCAGGGGGAAATTTTTTCCACCGACTGTGACAACCAGAGTGAAGACACAAGCGTTCTAAAGCAGTAACTCATATACACTGCCAAACCATTGGGACAAAACATACACAAACATTAATCAAAACAATTGAAAGCTCAAATGCTCTAGTACCTTAACAATGCTGATCAAGATTTTTAACACTAGGTAGATTTGGGCTGTCTTTACTTTCAGAAGGAGCGTCATTCCAGCTGGAAGAAGGCCACTGGAAAATGTTTGGTGTGGAATTTCCATCATCTGAATATTTTCATTAAATGAGAGGGTGACTGAGAACAAATCCAGCAGATGCTGTGGTTTATCAGTGTCACAGCTTGCAGTAGCTTTGGGTGGGAATTTCTCTTCCAAGGCTCAGGTACTACTGGTTCAGTGTGTGTTATATTAGAGGGGCCCCTTGGAAAAACATCATTTCTCTCCTTTCTTTTAGTCATTGGTTGCAAGCTTTTGTGGGGATGGCTGACGGATCCAGGGGTGAGCGGCTATGCTGCAGAATTAATATACATGATGAATTAATTATATACTATTTATTATACATATATAATTATTTATTATGTATTATATAAATATAGTCATTATACATTATTATATTAATAATGTATATTATTAATTAATATACATTACGAATAACCATACAATGATTGTCTTTAGAGTTCTGAGCCTGTTGCAGCTTTAGCTACAGCACACTGCTCAGTTTCTGTGCTGTCCAGTAGGGCCCTCTGTGTCCGGAGCTGGCTTTATTCCCTTGCAGGAGTCCCGGAGTCCGGCAGTAATTCCCACAGCCGGGCAGGAGGTCAGCAGCCGTTCCCACCACTGCCTGAGCGGCTCCTCGGCCCCCGTCGCGATAGACACCCCGTTTTGTGAGGCTGTTATTGGGGAGCTGACCGCGCAGAGCCCGTGCGGCACCGAAGGTGGTGTGCCCCGAGCTGCCGCAGCGCTGTTCCCGCCGCCACCACACGGCGGCGGTGCGGGGGCAGCTGGCCCGGCCAGGGGGAGCCTTGGATTCATTGGGAACACAAAACAAACTTGTGCAGGGACGAGTTTGGGATGTGTGAGTCTCCATCGGGAACTGCTTGTGTTTAGAATTAGAATCGATAGCCACCCAGAACATCGGCCCTCGATTGCCCCTTAGAGTCATAGGTGCAATCCCAGTTTGGGCTAACTTGACCGTGACTACTTTTCCCACCTTTAAGTTATCCTGAAAAGCTTCAGTTTTATCATTTGGAGCTGTTTCAAGAGACATAGGGCTCAGGAAGGCTCAGGAAACAGGACTACCCACTGGTCCATATCAGTTATTTATTATATTTATTTATATATTTTTTTAAAATTATTTCTTTATATTTGTTTGTTTGTTTTTTATTTATTTATTTAAAAATACATATGTATATGTGTATATATATACACATATATTTACATATATATAGATAGATATAGATATATGTGGATATATATAGATTATATATATTATAGATATAGATACAGATATAAACACATATAAAGAAAAATTAAAAAAAAATTAAAAAATTAAAAATTAAAAATATAAATTAAAATATAAACATTATTTATTTATTTATTATACCTACACAGAGGGAAACCTTTTATCCCAGCCAGATTCATGTGGCCTAAGGCACCACTTTAGTAAACCGTTGGCACACTCCATTATCCCATTTGCTTGGGGATAATAAGGTGTATGAAAAACGCATTTAATATCTTCTTCTTTGTCCCAGTCTTGCAGCATCACACTGGTGAAGTGTGATCTGTTGTCATTCTGCGTAGAGTCTGGGACAGGGAGGCTGGAAAACCACTTCCTGAATCCCGAAATAGTAGCTTTGGCATCAGCATTCCTGCTCTGGGCAGTGACTGACAGTCCAGAGACCACTCCCAGCCCTGTCAGTGTGTACTCATGACCAGTGGATATCTTCAGAGGCCCAATAGAATCTCTTTGCCAAGGGAACCAGAGCGTTCTGTTACTTTTGATCTGTAATAAAGGCAGTGCCAGGTCTGAATGATTTTGTTCGAGTCTCAGCTGGCACTGGGAACACTCTGTGAGAATACCTGTACAGATCTTCCTGGTCAATGCCAACCCCTGCTTTGTGCTCCGAAAAATAGAGCTTTTTGTCCACTATGCCCTAATTTAGAATGTAACTACTCACCCGATTCATCCCAGTGCTGAGGAGCTTCCAGTGGATCAGTTTCTCTCTTTCTGATTTTTGTCAGCTGATCTACCTTGTCGTTCCAGTAGGTCAGTAAAGCTTGGTCATTTGCATGAACTGTGGCCCATCCTGTGGGGATTTGTCCATGGGACTGAGCCTGTACCAACAACCACTTCCAGGGTTCCTTCTGCCAAACCTCTTTTCCATTCACTTGCCAATCCAGCACTTCCCACTGACACAAGCACTGTGTGGCACCAGCCCAGAGCGCATCAGAATCTACAGAGATTGTCTTTGCTTTCTCCTCTACTGCCAGCAATACAACTTTTAACTCTCTCACCTGTGCATTTTCCATTCCTTTTCTGCTTCCACTCCTGTTTCAGTGTTGAGAGCAACTGCTCTGTACCCCCATTTCCATCCATGCTTTTGGCTGAGGCATCAGGGAACCTTTAACTTCAGAGCTGGAAGTGAATGCAGCAGCATGCAGTACAGGACTAGGTTTATATGTCTGCTGTCAAGGTACCCTGTCTGGAGCCACAGCTCTCGGTAATTTTGTAGGTTTTTAGGCCCTTCAGTGCCATCCATTTGATCTGTGACCGCTGAGATATGTGCATACCGTCTGTGCACTGTCAGTCTTTGTGCAATTGACTCTGTATCACTGCTTTTCATAATACTGGCCAACAGATTGAAAGGTCTTGGATTTTCACAGGTTGATGCTGTTGAATTTTTTCTACTTGTTCAAGAGCTCAGGCCAGAGATAATAATCCCTTTTCCCAGGCAGTGTTTCTCTTTTCAGTATCTTTAAATGCTGTGGAACTGAATCCTAATGGTCATTTGAGTCCATGTGGGCCTTTCTGGAACATATTACAGTAAGTCCCATGTTCAGCAAAATCCCATTCTGCTGTTATAGGATCACTGGGATGAGCTGGCCCAAGTGAGTGGTATGTTTTTAACTCTTCAATCAGTATTTGCAAAGTCTGCTTGTGGCTGTCAAGCCATTCCCAGTTTTGTTTTTTCCTCATTAATGTATATGAGGGTCTTGCTATTATAGAAAATCCAGGAACACGATTTTTCCAGTATCCCAAAGTATCTTTTGAATTTCCATTTTAGTAGTGGGGGTAGAGACATCATCTAATATTGTAGTGGTTTCATCTGGAATTACAGCTTGGCTTGCTACCCCCCAGGTTCCCAGGAATTTTACCTCTTTAGAGGGGCCCTGGCTCTTAGCTGAGGGCACTTCTATCCCCTCCCCTTTTCATCTATTCCATATATCCTGTGCTGTTGTTCTTACTGCACTTTCCTCCTCCCCTCCTACCAACACACCATCAACGTATTGATAAATCTGCACTTTTTCCTGAGTTTTTATTTGTTGGAGTTCAGCTGAAGCATTGTGTGCTGTGGTGGGTGGGTGCTTATATCCCTGAGGTAGGCGATTGAAGGTGTGCTGTGTTCCTTCCCAAGTGAATGCAGATTTGGGTTTACCTTCTTCCTGAATTGGGACCATAAAAAACATATATATTTTCTATCCCAAACTGCCATCCCTTTGTGTGCAGCTGCCTGCAGTGCAGCAGTGAGGTTTGCAATATTTGGGATAGCTGCAGGGAGTGGTCCTGTATTGGCATTGAGCCTTTGATAATCAATTGTTAAATGCCAGCTCCCATCTGCTTTTATCACCTGTCAAACAGGGGAACTGTGAGCAGAATGCATCCTAAATATAATGCCCCTTTGTTCTAAATCTTTAATTCCTTCATTTATCCCTTCTTTGGCTGCAGGAGGCATGGGGTACTGTTTATTGTTTGTTACAGCAGAAGCAGGTAAAACTGGAGCCATTTTAAAGAGACTGATTTTCCTACCTTTCCCAGAAAGATTATTCTGAGTTTTTTGTGGCTCCAAAGGACCAAACATCCCTGGTTGGTGATTTCCAAAGTTTCCCTTTAAGGGTGTCATATCCTAAAACGTCTTCTTCATGATCTGCAATCACAGATGTGTGTGAAGTCACTTTTCCCCAGGTAACTATTAACAGACTTTGGCAGTGTAACAGAGAATACTTTTTCCATTAAAGCCAGTTAAATGAACTTTTTTATTTTTAAAACCTAAGTTTAGCTTTTTAGCATCCCTGCAAGTAATTAAAGAGGTCTGAGCTCTAGTGTCAGTTAAAATTTTTAAAGGTTGTCCAGGGAAATGTACAGAAGATGTCTGCTTTGTGGAAGTTTGGTGTAGTGTCTGTCAGTCCGAAATGCAGCTCATCTTCCAGACCTGACTTCAGCACTGAGCTGTGTATGGGCAGCTGGGAGATACCAGAGCAGTGTTAACCCCGTGGAGCCAGAGTAACTCCCTACGAGACAATGACAGTAACTCCCTACGAGGCACAAGTCCTGTTTGAGTTACCTGAGCAGGTGACAAACAGCAAATCAGCTCCTTTGCAGTTCCAGGGAGACCCAGGTCCTGTTCTCAGCTGTGAGCAAGAAGAGCAGCGACACCTGATGCAGGTCCCTGGGATGCTCCTCTCCGAAAGCTTTGCCTTTGCCTCGGTTTGGTCGCACAGCCGTGTGTTTGCCTTTCAGCTCCGGGGTCAGGAGCCTGGAGGAGGTTTGTCTCCAGGTGACAGACCTGCTGCCCGGCCTCAGGAAGCTGCGGAATCTGCTCCCGGAGCACGGCTGCCTGCTGCTGTCCCCAGGGAACTTCTGGCAGAACGACCGCGAGCGCTTCAATGCCGACCCAGATATCATCAAAACCATCCACCAGCATGAACCAAAGACCTTGCAGACGTCAGCCACTCTCAAAGGTGAGGGGCTGGAGAGCCAGGGAAGCTGAGAGTTGCCTGCAGCTTCATTGTTATTCCATTCTCACTAATTCCAGCACCTGCATTGCTGATAGTGCCAATTTGGATAGTATTTTGTCACTCACAGCAGCTGAAGCTGCCCAGTCTTTGTTGTCTCTCATTTTATATGTGTATTGGAGCTCTGATCTGTATTTGTGGGAAGTGAACAATTCACTCAGCCAGGCTCCTTTCTGCAGGTAAAAATAGCAGGGTTTTGTTACTCTCACTCTACACATGCTCCAGCCTGGCTTTTCACTCTGTCACACTCAAAGGCTGCCTCATTGTCACAGATAAATCAACATTCATCCTGCTCCTTTGCGCGTTCTAATTCCTTGCACACAGCCTAAGTTGACAATGGATATAATAAAAGTATTTTTATCTCTTAATTATTAAAAAAGCCCTCTGACCATGTATGGGATTGTTAGCGATTCCATAATGCCAGAGGAAATGCTGTTTTAAATGCAGGTTGAATCCTTTCATTTTATAGGAACTTCAAAGCTCTGGAAGTGTATAGTATATTATATTACGTGTCTGAAAAGGGGTTTGGAAGCCTAAATAACCTATTCAAAAATAACCTTGCTTTAAAGGTTATTTTTGAGCATCCAGAGTGTGATCTCGCTGTGTTCGGAGCACACGGAGCCTCTGTCAGGTACTGACCGCATCGATGGGGCCTCAGCAGAGCACTGAGAAGTGTGGGATTTCCTATGGGATAGGAGCAGCCATTCCCACAGATGCCATTGACAAGGAACACCTCTCTCCCACCCCCCGCTCTGTGTGTGCTGTTCCCCTGATGCCCATGCCCTGTCTCTGCAGACCTGCTGTTCGGGCTGCCCGGGAGGTACAGCGGGGTGAACCTGTACAACCGGCGGCGCGTGGTGTCCTACACCGTCACCCTGGGGCTGCAGCGCTACGACTCCAGGTGAGCAGCTCCCTCTGGGCACAGCTGCTGTGTTCTCCGCTCTGGTGTTAGCATGGTTTTCTTTAACCTCCATTTCTGTGTGGGTTAGAGTATTTTGGATCTCTGAAGGTCCTGTTCTGGGGAGAAAAACGGCATTCCTTTGCTGTGTTTTAAGGAAATAAGACTCTCAGTTCTCAGTTCCTCTTCAGAAACTGTAACATCCAGAGCTGCCAGGGGGAGTTCCTGTGATGTCCATGGCCCAGCGGTTTGATCCAGTTCCCTGTACGCAGAGTGGTTTGCTTTCCAGTAAGCACTGGTTCAACTGATGAAAACCACTTGGCAGTGTTGGCAAAACTGGTGTGGATCAAGTGGATCTGAGGACTCAGAGCTGCACAGAATTCCCCAGGGGATGCCTGGGATGGAATTGGCAGCACAGGAGTCGAAACTTGCTCTGCCAGAGCACTGAGCCCTGAGGACCATTGTGTGGCCCCTTCCATTTTTACACAGAATTCTGTAATTCTGTGAAAATTTTGGGGGTGTTTGAGACCATAGCGTATTCTGTTCTCCATGGCTCAGATGGTTAATGAGCCTTTGCTGTAAAAAATGTTTCGGTGAGCCTGCACAGCAAACCTTTGTAGAAATCAAGGTCTGGGTGGTTTAGGCCAGCGAGGAGCAGGTTTGGGAGTGAGGCCTGGAGAGAACCACGCTTTGCTGCTCCGTGTGAGTCCATGGAGCTTCCTCCTGCTGCACTCCTATAGGAACTGCGAGCTGCTTTTTGGGAAAGGGTGAGTGATGTGCTGCTCTTCCCCAGGTTCCTGAGCAGCCTCCGCTCCCGCCTGAAGCTGCTGCACCCCAGTCCCAACTGCAGCCTGCGCGAGGAGAACGTGGTCCACGTGCACTTCAAGGAGGAGATTGGCATCGCCGAGCTCATCCCGCTTGTCACCACCTACATCATCCTCTTCGCCTACATCTACTTCTCCACACGTAGGTCTGGGGGCTTCTCGTGGCACCTGGCTATGGGGTCAGGGCTGCAGTGCCCTGCTAAGAAACTCCTGTCTGTAACACCACTGCACTTCCCACCTGTTTCAGCAGGAGAGGTGCTATTGGAGTTTTACCCTGAACTGTCATGGAGAGAATTAGTAACTGTTTATCTGATTCCTGCTAACTTGCCCCTCTTAGCCAGTGTGGTGTTATTCCTTGTGATACACCTCCCCAGCTGGAGCTGTTTCCCCATCCGTGGAAGTGTCCAAGGTCTGGGATGGTGGAAGGTGTCCCTGCCCATGGCAGGGGGTCAAATGGAATGATCTTTAAAGTCCCTTCCAACCCAAACTGTTCCATGATTCCATGATTCTGTGATATCTTCCAAGGTGTTTTCTGTCTTAGGCACCCTTAGATGCCACAGGAATGCCTTTTTTCCCAGTTTGCTTCATCCATTATCAGACAGATCAGACACATGTTCTGAGCTGGTGGGTTTAGACTTCCGTGGCCCCATTTCAGTTCCTTTTTTCACACCTCAGTCCTGTGCTGGGATTGGTGTGAGCTGTAAACGAGAATTGTGTCGTGTCCCACCCTTGTACTGGGAGGCTCTGGGAGCTGCATTTCAGTCACAAGCACTGCAGAACCTTCCCTTCTGCTCTGGGGGTGTTCAGTGACCTCCTGAAGCCAGTCAGGATGAGCGTCCCTTCCCCCTTTGCATTAATTCTGTTTGCTTTCCCTGGTGACCCAGGCTGGTGCTGTTTTCCAGGGAAGATCGACATGGTGAAGTCCAAGTGGGGCCTGGCGCTGGCGGCGGTGGTGACAGTGCTGAGCTCCCTGCTCATGTCCGTGGGGCTCTGCACCCTGTTCGGCCTCACGCCCACGCTCAATGGCGGGTATGTGCCAGCCCTGCCAGGGGATGCATGGGGAATGCCTTGGGAGCAGCTCTTCAGTACCCCCGTGCTGGGGAATAAGCTCCTGTGACACCTGTGACACACTGCTGGGCAGGATCACCATCAGGTGCTCTCCAGGGGTGCAGGGGATGTGCTCCTCTGCTGGCCAGTCCTTCTGGAGATTCTTTATTGCTGACCAGGTGGCTCTGTGTGCCTACAGCAGAAGGAATTGTTGGGATAACACATTATTCCTGAAGCTGAGCAGGCTCTCCCATTGCCGCCTCCTGCAGTAGCTCCATTCTCTCTGTTCAGAGATTCCCATTCCTAAGGAGCTTCTCTCCCATCTCTGTCCTGTCCTGGTGCTGGCCTGGAGGACTCACACAGGTTATAAGCAGAAAATGCATTAATTAAAGGCAGGCCTGAGTTGCTGCATTTTGGATTCTTGCACATGAACGAGAAGCTGCCCATGAGAGGGTTATCTGTATCGGTGGTTTTTTCACTCACTATGGACATTCACTGGCATTCCCCCCTTCCAGTGTCTGAGGGAGCCTGCAGGGAAGCTGGAGAGGGATTCTTCATCAGGAACTACAGGGATAGAACAAGGAGCAATGGTTCAAACTGAAAGGGAAAATTTAGGTGAGATAGACAGAGAAATCCTTCCCTGTGAGGGTGGTGAGGGACAGGAATGGCTTTCCCAGAGAAGCTGTACCCCATCCCTGGAAGTGTCCAAGGCCAGGTTGGTTGGAGCTGGGAACAACCAGGGATAGTTGTCTCGGAAGGTGTCCTGGCCCATGGCAGGGGGTGGAATGGGATGGTCCTTAAAGGAGGTGGGGCATGCTCCCTGTCCCCTCCCTGATGACTGATTTCCCAGCCCCCAGTCCCTCACAGGGTGTTCCAGGTTCATCTCTCTATTTACACATCGTTGTACCCCGAGGCTGGAGAGCAAAGGGCCCTGTCCCCACCTTGGGAAGCACCAAGACTAATTTTAGTAGTGCTCCACAATGGGCATTTTCCAGGAATTCCTGCAGCTTTCCAAAAATGGTGATTTCTGCCCAAGGCAGAGGAAAACACAAACCTTTTCCCTGTCACAGTGTGACACTGAGGGAAGGGATTGGGGCAGAGGGTGGTGTCTCCTCACCTCAACTTCAAGGGGTGTGTTTGCTCCAAACTTGCCTCTTTCCCTTCTTTTTCACCACGGATCTCCTCCTCAGTTCTGTCTCTGTTTCCTTCAGAGAGATATTCCCGTACCTGGTGGTGGTGATTGGCCTGGAGAATGTGCTGGTCCTCACCAAGTCTGTTGTGTCCACGCCCGTGGACCTGGAAGTGAAGCTCCGCATTGCCCAAGGTAGGATCCTGCTTTGGGAGACTGCAGAGAGGGAAAATGGGGAAAGCCAGGGACTAGAAGAGGGGAATGGTCTGGTTCAGGTCTGTGAAGGAAACAAGGTGAGTTGTGCAGCCTTTTGTTTTGAATTCCAAGAATATCATTCTGTCATTATGGGCACTGCCTTTTGGGATAGTTGCCTGAAACAGGCTAAATAAATACAAAAAATACTAATAGGGGAGAGCTGGATCTCCTGGTGTGGATACTGAGCACTGTGTCCTCAGGTTATAGATATCAGAAGTGCAGAACACAGGTCCTACAAAATTTCCCTGAATGTGGGACAAAATTATCTTCTCCATTCTGTAAAGGCACTGTGCCTGTGGAAGGATTTGAGTGCTCACACCATGGATAAATGGAACATGCAAACTTCAAAGCTGTTTCTAAATATCAGAGAGAAGAGATTCTAGACAGAGTGATGCTGATTTTAGTTTTAAAAATATGAGTGGTTTAGGTCCTAGATGGGAAACAGGACTCAAAACTTCAATGGGCCTTTGCACTCAGGAATTTTAACCCAAAAGGGCCTTTTTCGCCTGTTGTCTGTAGATTCCTGGTTTTAAAGAAGGGAAATGCAGCTCCTTTTGCTGTGCTCATGTCTGGCACAGTGGAGAGGCTCCCCTGACCTGTCCTTGCCCTTCCAGGCCTGAGCAACGAGAGCTGGTCCATCATGAAGAACATGGCGACAGAGCTTGGGATCATCCTCATCGGATACTTCACCCTGGTCCCAGCCATCCAGGTGCGTGGGGCTGCTCTGGCCTGGCACGACAGAGCCTGAGGCACTGCAGGGAGTCAGTGGGCGGTAGGATCACAGAGGCAGGGAATTGTGTGGGTTGGAAAAGCCTTAGAAACCCTCGAGTCCAGCTGTTCCCCAGCACTGCTAAGGCCACTGCTAACCCATGTCCCCAAGGGCCACATCCAGACAGCTGTTAAATCCCTCTAGGCACGGGGACTCCACCACTCCCCAGGCATTTCCAATGCCTAATAGTCCCTTTTGGGGTAGAAATTTTCCCTAATTCCTAATCTGAATCTCCCCTGGCACAACCTTAGGCCTTTTCCTCTCATGCTGTCCCTTGTTCCCTGGGAGCAGAGTCTCAGGGCCTTGATGGATTGTGGCCAAAAAGAACAAAGAATGTGAGTTAGAATAAATATTCTTAGATTCTCACACAGACTTATCTAGCTCTAAACTCTCAGCCACTACAAGAGATGGATAATGGGGTTTCATCAGTAAAACACTGCTGAGTGCCCCTTGTTCTGAGGTGAAATGGGAGCTAATCCCTGTGTCCCATCCACAGGAGTTCTGCCTCTTTGCCGTGGTCGGGCTGGTGTCGGACTTCTTCCTGCAGATGTTCTTCTTCACCACAGTGCTGTCCATTGACATCCGCCGCATGGAGGTGGGCACGGGAGCACCACCCTGGCCTTGGGGGGCAGAAAGGGAGCACAGCCCAAGCATTTCACTCCCTAAAGAGAAAAAAACCAGAATCATAAATTCACTGAGGCTGGAAAAGGCCTTTAAGGTCCAGCCATTCCCCAGGACCATCATCATGTTCACCACTGACCATGCCCCCAAATGCCACATCCACATGGCTGTTAAATCCCCCCAGGGATGGGGACTCCACCCCTGTCCTGGGCAGCTGTGCCAGGGCTGGACAGTCCATTCCAGGAAGAAATTTTTCCTAATATCCAACCTAAACCTTCCCTGGTCAACTTGAGGCTGTTTCCTCTAGTCCTGAGCTGTTAAAAGTTCCAGGGCCGTACTTGCGTGGTTACACACACAGGGATTGGGAACAGGACACTTGAGGGAAAAGACACTCTCAGGAAGAATGTGGAGCTCTAGAAGCAAATCAAGAGGAGGCACCAAGTTGATTAGAGGGATGGAGTGGCTCTGCTATGAGGAAAGGCTCAGAGAATTGGGATTCAGCCTGGAGAAGAAAATCTTAGAGACCTAATTGTGGCCTTCCAGGACCTGAAGGGAGCCCACAAGAAAGATGGAGAGAGACTTTAGACAAGGACCTGGAGTGACAGGATAAGGGGGAATAGCTTCAAACTGACAGAAGGTTTACATTGGATATCGGACAGAACTGTGTGGGTGGGGAGGCCCTTGGCACGGGTTACCCAGAGCAGCTGTGGCTGCCCCATCCCTGGCAGTGTCCCAGGCCAGGCTGGACATTGGGGCTTGGAGCAGCCTGGGACAGTGGGAGGTGTCCCTGCCATGGCAGGGGTGGCACTGGATGGGCTTTTAGGTCCCTTCCATCCCAACCATTCCATGATTCTGTGAGTCTGTCAGTGTGCTGATTTGGGTTAGATGGGCTGGAAGGAGACACGGTCACCACCACGACCCTGGGGGAAGAATCCTTCACATGTCACCAGGGATC
>VZRL01002886.1:48754-59310 GCA_013397895.1 Origma solitaria | reverse complement strand
CGCTGCGCCCGGCGGCGCCGCATACGCCGCACACCATCACCCTGCAGCCGTCCTCGCTGCGCAACCTGCGCCTGCCCAAGCGCCTGCGCGTCATCTACTTCTTCGCCCGCACGCGCCTGGCCCAGCGCCTCATCATGGTACGTGTGGGGGACTGGCACCCCGCCCGCCCTGCCAGGCCCCACGTCTCCTGTGCGCTGCTTCCCACGCGAGTCTGGTGCTGCCTCGTGGCATCCAGAGGCAGATTTCCAAGGCTGGCTCAGTCTTGAGATGATTTTAGAAGCAGAAATCACGGTTTGTTCCTGCACGTGTGGACTAGGGACATTTAGGAGATACTTTGCTTAAGGTTTCAGCTTTTACAACTGCTGCAGCCACTCCATTTTCTGCCCCTGCTTGTCCCCCCATCTCTGTTTTGGATGTCTCTAATGGAATTAGAGGGATCTCTGTGTTCCCAGCCCAGTCAGCCAACGCTGGCAGTTTAAGTTAAATCCCCACATGGTCCCAGGGCAGTGGTTCCTGCACAACTGTGGACCCAAAAGCCCAAATGGAGCCATTCCAGCCCTGTTTGGAGGTGCCAGACGTGCTGGTCCAGTTGCCAGCACAGGGTCTCCTTCCTGCTGTGCGTTTGGGGAGGGAAGCGGGGTTCTGACCATCACACGGATCATGGAAAAGTGGTGTCCAGGTTCTGTGTTTGCTGGGCAGTGCTCCCAGTCTTCCCCAAGGAGCAGTGCTGGGAGTGAGGCTGCAGGAACAGTGGGGTACCTGTGGTTGGGGTGCCTGGGTCAGCTCGGGCAGGGGACAGGGTGGTGGCACTAAAGGGACCGATGTCTCTGCTCATCCTGCACAGGCCGGGACAGTGATCTGGATAGGAATCCTGGTTTACACGGATCCTGCTGGGCTCCGCACCTACCTCACATCCCAGGTCACCGAGCAAAGTCCCCTGGGGGAAGCAGGTCTGCCTCCTATGCCCGTTCCTGGAGGGGTCCTGCCTGCCGGGGACCCCAAGATCGACCTCTCAGTCTTCCCGTCGGAGCCGCTCCAGCTGTCGGAGAACCAGACCCAGCAGCGGGAGCAGAAGTCGGGGCTGGAGCCAAACCAGCACACCTGGGCCCAGGGACCAGAGGGCAGAGGGAACGGGCAGGTGGAGCTGGGAACGGAAGCAGAGGTTACCTGGGGAGCAGAGGATGAGGAGATCTGGAGGAAGCTTTCCTTCAGGCACTGGCCAGCCCTCTTCAGCTACTACAACATCACCCTGGCCAAGAGGCAAGTGGGCTGCCATGGAGTGCCACAGGCACTGGGATCTGGGCAACTCACCCCAAGAGTTTGTCCTCCCTCTGTCCTTCATCCTCCCGACCCACAGAACCTGGTTCCATGGGGCTCGTTCCAGGTGTGTTTGGGAAGAGCGGCTGAGCAGGTCCTCTGGGGTGGGCAGAGCTCACAAACCTTCCAGGACTGTTCCTCTGGGAATCAGGGTTGTTCCTCTCTGTGCCCATGAGTGTTTTATGTGCTTGGTGTCTTGAGCCTTCCTTGACCCTGGAAGTGAATTTTAAATTTTGCAAAACAAGGAAAGGAGGCTCAAGGGGACCTTCTGGCTCTCCACAACTGACAGGGAGGGCAGCCAGGGGGAGGTCAGGGAACAGGGACAGGATGAGAGGAAATGGCCTCAAGCTGTGCCAGGTGAGGCTCAGGTTGGATATTGGGAATATTCCTCATGGAAAGGGCTGTCCAGCCCTGGCACAGCTGCCCAGGGCAGGGGTGGAGTCTCCACCCCTGGAGGGATTTAAAAGCTGTGTGGATGTGGCACTTGGGGACATGGCTTAACGCTAGCCTTGGCAGTGCTTGGAAAAAGTCAGACTTGATGGTCTCAGAGAGCTTTTCCAACCTCAGTAATTCCGTGATTCTCTGATACAAGCATTTGTAAGTGATGGAAATAGTACATGTGAGAAAGAGATAGCTGAAGAAGCTTCTTGGTGAGACCTCCCAGCCAGACTAGATCCTTAGTTAAATTCATGGGATCCATTTGATCTCATCAGCACTTCATTCCACTGCTGGCTCCTTGAAGGGTTAAAACTTGGGAAATACTTTTAGAGGAGAATATTTCCAAGGAGATCTTTAGTTCAGAACACCTGAAGTGGCCCACTGAAAGCACCCTGAGACCGGCTGTGGCTGGTCAGTCAGCTGTCCCTGTGTCCCCTTGTGTCATTCCTAAGCTGTTCCGCCTGTGCACCCTCAGGTACATCAGCATCCTGCCAGCCATCCCTGTCACGCTGTACCTGAACCCGCAGGAGGCCTTGGAGATGCGGCATCCGCAGGAGGCCTCGCGCTACCACCCCTTCCTGGCGGGCAGTGCTGGGAAGCTGGACACGGGATCCCAGCCAGAGCACACAGCACAGCCCCACGGCCACCAGGATGTCACCCTTTACAAGTAAGGTGTCCTGTCACAGCCTCCTGACCCTGCCTCAACCCCGGGGGCTCTGGAGCTGCTTGGGGCCAGTCCTTCTGCTGTGAAGCTTCAGTCCCAAAGCCCAGGATGCTCCAGTGCAAAATGAAATTAATCTCTCCTGGCAGTTTTCCATCAGCTGAGGGCAGGAATGGGCTGTGTATGGAGGCTCTTAGTGCTCCTGATGCACAGGGCTGATCACTGGGTGACGAGGACAGGAGATCAATTTGGGGTATAAATGTTGTGATTTCATAGAACACCAGAATGGTTTGGGTTGGGAGGGACCTTAAAACTCGTCCCATTCCACCCCTGCCACAGGCAGGCACACCTTCCACTATCCCAGGATGCTCCAAGCCCTGTCCAACGTGGCCTGGAACACTTCCATGGGTGGGGCAGCCACTACCTGGATATCATTTGATAGTGATTTATTGGGTGTTAGATCAAACTCTGGTGCAAGGAGCTTTCTCCCACCAGAGAGCACGGCTCACAACCCCCTGCCTGAATGTGCAAGTGCTGCATATGCTGTGTTAGCCCAGTCCCCATCTGCTGTTTTCTAAAATCTTAGCTGTTTGTTACTTCCTTTACTGAAAAGCCTCGAAGTCTTGTTGAAATTGTCATTTTCCTATTAAAGCCCCCTTTATTTTCCAACAGATCTCTGTAATTTGTTGAAAACCTTTCTCAGCTGAGAAATTCACACCAGCACATGAGTAATCCTGGCACAGGATTTTCCAAATCTATCCTTGGACTAGAAATCGGAATTTATTTTCTTACCTTCTTGTCTGTGTGTGTGTGTCCTGCAGGGTGGCTGCTCTGGGGCTGGCCTCGGGCATCCTGCTGGTGCTGCTGCTGTTCTGCCTGTACCGGGTGCTGTGCCCCAAGAACTATGGGCAGAATGGGCCGGGCCGGCGCCGGAGGGGGGACCTGCCCTGCGACGACTACGGCTACTCCCCGCCCGAGACCGAGATTGTGCCCCTGGTCCTCAGGGGACACCTCATGGTAGGTCCAACTTAGAAATAAATACATAAAGAACAGGATATTGTAGCATGAAATTCCTGCAGCACGTTCCTGTCTCCTCCTGGGACTTGCTTTCTGCAATTCCACCATCACCACCTCTGCTTCCATTCCCTGCTTTGCTGAGATACCTCCACATTCCTGAGGTCCAAGGAACAATTGAATGTGGCACTCAGTGCTCTGAGCTGCGTGTCAAGGTGGGCATTAGTCACGGGTTGGACTTGATGGTCTGGGAGGGCTTTTCCAACCTGGATGATTCGGGGTTTCTTGTTCTGAGATGAAACAAAGCTCTTGGGCATCCAGCCAGGTGAGTTTAAAATGCTGTGCTGTGCCTCCCAGAGAAGCTGCACCTCTGTTCTGATCCTGCCATCAAACTGGGAAGAATTTGTCAGGGAAAAGCAAGACAGATGTAGTCTGTTGGATTTGCAGCAGTCCAGTGCACGTTGAAGTCTCTGGGCAGAGATCCTGGAATCCCAGAATCACAGAGTGGTTTGGGTTGAAAAGGACCTTGAAAGTCATCCAGTCCCACTCCTGCCATGGGCAGGGCACCTCCCACTATGCCACCTTGCTCCAACCTGGCTTTGCACACTTCCAGGGACGTCCATGTCCTCAGTGTCCCTCGGTTCCTAAAGCAGCCAGTTGTGACATAAAATCCATCATCTCTGCAGTTCCTCAGTCGCACCAGGCTGTGCTCAGGATCCAGAGGCCTCAGTGGTGCCACACTGAGCGGGGGTTGTCCTTCCTTTCTCCCAGGACATCGAGTGCCTGGCCAGTGATGGGATGCTGCTGGTGAGCTGCTGCCTGGTGGGACAGATCCGCGTGTGGGACGCGCAGACGGGCGACTGCCTCACCGTCATCCCCAAACCCAGGTATGGCCCTGCCCACGGCCCCACCGCCCCGTGCTCCCAGGGAGCAGCCTGCTAGCGGAGCAGGGCTGAGCTCTGTCCCTCTTTCCAGGCTGCGCAGGGACAGCAGCGGCATCTTCGATTACCAGGAGGGCTGGGATCCCAGCCTGGATGGCAAGAATGGGATGGAGGACTCCTTTGAGAGCAGTCACCAGCTCAAACGGCTGCTGGGCCCCCCGCAGCCCCCCCTGTTCTGTGACCAGCCCGACCTCACCTCCCTCATCGACACCAACTTCTCAGAGCATGCCAAGGCGGCAGAGTCGGAGCCACGGCTCCGGGCCGTGGGCACCCGCCACAAGGACTCGGGATACGACTTCAGCAGCCTGGTCGGGAAGGTGTACGAGGAGCACGGCAGCTCCAGCTGCAGGAACATGAACTTCCAGGGGCTCTCGGCCCCTCATGGCCCTGCCGGGTTCTGCGGGAGCAGCGGCCGCTCCCCGGGATGTGGCTCTGATGAGGGCGGATGCGGTGGCCGCCGGCGCAGCCTCGGGGACCGGAGCCTGGGGGACGAGGCCTGTGCAGGATGTGACAAATCCTCACCCCTGCCAGCCTGGGGAGGGGACCTGGAGAGCTCCGTCTGGAGCCTAGAACTGCAGGGGAACCTGATCGTGGCCGGCCGGAGTAACGGAAGGTTGGAGGTGAGGAACAGGGACATGGTGAGGGGAAGCTGAAGGTGAGGGACAGGGACACAGTGAGGGGAAGCTGGAAGTGAGGAACAGACACGGGAAGCTGGAGGTGAGGAACAGGGACACACTCTAAGGGGAAGCTGGAGGTGAGGGACAGGGACACAGTATGGGGAAGCTGGAGGTGAGGAACAGGGACACAGTGAGGGGAAGCTGGAGGCAAGGAGCAGGACACGATAACAGGAAGCAGGAGGTCACACAGCCTGGGGGCAGAGCACAAGGAGCTGTGACCTGCCCACACAGCTCGAGCTGGGAGCAGAGCACAGGGAGCTGTTCAGGATCCCAGACCCCTCTGTGTCTGGTGCTTCTCTGGCCAGTGTCACCACAGTGACCCCTCCTCCCCCAGGTGTGGGATGCCATCGACGGGACCCTCCGCAGCAGCAATGATGAAGGACAATCTGGCATCACGGCTCTTGTCTTCCTCAACAACAGGTAACTCCTTGTGCAAGTGCTGGGAGATCCCCAGCCCCAACCTCTACGGCAGCTCCAGGCAGCAGAGCCTCAGCTGGGAAGTCTCTTCCTCAGAATCAGTGCCATGGAATATCTTGAGCTGGAAGAGACCCCCAAGGATCATCGAGTCCAACCCCTGGCCCTGCAGACACCCCAACAATCCCACCCTGTGCCTGAGAGCGCTGTCCAAATGCTCCTGGAGCTCTGGCAGCCTTGGGGCCGTGCCCATTCCCTGGGGAGCCTGGGCATTGCCCAGCACCCTCTGGGGGAAGAAGCTTCCCCTGATATCCAATCTAATCCCAGCCTAATCCCTCCATGTATCCACTCCTCACCAGCTTTTCTGGCTCCAGGCCTGCTCCAGCACCCATTTCTTCAGCCCGTAGTCTTCCCAGTAGCTGAATATCCAGAGGGTTTCAGGGCTGGGAGACCTTTGGATCACTGGTTTCCATGGCTGCTGTTCCAGAGGCACTGCCATTGTATAGTCCAGTCGGAGCTGTGTCTCATCTCCCAGTCCAGTTCCGTGCAGCCTCGTCCTGGGAACAGGAGGTGCTCAGCCCAGGGCGTGTCTGGGTTTGGCGCTCAGGGAGGGGCTTCTCCTCACCCCGCAGTCTCTCTCTCAGGATCGTGGCTGCCCGCTTGAACGGCTCCTTGGATTTCTTCTCTCTGGAGACACACACATCCTTGAACCACCTGCAGTTCCGAGGTGAGCAGGTGTTGGAATGTCTGAGCACTGCCCTGAGCTCCTCCCTTCCCTCCTCCCTCTTCCTCCATGTAGCTGAGTCTCCCTCACATCCCCCTCAGCTTTGGTGGTAGCTCTGTGCTCCGAAGCACCTCAGCAGTGCCAAGCTGAGGGGTGCTGTGGGAGCTCCCTGTGCTGGGACATCATCCCCATGTTGGTTTTCCCTACGGCACGGGCTCAGAGGATCCCATGTGCTTCCAGGGCAGCACTGCCCTCCTTCCACTTCTCATTCCTTTCTCTGTCTCCCTCATTCCCACCCCAGGAAGAGCCTGAGGCCTTGGCACAACTGCAGCACAGCCCAGACTGGCCCATGGGGGTGACTGGTTAGAGCACAGGGAGCAGAATAGAGGGGATGATGGAGATGGGATACTGGGGAGAGATTCTTCTCTGGGAGAGTGGTGAGGGACTGGAGTGAATTTCCCACAGAAGCTGTGGCTGCCTTCCCTGGAAGCGTCCAAGGCCAGGTTGGACAGGGCTTGGAGCAACCTGGGAGTGGAAGGTGTCCCTGCCCATGGCAGGTGGGGGTGGGGATGGATGGACTTAAAGGTCTCTTCTGTCACAAATCAGTCTGGAATTCTTTGGCCCTGTTGAGAGCCTCACTCCTGTTCTTTTTGAGCAGAGAGGGTTCGATGCAGCACGGGCCCCAAATTCCCTAAAGCCCAGCATGCAGCCATTGCTGAGGTGCAGCATCCCGAAGTGACCTTATACCCTGGCTCAGGTGTGTGTGTCCCCGCAGGTGCCCCGGGCAGGAGCAGCCTCCCGCCATCGCCGGAGCTGGGCCGCGGGGCCGCGGTGCACTGCCAGCTCACCCACAGTGTGGCCTGCGCGCACCACAAACCCATCACGGCGCTCAAGGCCGCGGCCGGGCGGCTCGTCACTGGCAGCCAGGACCACACCCTCAGGGTGAGGAGACAGGGGCAGCCGGGCTGGGAGAGCAACAGGGTGGGGGGAATTCTGGAAGCTCTGCGAGTTCTGTTCACCTGCCCGAATGTGGCATCGTGAGAGTTGGAAGGACAGAGCCCAGTGAGTGTCATCGCCCTGAGCTGAGTGTGGCACCCTTGTGCATTAGGGATGGGTGACTTCAGAGAATGACAGAATCCTTGAGGATTCTGGGTTGGAAAAGCCCTTCCAGACCATTGAGTTCAACCAATCCCCAGCACTGCCAGGGCCACCACTAACCCATGTCCCCAAGTGCCACATCCACAGGGCTTTTAAATCTCTCCAGGGATGGGGACTCAACACTGCCCTGGGCAGCCTCTTCCAATGCCTGACCACCCTTTCCATGAAGGAATTTTCCCAATATCCAACCTAAACCTCCCTCTTGTCCTGTCCCTGCTCCCTGGGAGCAGAGCCCGACCTCCCCCTGGCTGTCCCCTCCTGTCAGGAGCTGTGCAGAGCCACAAGGTTCCCCTGAGCCTCTTTTGCTCCAGGCTGAGCTCCCCCCAACTCCCTCAGCCGCTCCTGGGGCTCCTGACCCTTCCCCAGCTCCATTCTCTTTTCTGGACACACTCCAGCCCCTCCAGGTCTCTCCTCAAGTGAGGGGCCCAGAGCTGTCCCGAGGATTCTGAGGTCCCTCAGCAGTGCCAGCACAGGGGACAATCCCTGTCCTGGTCTTGTGGCCACACTGGTTTTGATACAGTCCAGGTGCCATTGGCTTCTTGCCCACCTGGGCACACCTGGTCATGCCCATCTGCTGTCACCAGCACCCCCAGGGCCTTTCCCAGCTTTCCAGCCTCCCTGTCCCCAGTCTGGAGGTGGCTGTGATGCACCCTGAGTGGTAGCTCTGGGTTCCGGGGTGTCCCCTCCCCCCTTCAGCCATACAGTCACTGCCCTGTCACCACCCTGTCCCCTCCCACCAGCCATGACCTACCCCTGCCCTGAGCTGCAGCGTCCCGTGGCCTGCGGAACTGTGGGCGGGCTCCGGCTGTGCCACGATGGGACCAGCTGGGATCTGTTGTGTCGTGGGGAGTTCAGGTGGTACCCCTGAGCCCGGCTGGCCCCGGAGCCTCACTCTGGCCCTTCCTGCCCCAGGTGTTCCGGCTGGAGGACTCGTGCTGCCTGTTCACCCTGCAGGGCCACTCGGGAGCCATCACAGCCGTGTACATCGACCAGGTATGGGGGAGCTGCTGGGCCTGGGCCCTCGCCTGCCTTCACACCTGAGCTGATACCTAAACCCATCCCTGAGAGCACACCTCAGCCCATACCTGGCTTCATCCCCGATCCCAGCCCTGAGCCAGTGGCATAGGGGTGCCAGATCGGCACCCACCTGGGTCCTTCCATCTCCCATGGGCCGAGCCAGAGTTCTCCCCCAGTTTGCTGTGACCTCAGCAATCCCTTTGTCTGGAGATCTCTTGCTTCCCTGTTCCTGCACTGCCAGGTGGGGGTGAAATGGGGCCTGAGCCCCAGGGAGGCTCTGCCCCCCAACCCCTGGGAGGAAGAGGGGGAGCACCCCATGTGCTCCCTAAGGCAACACGTGCCCCCACGTGCTCTCCAGCCCTGTGTAAGTGACCTCGGGTGCCTCTGCACATGGGGGACCTGGGGGTCTGTTCCCCCCCAGCTCAAGCACACAGAACAGACAGGGAACCCCTGGGCTGGCAGTGCAGGGTTCCAGCCCATACTCTGTGACCTGCAACCAGGAGTGCCCGGAGCACTGGGAGTGTTGGCGGCACAGTGTCCCCCGCAGTGCTGACATGGCCCTGATGTCCCTGGTGTCCCACAGACCATGGTGTTGGCAAGTGGTGGCCAGGACGGGGCCATCTGCCTGTGGGATGTGCTGACGGGCAGCCGTGTGAGCCACATGTTCGCCCACCGCGGGGATGTCACCTCCTTGACCTGCACCACGTCCTGCGTCATCAGCAGCGGCCTGGACGACGTCATCAGCATCTGGGACCGCAGCTCGGGGATCAAGCTCTACTCCATCCAACAGGTAGGACCTGGGGGGTTAACCAGGGAACCGGGAATTATTTGGGTTGGAAAAGCCTTTGGAGAGAGTCCAACCAGCCCCCTGGGCTGCCAAGGCCACCACTGTGGCTCCAAGTGCCACATCTACATGGCTTTTAAATCCCTCCAGGGCTGGGGACTCCTCCACTGCCCTGGGCAGCCTCTTCCAATGTCTAATCACCCTTTCTGTGAAGAAATTCCTCCTGATGTCCAACCTAAACCTCCCCGGCACAACTTGAGGATGTTTCCTCTTGTCCTGTCCCTGTTCCCCCGCTGGCTGCCCGCTCCTGTCAGGAGTTGTGCAGAGCCACAAGGTTCCCCCTAAGCCTCCTTTTCTCCAGGCTGAGACCCCTCCAGCTCCACCTCGCACCCTCAGGGGTCCTCCTGGGTTGTCCTGGTCCCCAGTGGATCCTGCAGACACCTCTGCTGTGCTGGGAGGCTGAGGAGCCTCTGTTCCAGCTCCACGTGCTTGGAATGGCTTCCCTGTCCCATGCAAAGGCTCAAAATAGGCCAGATCCACAGCTTAGCCCCCTGCAAGGCTCTGCCCCATTGCAGCCCCTCCAGTCTCAGCTGTGCCCCATTGCAGCCCCTCCAGTCTCAGCTGTGCCCCATTGCAGCCCCTCAGGGCTCAGCTCTGGCCCATTCCAGCCTCTTGGAGCTCAGCTCTGCCCCATTCCAGCCCCTCCGGTCTCAGCTGTGCCCCATTCCAGACTCTTGGAGCTCAGCTCTCTGCCCTCTGTCCCGCAGGAGCTGGGCTGCGGCGCCAGCCTGGGCGTCATCTCCGACAACCTGCTGGTGACAGGTGGCCAGGGCTGCGTGTCCTTCTGGGACATTGGCTATGGGGACCTGCTCCAGACCGTCTACCTGGGCAAGAGCAACGAGTCACAGCCGGCGCGGCAGATCCTGGTGCTGGAGAACGCCGCCATCGTCTGCAACTTCGGGAGCGAGCTCAGCCTGGTCTACGTGCCCTCGGTGCTGGAAAAGTTGGACTGAGCAGCAGGAGGGGCCGGCGGGACTGACCCAGGGCTGGGGCCGAGCCGGAGAGGGGCCGTGCGGCCGGAGCGACTCCGCCCGGCCCGCGGGGTGGGGCCGCCGCCCTCCCGCTGCTCTCCGTGCTGCAGCGCCTGCCGTGTGCCCTCGGGGACAGCCGGGCGGCGCCATGGTGCGGAGGGACATGGGGCGGGAGAGGGCAGCAGGGAGGACTGTCCCAGCCCAGCAGCGCTCCCAGGACGCGGAGCAGCTGTCGGACAGGCCCGGCCCCGGGTGGCAGCCGGGAAAGGGCCGGGACCGACTGCTCCTGGGCGCGGCTCGGCCCCCACGTGCCTTAGGGCGCGGCAGGGCCCCGCCCCCTCCCGCCCGCGGCCGCAGCCGGCCCCGCCCCATTTATTTAT
>VZRL01002886.1:19230-33712 GCA_013397895.1 Origma solitaria | reverse complement strand
GCCGCCGCGCGCTGAGGCCCCGCCGCTCACCCGGGCCGGGATGCCCCGGGGGGGGCCCGGGCCGCCGCCGCCGCCGGAGCCATGGAGGAGGAGTGCAAGAAGGGCAAGAAGGTGAGAGCGGGGGGTCTGGGGGCAGAGGTGCCTCCGGGGGTCGCGCTGTGCCACCGCGAGGGTCGCCCCCTTCCCCGGCCCGGAGCCCTCCCGGCGGTGCCCGGTGCCCGTCCCGGGGCTTTCCCAGAGCCCCTTCCCGAGAACTGCCCGGCTGCCCCTTCTCGGGAGAAGCTGCCCGGATCCCCTTCCCGGGGATCTACCCAGAGCCCCCACCTCAAAACCTCCGAGTGTGAATAGCTTTGAGGAAGGCTTTGAGGAGGTTATTAATTGATGGGGTTATTCATTACGGAGCGATTTAAATATAAAAATAATTTATTTAAATTATTATTGCTGCAAATTAATTTAATTTACACATCTATGAATTTGTGCCTTTATTATGTCTCCGGGGCTCAGCAGCTCTGACCGTGCCCGTGTTGCCCTAATTTCTCTCTTTTAAACCCATTTTTGTGTCCTCTGGGAGAGAGTCAGCTGGAACCAGAGCTGCTCCCCACACCTGGAGCAGGGGGATGGTTTTGATCCCATAATTCTGGGGAGAAATTGGATATTGTGGGAGTCCCTGGCCTCACAGGGATCCCCGGAGGGGGCAGTAGGTTCCTGCTGAAGCTCTGCCTGGAGCTGAGCAAAACATTCCCAGAATGAGTAAAATTGAGTGGGGGTTTTTTTTGGAAATTGCCATCCAGGCTTCCCAGATAGTCAGGTTTGGGAATTAAACCCCCATGATGCCATCAGCTGACTGCAGGAGCAGCAGCAGCAGTGGGGGAGGAATTTTCTACCAGGAGACAGGATGATCCTGCTTTTGGGAAGGAACCAGCTCCCAAGGCTCCAGGGCCTTTTAGGTTGAGCTCAGGTGTGTCTCACCTGTTCCCTGGGGCATCCCACCTTGTTTCCTGGCATTGGGAAGAGTCTGGATCCTTCCCTCCTCACCTTCCCCAGGGACATGTTGGGCTGGTCCCCCCAACCCTCTTATCTCACCTGGATAATCCCACCTGTCTTCCCTCTGATCCTGCACCCTCCTCATGGCCCCTTCCCAGGGCCGATCCCACATTTTCCAGTCTCCTGTGCTGGTGATCCCAGACCTGGCCACTCCAGTGCCTCCATCCCACTCCTGCTGTGTTTTGGGTGATCCCTATGGGTGAGGAGGATTCCCAGGGCCAATCCCACATTTCCCAGTCCCTCCCGTACTGGTGACTCCCACTGTGGCTGCTCCAGTCCCCCCGCTCCTGTCCTGATGCCGATGGATCAGGACTCGGAGCTTCCCGAGTCCCTCTAGAACTGGGCTGAGTTGGGGACCTGGGAGTGGCTTGGCTGTGGCCTTACGGAGCTTCCTTGGAGCAAGTTTTCCATCGTTTGGGTGGTTAATTAACCCTTGGAGCTGCTGCCTGTGGATCACCATTTAACCTGGATAATTTGGGTACGGAGACAGGAAGATCCATCTGTGTATTCCTCACCTGTTCCAGCCACACGGAAAACTCTTCCTGCTTTCTCCACTCTGTGGATCATTCCAGCAGCATTCTGAGCCGAAATAAAGGAATTGAGTTCTCTCAGTGCTGATCCAAAGGGATTTCAGGGCAGGTTCAGCTGGATGAGGAGGAAAATCCCAGCCCAGCTTTGGGGCCGATTCCAGATTTGGGTAAAGCCTAAACTGGAACCCTGAAATTCCTCCCAAGAGTTCATGTTCCCTGGATCTCGCTTGCGGTTCTCACAGTGGGAATGTAGAGCTGTGTCCTGAGAAGGTTTGGGCTAAAATACCCCTTTCCCTTAACTTCTGTGAGGCAGGATGGATCCATCTGGAATTCCAGGTGGGCCATGGGAACCTGCCCAGGGCTGGGAGGGTTGGTATCACACCTGGGAGCCTCGGGTGTGAGGATGGATGATCCCAGGGTGCTTATTCCTGGGAAGAAGAGTGGCTGGAGGTGGATTTTCTGGGTATGATTTCCCTGCTGGTCTGACTCTGAAATCCATACAATGGCTGCTGGTGCTCCAAAGCTTGCACAGTTTCTCTGAGGGAATTCTCTGTGTAATCAGCTGTTAGCTGAGTCCCAGCTTTCCCAGCTCGGGAATGCCCTGGATCACTGAGGTTGGTGCCATTTGCCTCTTTCAGCAGCTGCTTCAGCATTTCCCTCCTAAAACATGGAGTTGCTGAGCTTGGAGTCACATCTTTGGGGGAAATTCTTCTTGAAATCCGTTTATTATCCCGAATATCCAGCCCAGTGCCCTGGGCTGATCCCCAGCATGGGCAGCAGGGGAGGGCAATTCTGCCCCTCTGGCCCTGTGCTCAGGTGAGCCTCACCTGCAGAGCTTCCCCAGCCCTGGGCCCAACAGCACAAGGAGCTGGAGCTGCTGAGAGAGTCCAGAGGAGGCCCCGGAGCTGCTCCAGGGCTGGAGCCCCTCTGCTCTTTGAGGGGCCAAATAAAGTGGATTTCGGAGTGCCTGTGCTGTGGGATGCAGAGAGAATGCAGAAGTGCTGGTGTTTGCTGGGAGGTTGGCAATTGGGTCAGTGGATGAACTTCCATGAATCCAGATTGCTCCAAGCTCTGTCCAGCCTGGCTTTGGACACTTCCAGGGATCCAGGGGCAGCCACAGCTGCTCTGGGAAATCCATTCCAGTCCCTCTTCACCCTCACAGGGAACAATTCCTTCCCCATATCCCATCTGTCCCTGCCCTCTGGCAGTGGGAAGCCATTCCCTGTGTCCTGTCCCTCCATGCCTTGTCCCCAGTCCCTCTGCAGCTCTCCTGGAGCCCTTCAGGCCCTGCCAGGGGCTCTGAGCTCTCCCTGGAGCCTTCTCTTCCCCAGGGGAACACCCGCAGCTCTCCCAGCCTGGCTGCAGAGCAGAGGGGCTCCAGCCCTGGAGCAGCTCCGGGGCCTCCTCTGGACTCTCTGCAGCAGCTCCTGTGGGAATGACCCCTGGCTGCCATTCCCAGGATGGCCCTGTCCTTCTTCAACCCACCAGCAGGCCTTGGGGTGCTGCTTCTCCAACCACCCACCTTCTTCAGGGAATTGTAACCTCATTCCCAGATTTGCTTTTCAAATGGGAAACGTGACACTCAAAATAGGATCTTGGAATGATTTGGGTTGGAGGGACCTCGTGGATCATCCATTACCTCCATGGGCAGGGACCTCTTGCACTATCCCCAGGCTGCTCCAAGCCCTGCCCAACCTGGCCTTGGACACTTCCAGGGATGGGGCAGCCACAGCTTCTCTGGGCAGGAAAAAGCTTTACAGCCCATGGACTCCATGGCTCATGGGATCATTGAGATTGGAAAGACCTCTGGGAGCAGCACCTGGGATCCAACTGGGTGTTGGAACAAAACAACTCTGGCCTTGGAAGAGAAATGAGGGCTCAGCCTCCCTTGGGATGGGGATGTTTCCCTCCTGGGTGTGGTAATGGCAAAGGATGAAGGATTTGGGGAGTTTCCGGGGATTTAGGGGTGCCGGAGGTGGGATGGGAGCAGGGAGGTGAGATGGGAGCAGGGAATGGGCTTGTGCCCTGGCCCTGGTTCCCTCCCCAGCTCGATCTGTCACGTGGGACAAAGGAAGCTGTAGCTGTGGCACTTCCTGGCCCCGAGCGCCTCAATTCCGGCACTCCCGAAACAAGGGGAACGACCCCCGCTCCCCCCAGCGCCCCCACAGCTCCCCCGGCACAACTCAGGCCTGCTCTCCTCGTGGGGATTCCATGGAGGACGAGGTGGGTGCTGGGATTTGGGAAGCCCCCCGAAAAGCAGAAGCTGTTTCAGGCTGCGTCACAGCTAGAGGTGCCTCCGCCTCTGATTTGGGGTCCCCAGTTCCTCATCCAGGACAACCAGGGGGGGTGGGATCATCCCAGCCCTACTAATGCAGCTGCATCCTTGAGGGAAAAGGGGGCTTCTGTGGATTGGGGTAGATCTGCATCCTACCTGGTGGGTGGGAAGGTGTCTGGGTCTGACCTCAATCCCAGCGGCACATTCCTGCATTGCTCTGCTTCGGATTCCTGAAAGATTCCTATGGATTTGGATCCTTAGGCATTGGCAGGCACGATTTCAGATGGGACATCCCCGAAGGTGGAGAGTCCCCGAACCTCTGCCCTTGGTAAATAGAGCTGCTGTGTCTGGGATTTCCTTCTCTCCTGAGTCACAACCCTTTGGCAGGATTGTGGAATGTCCTGATCGAGGACCCTGGAGTACTTCCTGGATGCTCTGTGTAGGGATGGATGCTTCCTGAAAATCCACGCTGCTTCTCCTGAGGCAGGGCTGTGGAACTGTTTCCTCTCCCGTTTGCCCTGTAAGATCCCTTTATTTTTATCTCCCTGATCCAAGGGATGTTTTTCCAGGCTGGGCTGTCCCCAAAGTCCTTGTGGTTCCCTGCGTCCATTGTCCCAGGAGCCTTTCCTTGGTTTATATATAATTAATTCACCACTGGAAGCATGTTCTCTGCCCCTTCAGATCCCATATTCCTTTCTCTTGCCCATGAGGATCAGGAAAACCAGGATGTGGTTATCCTGAGGGGTGGGAAGCACAGGCCACCAGGGATGGGACATTGGAGTCACATGTCCAAGGAGTTCCGAGATCCAGCCATGGATCTGTTTGCTCCAAACATCCGTTTCATGTGGTAAACCTGGAATTGGAGCAGTTTGGGGATGTTCCCAGCCACTTATCCGGCGTGGAGCTAGGTGGGATCCACATGGCATTCCTGTGTTGATGCTGAAGGACAGCTGGGAGCCTATGTGTTGGCTCCAGTGGTTTTCCAAACCTGGCACTTCAGGAGCCATCAAGACCCATCTTTCCCAGAGAAATCCACTTTCTGAATAATTTCTCCTAATTTGGGGTCTCCTTGCACATTCCTGTCTGTTCCTTTGGCATTCTTTGTTGAGTTGTCCCAGTGGATCCTCAGGGAGTTATAAAACCATGGAGGATCCCTCTGGATCTGCTCTTCATCTGAAACATACTGTTGTATGTAAGAGTTGTATTTCTCTTACCTGGAAAGTTGAACATGGTGACTTTGGGGAAAAACCACCATATTTTGGCAGTGGGAGCGTTCAGCGCTTGTGTTGTGTCCAAGGAAAAGGGTTTTGTGGGGAAAACTATGGATTTATAGCTCCAAACGTGGTGTGTCCATGGGACAAAACCAGTGGGATGGGATTGAGGGGTGCCAGGCAGGAGGGGCTGCCAGACCCCCCATTTCTGGTGCCAAACCCCCTTCTCGCCCTGATCCCGGTATTCCTGTTGCTCTCCCCAGCCTGGAATTGTGTCCCCGTTCAAGCGAGTGTTCCTGAAGGGGGAGAAGGGCCGGGATAAGAAGGCGCAGGAGAAGGTGACGGAGCGGCGGCCGCTGCACACGGTGGTGGTGGCGCTTCCCGACCGCGTGGAGCCCGACCTGCTGCTCCATGACTACATCGAGAAGGAAGTCAAGGTATCCACAAGGGTCCTGTTCACTGGGAATTCCTTCCCAATATCCCAGCTGGCAGTAGGAATGCATTCCCCCTTGTCCCAAGTCCCTCTCCTGCTCTCCTGAAGCCCCTTTGGGCACTGTAAGGGGCTCTAAGGTTTCTGTGGAGTTTCCTTTTTCCAGGTGAGCTCTCCCACCTCTCACCCATCTCCAGGTTTTCCTTGGACCATCTCCATGGTTCATTCTGTTGTGTCCAGGATTGTGTCCGTGCTGTGGTAACAGTTTGGCTCTTCTCTCCCAGTATTTAGGGCAGCTCACCTCCATCCCAGGATACCTGAACCCCTCCAGCCGCACGGAGATCCTACACTTGATCGACAATGCCAAGGTGAGCACTCGGCTGCTCCAGGACTCCCAGCAGGCAAAAACGCAGGCTCACAGAGCTTCCTCAGGGCTGGGGCCTCGGCCAACTGCTGTCCTCCATCTGGCTGTCCCATGGATGGGAGGGAAGGCTGTTCCCAAAGGGGAAGCATCCCTGGGAGGGTGCTGAGGGTCTGGAATAGATTTCCCAGAGAAGCTGTGGCTGCCCCATCTCTGGAAGTGTTCCAGGCCAGGTTGGATGGGGCTTGGGGCAGCCTGGGACAGTGGGAGGTGTTCCTGCCCATGGCAGGGAGCTGGATAATCCTTCAGGTCCTTCCATCCCAAACCCGAAACTGTTCCATGACTAAATCCATGTGAATCCCTGTGTTCCAGAGAGCCCACCAGCTCCCAGGACAGCTGACCGCCGAGCACGACGCTGTCATCAGCCTCTCTGCCTACAACATCAAACTGGTGTGGAGGGACGGGGAGGACCTGATCCTCAGGGTGCCCATCCATGACATCGCCTCCGTGTCCTACATCCGGGATGACTCCGCACACCTGGTGGTGCTCAAGACAGGTGAGTTGTGGCCATGGAGTTGGGATCATCCCCCTAGGACCCAGGCAGGATTGGGCACAGAGCCACCTGGGACACTGGAAGATGTCCCTGTCCTTAGTGAAAGGTGTCCCTGCCCATGGCAGGGGGTGGGGCTGGATGGTCTTCAAGGTCTTTCCAAGCCAAAGCATTCTGTGAGGATTCCATGACACCTGAGCAGCTCTGTACATGTCACACCTGCGTGGTTTGGGAACAGGGCTGGGGAGGGCTGAGCCAGGCATTTATCTGATTACAAACCCCATGGACAGGCTGTGGAATAAAGGAGTAAACGCCTCAGGGGCTGGAATTCTGGTGATGAAATTCTGGGCTGTGGAAACAGCCAGACAACTGTCAAAACCAGCTCCAATTTGGAGGCTTTTCATCCCATTCTCCTGCTTCATGGCTCTCCCTCACCTCCAGGACTCCTTCCTGTCCCCACTTCTCACCTCTGCTCTCCCCTCAGCTCAGGATCCCGGGATCTCGCCGAGCCAGAGCCTGTGTGCCGAGGGCTCCAAGGCACTGACGTCGGGCTCACTGTCGGAGAGCGCCGGGGGGCCCCTGGAGTCCTGCTGCCTGGTGGTCCTGGCCACGGAGAACAAGGTACGGCTCCCACCGCTCCTTGGAAGCCCTGGGAACAGCTCCATGTGGTCTCAGAGTCACTGGGACTGCTGGGAGGTTTCTGGCTCTTGGATCGTGGGAATGGTGGAGCCACAAACTTCACAGTGGCCAAGTCCCGTGGTGTGTCCAGATCCTCCCCTGCTCCCACACCTCATGGGACACAAATAGGCCCAGATTTAGGGATGCCAGGTGCGGTTGGGCATTGCTGGAACACCTGGAGAGGGAGTCCTGATCTCTGCCCCAACCCTGGGACACAAGAGTGTCTCCAATAATGGTTTCCCTTGGTCCCTGTTGCCCAGAGCCTTCTGCAGCAGCACAAATTCCATGAGAACAATCCCACAGTAGGGTTTTGCTGATCAGGATGTTTTCCCTGTGCTGACCTGGGAATTTGTTTCATGCAGTGTCTGGATCCAGGGATTCCAGTCTCAGCCTCTCTGATCTCTACTGAGGGTGGAGTTTCACTCCCCTCATTCCCAGCTCTGACACTCCCTGGGGCACCTGCACCTCTCTGGGATGAACCAAAATCCCAGGGAGCTGCCTAGAGGAGCCTCGGCACAGAATGCAGGGGCTCCTGAGTTGGTGCTGGAGCATCCCAGCTCCTACTCTTCCCCGGGTGGAAGAGGGTGGGGATGCTTGCAGGGTGATGGACCTCGGGTCTGCACATTCCCTGTCCTCATGGGGGGACAACGATCCCACGGAGCCGAAGGGAGAGGGGGATGTCCCTCTGTGGGATCTGCCACAGCTCCCTGCTCGTTCCCAGGTGGGTGCCGAGGAGCTGTGCTCCCTGCTCAGCCAAGTCTTCCAGATTGTTTACACCGAGTCCACCATCGACTTCCTGGACCGCGCCATTTTCGACGGCGCCTCGACACCGACACGGCACCTGTCCCTGCACAGCGGTGCGTCCCTCCTGCTGCTTTCCTGGGGCTGCTCCCCGTGCCCAGCACCTGTCCGAGGCCTGAGACAGCCACAGGCAGGAATGGTTGAGGTTGGAAAAGCCTCAGAGACCCCCGAGCCCACCCAGCCCGCAGCACTGCCAAGGCCACCACTGACTGAGTCCCCAAGTGCCACATCCACAGGGATGGGGACCCCGTCCCTGCCCTGAGCACCCTGTTCCCATGCCTGACTGCCCTTTCTGTGAGGGAATCTTCCCCAGATCCAACCTAAACCTCCCATGGCACAACCTGAGGCTGTTTCCTCATCCTGTCACTCATTCCCAGCCTCTCCCCTTCCAGCCCAGTCAGGAATCACTTTGCGTCTCTCCTGGCTTGGGAAATCACTGCGTTTGTGCCTCTCACCTTCCATATCCCAAATTTTCTCCCCTCCAGATGACTCTTCCACCAAAGTGGACGTGAAGGAGCCCTTCGAGGCGGACACCAGCACTTTGTGAGTAATCCATGGCCCCTGGAGCTGGGATTAACCCGGATTCGCTGCCATCGGCACATCGGGAAGCTCAGCTGAGCCCGGCCAGGCCTTGGGGGGGTTGGCACAGATCCTGTCCAGGCCTGGATTGTTCTGCATTCCAGGGGGAGTCACATCCACAGCGAGCAGTCCCTGTGTCAGCACAGTACAGGGTCACCAGCTGCAGTCCAGCTGGAGCTGGGAGAAGGGTTTTCCCCAAAAACTTGTAATTTGGGAAACTTTTCCCTCCTGGGTCACTGGAAATGAAATCGCAACACACAAACCATTGATTAGCATGGAGGGGTACTCTAGGAATGTTTAACATGGAGGAATTATGAACATTATTGAAAATTTCACATTTAAGGCCAAAGTACAGACTTTAGGGATTTTTCCCTGTGTTGTTCCCAATGAGGAAGCAGCTGGAGGCATAATTCTCCACACAGGGCTCTGTCGTCACTCACCAAAGCAGCTTTTGGTTCCCTGGGAGTCCTGGGGTGCCCTCAGGAGCTGGGGTTTCCAGAATCATGGAATATCCTGGGTTGGGAGGGCCCCCAAGGATCAGAGTCCAACTCTGGGCCCTGCATGAGCCACCCAAAAATCCCAGCACCACCTTCCCAGCCCTCCCGAGGGGCTCCCGAGAACTCACGCGTGTTGGGGGTCAGTTCCTTTGCAGACACTTTGGAAGCAGGGGACACCTCCCCATCCTCCTTCTCGGCGCGCCCGTCCCCACATGTGACCACGGCGAGCGAGAGCGAGCTCAGCACCACGGCCACCGAGCTGCTCCAGGACTACATGATGACGGTGGGGTTTGGGATCAGGCCCTGCAGTCAGGGGTGGGGGGGAGGAACAGCTCATCCTCCTCCTTCCCAGCCAGACTGGGCTTGGAGGGCCTGACTGCGGCCTCGTGTCAGGGAGTTATGGAATGGACTGGGTGGGAAGGGACTGTAAGGATGATCCAGTGCCACCCCTGCCATGGGCAGGGACACCTCCCACTGTCCCAGGCTGCTCCAAGCCCTGTCCAGCCTGGCCTTGGACACTGCCAGGGATCCAGGGGCAGCCACAGCTGCTCTGGGAAGTCCATTTGAGTCCCTCCCCACCCTCCCAGGAAATAATTCATTCCCAATATCCCATCTGTCCCTGCCCTCTGGCAGTGGGAAGCCATTCCCTGTGTCCTGTCCCTCCATGCCTTGTCCCCAGTCCCTCTGCAGCTCTCCTGGAGCCCTTCAGGCCCTGCCAGGGGCTCTGAGCTCTCCCTGGAGCCTTCTCTTCCCCAGGGGAACACCCGCAGCTCTCCCAGCCTGGCTGCAGAGCAGAGGGGCTCCAGCCCTGGAGCAGCTCCGGGGCCTCCCACAGGATCATCCCTCCCTTTTCCCTTTCCTGCTGTGCCAGTCCCCTCATGCCTGCAGACTCCACACGTCACAGTCCCAGTGACCCCCACAGCTCATCCCAGCTTTCCCCTCGGGTTTGGCTGTTCCAAGGCCATTCCCAAGCCTCCCGTCCCCCATTCCCAAGCACCCGGTGCCATCAGGGCCATGTCCCCGCAGCTCCGGACGAAGCTGTCCTCACAGGAGATCCAGCAGTTCGCGATGCTGCTGCACGAGTACCGCAACGGGGCCTCCATCCATGAGTTCTGCATCAACCTCAAGCAGCTCTACGGGGACAGCAGGAAATTCCTGCTCTTGGGTGAGTGCCAGAACAGCTCCCGAGCCAGGAACCCAGCACTGAGGGATGGGATCGAGGGGTGGAAGGGTGGGGGGCACAGTGAGGCCTTGGGGTGTCACCACGAGAGGAGAAATACCCCAACCCGTCTCTCCTGTGGAGATTCCTCATTCCTGAGGGGAGCACACCCATCCATCCCAGCTTAGCCCACAGCTTCAGTCTCCCCCTGGAGCTGTTGCCTGCTCCCGCCTGGCTGTGAGGCACCTGGGAATGTCCTCCAGAGCCAGGCAACTTAATCCAGACCCGGGAATGTCTCTCAAACCTAGAAACCTCCTCCAGAGCCAGGGAATTTAATTCAGACCTGGAAATCTTCAGGCTCGAGAACCTCCAGACCAGGGATATTTAACCAACCTGGCTTCTGCTGTCCTAGGAAAACAGGTCAGGAATCCAAAATCCTCCCAGGACAGGGGCAGTGTTTGGCTGCACCTGGGGCCTCTCACAGCCAAGGAAAAGGAATCAGGAATTTTAAATCCCCGCAGGACAGTGGTGTGTCTCACGTGAGCCTGCTGGCCCTTGGGGACACCGAGGGGACAGGACAGATGTCCCCGATGGGACAAATTATTGGGACTAAGCTCAGCAAAGCCAAGCAAGATGCTGGGTGAGGAATTAAATCCTTTGGAGCTCAGAAAATTCCACTTGAGCTGGCTTTTGCCCTCAGTGAGCTGTGTCTGCAGGGTCAGGTGCGAATGAATGGGGCACCCTGGAGGTTCCCAGTCCCTCCCGGAGAGACTCCTGGGCTCTCCTGGAAGGCTCGGGAGCCTCGGGAATGACATCCAGGTGAGGGTTCCCCACGGATACCTGTCCCGGGCGCTCACCTGTGTCCCTGCTGCATCCCGGCCCCAGGCCTGCGTCCCTTCATCCCGGAGAAGGACAGCCAGCACTTCGAGAATTTCCTGGAGACCATCGGCGTGAAGGATGGCCGCGGGATCATCACAGACAGCTTCGGCCGCTACCGGCGCTCCCTGGGCGCCGCCTCCGCCTCCAACGGCACCGGCGCCGCCGGCAGCTCGGACGAGCAGTCGGTGCCCTCGGAGGAGGACGAGTGGGACCGCATGATCTCGCACATCAGCAGCGACATCGAGGCCCTGGGCTGCAGCCTGGACCGGGACTCGTCCTGAGGGAGCCCAGGAGCCGCGGCTGCTCCCGCGTGAAACACGGGGCTGCCCTCGGGAGGACCCTGGGACACGGAGTTGCCCCCAGGGGGATGTGGGGCTGCCCCCTGTGGGGCCGTGGAACATGGGGCTGATCCCAGGGGCATCCTGGGACACAGAGCTGCCCCTGGAGGGACCCTGGAGCTTCCCTAGGAGGGGACATGGAACACGGACCCACCCTGGGAGGCCTCTGGAGCTGCCCTTGGAGAGACCCAAGAACACCAACCTGTGCCCTGATGGAGATCCTGGAACACGGAGCTGCCCTTGGAGGGATCCCAGACCCCTCCCGTCGGATTTGGGGGCTCCAGCAGGATGTCGTCATTGCCCCAGCTCCGTTAACAGCTTCGGGGGCTCCTTCCAGTTCCCGGGGCTCCAGCCAGACTTGGGGACAGATCTGGATTTGGATTTTGGGGACAGATCTGCTCCCGAGCATCCATATTTGCTCCTGAGGGATCTGTTCGTGAGGGGCTGGATCCGCTTCCCCCCAGTTTACAGTTTGCACAGCGGGTCCCCCAGCACTGCCCCCCAATGAAGTTTTACCACAATGTGAATTTTTTCACCCTCTCATCTGTGCTGTTGGAACATTCCAGAACATCCCAGCTCCCTCAGTCTGGGATTTCTCATGGTCACCACCCTCACTCCCCACCCATCCCGGGGGTCCTGGTGGGGACAGGAGATGAGGGGGGCTGTTGGGGCTGAGCCAGGACCACCCTTTATCTGCACCCCTGGGGGGCTCCCACCCTGAGCAGGGTCTGCAGATGGGCCTGGGGTGTCCCCAGTTACCCCACAGCCACACCCGGGGGTTCTGTCCCCTCCCCGCCTCCAGCACAGACACTGACTCGGCAGTTTGGGGATGCAGCACCTCCAGCACATTCCAGAGGCCTTGGCCCCAAATCCCCCCAGCCCCCAGTGCCTGTAACCCCAGCATTGCCCTCACTGGGGTGTCCCCCGTTCACCCCCACCCTCACTGCTGGGTGCCCCCCTCTTCACCATTTCCCTTGCTGGTGTCTCCCCCCACACCCTTACCCCACTGGTGTTTCCACCCTTCACCCAGACCCTGATTGGGGTCTCCCTTATCCTTACTGGTGACCCCCCTTTCCCCCAGGGGTCTCCCAACCCCTCCTCCCTCTGGAATTCAGGTGTCCTGGGGACTCACCTGGGGGTGTCCTCTCCCACGCCCCTTCCCATTCCGACACCAAGAAAATGGAGAGCAGGAGGGTGGGGGCAAGGAGAGGGACCCCGGGATTTGGGGACCAAGAGTTCCCTCCTTTCCCAGCCCCTGGAGCTGGGGGGCTTTGTTCCTATCCCAGGTCTCTGCCACCCCCCACATCTGGATGGGAGGGGGATATCCCTGATCCCCACGGATGTTGGGAGCTCCCTGGGGTGCTGCCGCTCCCCCAAAGCCTGTCCTTCCACCTCCCCCATCCCAGTTACACCCCCAGGCACTGCCCCCATCCTACTGCTGGAAGAGGGGCTCCCCAACCCCCCAAAATCAGGCCTGGGAGGCGGAGTGCGATCCAAGGGGTGCAGGAGGCCTTTATTGAGCAGTTCAGGGGGGCAGGAAGAGGATGGGGGGCAGGAGGAAGGATTTGGGGGGGCTCTGTGCATCTATACAGGGGGCCGGGACACCCCCGGCCGCTACATGGTCAGTTCCTGCAGGAGAGAGCAGAGAGTGAGCAATTCTGGGGTCCCAGCCCCAATTCCCACTGGGAAAAGGGGGGCCCAGCCCCCCCCACTCACCATGATGGCATTGACGATGTCGTTGTTGTTGTGCCGCAGTGCCCGCACAGCCTTGGGACGCGACACGTTGGCCTGGGCCATCACCAGCTCGATGTCCCTCACCTCCAGCCCCGTCTCATCCACCTGGGGTGGGGGACACAGTGCTGTCACCCCCCACGGCACCCACCCAGCCCTGAACCCCAGGCATCCCTCTGCACCCCCTCCCAGGGCACAAACCTTGACCTGAGCCATCCCCAGCTCCTCCTGTCCTGTCCCATCCATCCAAGGGGGGCACAGCAGTGTCACCATCCGCAATCCAAGGTGTCCCTCCGCACCCTCTCGCAGGGCACAACGCACTGACCTGAGCCACCCCCTGCTCCACTTCTTGCACCTCCAGCCCTGTCCCGTCCGCCCCCGAGGGTCACAGCGTTGTCTGCCCCCCGTAGCACCTCCCGGGGGTCGCTCAGAGCCTCCCCAGCACTCACCTCCTCCTCCTCCTCGCTCTCCTCCTTGATGGCCAGGGCGGGCGCAGCGTCGGTCACGAGTGCCGAGTGCTCCAGGGGCACCTTGAACTTCTCAGCCGCTGCCTTGTGCACTTGCTGGGACAGGTCCTCGATCTGGGGGGGACAGGGGGTCACCACAGGCACCCCCAACCCGGGACACCTCCCTGCCAAGGCCCCCCGAGCCCACCTTGGCCTCCCCAAAGACGATGTAGATGTCAGACGCGGGGCTCTTGAAGACGTCGGGTTTGGAGATGACGAACAGGATGTTCTTGGATTTGCGGATGGTGATGCGGGTGACGCCGTGGATCTGCCGCAGCCCCAGCTTGGACATGGCCTGAGGGGCCGGGGGGGGAGATGGGGTGAGCCCCTGCACAGCAGCCCAGGGGATCCAGCCCCCCCATAGCACCCCAAATCCCCGGGATAACAGGGGAACCAGGTATGGGGGATGTTGCCTCAGCATGGCCAGGGTGGGCCCCCCCAGCCCATGTTGGGGACCCCCTGAGTCCCACCCCAGTGTGGCCGAGACCCTCCAGAGTGGGGACGTGACCCTCAATACCCCAGAACTGATCTCCCCAAACCCTAGGGTGGGTCAGGGACCCCCAGTGCTGGGACACCCCAGTGTGACCTGTGGACCCTCCAGAGTGTGGGCTTGCCCCTTCAACACCCCAGGACTGACCCCCCTCCCCCAGCCCTGGAATGGGACAGGGACCCCAACCTCCCCAGGGTCCCCCCACCTTCCGGGCCTTCTTCTCGCTGCGGCTCTGCTTGGCTTTGCTGAGCGGTTCCTCTCCGGGGCCAAGGGCATGGCCGAGGGGCACCTGCTGAGAGCGGGGATCAGCAGGGCTCCCACTCCCTGAGGGGTCCCCACCGCCCCCGACCCCCCAAAACCCCACCTGGGGTTGGGCAGGGGACGGCTCCGAGCCCTCAGGCTCCTCCAGCTCTGGGATGGACT
>VZRL01002885.1:345883-356056 GCA_013397895.1 Origma solitaria | reverse complement strand
AGTCACTCCATTATTCCCGAATTGTCCCTGTGCAGGTCTATGCAATTCTAGAGTTTTGTGACACTTTACACATATTTATAATAATACATCATTTATTCAAATAATTATATTTGAATAATTCTCTTATTCTAGAATTGTTCATATATATATATGTAATTCTAGAATTGTGTGATTATATATATAATAGAAATAGAAATATTAGATATATTATATTTTATATAGAAATTTTAAAAAATTATTTCTAGAATTGCAATGCAATAACCATAAAAGTCTGCAGAAGAATTCCTTTGGATTCCCTTGGATTCTCTTCCTGGGTGGTAACTTCATGTCCTTCTTGGTCCTGATGGATTAGAGCCTTTATTTCTTAATTCCGAATATATTTAATTATTAAAACCTTGGTATAAATCTTTCCTTCTCAGTACCCACAATATAAATTTGAATTTAACAGATAATTGCGGTAATAATTACAAAATACCTCCCAAGTCAGTCTGCAAAGGATCCTGGAGACTGAAATCACAAAATATTCTTTTTTCAGCACCCACAGAAGCACCACACCACACACACACACCATATGCTACAACAAAGGAAATTTTATTTAAAAATAAAACTTTGTTTTGTTTTCTTTCTTACTGACACAGGTGAATGAAATCCCAAACAAAGAAGCTCTTAGTGGGCAGCATACAAGGATGGAAACAATTAATAAATAACATTAGTATAACCTCTAAACATTAACAATGCATCTGCAAACAAAATGAGGACTTTAAACCAAGTGAACCTTAAAGCTCAGCTACTCTCTGTAAGAATATTTACCTTCTGTTTTTTCCTTATTCTTTACAGATCTGAAAGGATTAAATACTGCTATTATAATTTTATATTAATGACACTATTATAGTTTTCTTTTAAAATATTTCGTGAAAATCTCAACATTTTTTAACACTGATATTTTACAAATTGGTATTTGTCATTAGTGAGAAAGAACAACAGTAACAGCAGTTCCTCCTTCACTGGGAATTTCAAACAAAAAGATTTCTAGGAGGAACTTTAAAAATAAACGTCCTTATTCCCCACTAATTTTCAAAGTGGCACCTTTGAGAAGGTGCCCTGGGAGTTGCATTTTTTCTTGCTCAACTAAAAAAAAAAAACCAAAAACCCAACAAACCAACCAAGCGAACCACATTTACAGTAAGGAGCCTGCCTCAGGAGCAGCCACAGTAATGTCACCAGTCCCGTGCAGGAGCCTCACGCAGGGCTCTGAGCCTGCCTGCCCCAGGGCTGGGGCAAGGACATGCACAAAACAGCGAAAAATTTGGGATTCCTGCTCGGCTCTGGGGGCTCTGCACACAGGAAATCACCTGGAAATCACCTCCAGCCTCCCACAGCTCCTGCTCCTTCTGGGAGTGCTCCCTGCTCCTTCTGGAGTGTTTCCTGCTCCTGGGAGTGTTCCTGCTCCTTTTGGGGACAGCTGGAGGACAAACCCAGTGTTTTTTCCCCCAACCAAGCCCGTGCTACGATCCTGACCCCGAGCTCGGCGCAGCACAGTGCAGACACGGCACCTCCACGGCTGAAATGCTACAAAACACAGTGTCAGAGTCCAAGTGACAATTGCTCATCTCTCCTGCTCCTCCTCCTCACCCCTTTCCAAAGCAGTTCCGTGCTCAAAGGCATCTCTGCTGCTCGTCCAGCTCCGTTCGTTTCCCCATGGGGTGGATTTTGGATCCAGCCTGGCCATGCAGCATCCCCTTAAGAAAGGCACTAGACATTTGGGTTGTTTTTTCCTTTTTAAAGTCGCATCAGAAAATTCATTTTCTTAAGAATAAAGAAGAAGGAGGTGAAGGGAAAGAAGAGCAATCAATCTTGGGCTTAGAAAGAACAAGAAAAATCCACCGTGCAGTGTCTGGATCGACCTGGCAGAGCACAGCCACAAGACATGGCCAAAACTCTGCTGCACTCAGTGGAATCAGCGAATTCTTAACGTGTCTAAAGAAGAAAAGGCAAGACTTAAGTTTCTTAAATCGGTTTGAGACATAAACAGTGCACAGAAAGGACACATGCAGAGAAATCAGTGATACATGCCACAAAGATTGCTCTCTCTAATCTCTAATACCCCGAACAACAGCCACAGGAACATCTCTTGGCACATAAACCCCAAAGACAGGCCTGGAACAGCTCTGCCAGGCAGGATTTCATGGAAATGACAGCCAGCCTGCCACGAGGGGCATGGAGGGGACAGGGCATCTCTGGAGTGGTCACACACACCGTGCAGGACACGAGTTAAGGCTCTGGAGCTGGCTGGACTCAGCTCTCGCTCAGCCACGGCACGAGTCACAGGTCACCGGACACACGGAGGTCACACAGCAGGGCAGACACCGAGCGGCTCCACAGCAGCACAGAGCCGAGCGGGAGTGTGAAACAGAGGGAATTAAAACCCTCCCAGCAGGGTTTGCACCTGGATCTCCAGGACAAGGAAGTTTTTGGCTGTGGAGGCTCAGCAGTGTGACAGAAAGCCACTGCTGTCCCCTGGCCCTGCCTCGGCAGCTGCATGGGGGCACAGCAGCCAGAGCAGCTCTCCTTCCCCTGCTTCCTCCCCCGGGCACTGACCCCACCCTGCCCAGGGCTCCTGGGGCAGTGCTCGAGCCCTGCACCCCTCAGAGCACCTGCCCACTGCCAGCCCTGACCCCAAAACAGCAAAGGGCGGTGGCCTCGGAGCAGGGCAGATCTCCTCAGGCTTTCTGAGAGAGTTCTCTTCACTACAGAAAGGAGGGGAGTAAAGAGAGACAGTTCAGCCTGCCTGGAAGCCACTGCATCGATTCATAAAGCTGAAGGCCCAGAGAGAAACCTCGACTTTAATTAAAAAACCACTTCAGGCTCAGCTAACACTTGTGAAGGCCTCTCTGCCAAGCACAGCCATCTGGCCCAGCCGCTGGATTCCTCAAAAGGCCAAACTGCACTGCCAGAATCACTCCAGCAATATCCCAACGGCAGCCCTTAGCCTGGTGACCTCTGCTGACCTCAGGGAGATGCAAATAATGCTGGACACGCTCCAAAGGCCTCGAGCCTCTGAGGCTGTGATCTGTCTGTGCCTCCTGGATCTAAACCCTCTCCAAAAGAAACCATCAGCTCCTCCGGTATGAACAGAGTTAAGTAGCTGAGAAGGCAAGTCAGGTTTTTCCAACGGAACAGCTGAGTTCTGACCTTTAAAGCCACGATCATTTCACAAACACAGAATTTTTTCCCCAGGTCTGTTTTAACACCAGACCTGGCAATACCTTAGAGAAATGGAAATGGAAAGAAGAGCCCCCACGTTGTTTGGACAGCCATGCAGAGAACTGCTGCACTTCTTAGACTGCAAAGCAGGTGAGAGAGATACCAACAAACACATCAGCTGCATCTACCAATTCCACAAAACACCCTGGCACCACGATGGCTCCTGCAAAAGCTCTCTGGAGGAGGTGACGGAATGTGTGTGAAGGCCACGAGTCTGCAACAGCCACCATGCAATGAAGATAAATAAAACATCCTATTCACCAGGTGCAACATTCCTAGGGAAGAGCAATGGGAGTGCCCAGTGACTGCCGCTCCAGCCCAGCAGGGCCACAATCGAGTTTGAGCACTGAAGCACGAAATGCTCAAGGCTAGAAGAGGAGAAGCAGCAGCCCCAGCTCTTTGCTCTTGCTCAAATTCTTTCCTCCCTCTCCCACCCCTCAAAACCACGCCAAGCACCTCCAGCTGCTGGAATCTGGTGCTGCCAGAGCACACACACACAGAGAAATCCAACTCCCAGCTCTGCCAGGATCACAATCCCTGACAGAAGCTCATCCTGCTCTCTCTGGGCAGCAAGGGAGGACTGGAATCAGAAGCAATGACTGCTATTATTACAGGCAAGAAGGACACGCCACGGCCAACAGGAAGCAATCCAACAATTCTTCCAAGGTCTCCTATAAATTCCCAGCAGAAAGTGACCTCCCAGCTGCTCTAAAAAGCCTGAGCCAGACACACAGCAGCGAACAGATCCAAACCGAGTACCATGAACCACAGGACACACCACACCGACCTCGAGACTTTGTTTCTCTGAGCATCCACTTAAAATTCACAGCACAAAACAACTCCCTCCAGCCTCCAGGGCATCGGCTGGGGGATCCCTTGTCACGATACCTTTCTCTACCAACACCCTGGAAATAAATCTGTTCTCTCAGACAAGAGGTAGGGGTAAAGGACTCCAAGACACACACCGTATAAAACACCGCTCCGTTTCATCCCACTGCTTTGAAATCTGGAACCACGAAAACCTGATAACTGATTCTCTTAAAGAGGCAGGACTGACCTCAGCACGAAGTCTCTAAAGGAACCCCCTTCCCCTTTGGTGCACAGCTGGGCAGCAGCTGCCCAGGCGGTTGGTCCACAGCAGCTCAGGTGTGGAGGTGCCCGTGTGCTATGTGGCCACGTGCGCCGGGGACGAGATGGACACGAACTCCCGCAGAATATTCTTGGCCATCTCAATATTGTTATGTGCAATGACCAGAGCTTTCTGAATGTCCTGATATGAGTAGCCTTGGCTCATGAGGTTCTCGATCTCGCTGGAGAGGTGCAGGGAGGAGCTGGCCCCGCTGCTGGCTCCTCCTGCTTGGCAGCTCCCGGCTTTCCGCTCGGAATTTATCCGCCGGGGCAGAGGCTTTGGCGGCCGTTCCGGGACTTGGGAGCCGTCTGAAAAGCCTGGAAGGAGAAACAAGTGCATCACTTCAACAAAAAGATGTGGAAATTTTTCTTGGAACAAAGCTGAGATGACATCAGGGTGATAAATGGCACTTCAAAAAGCTGTCACTGAGCTCTGCCACTTTCTCCAACCCTTTCATCCTCCCTCCCAACGAGCTCAGCTTCCCCTCCAGTGTGCAAAACCAGCTGTGGAGATTTTTTTTTAATTAGCAGGTCTCACGAGGCTCATTTATTAAGCTAAAGCCACATAAAAAATGACACAGGATCTATGTGTGTAAGCAGAACTCAGACACCATAATAAGAAAAAATGACACAGTGAATATGCAGTTCTTTAGCACATCCCATTGCCTTCCAGAATCAGACAGAACCCCCAGTTCAGCATCCAGAGATGCTCCCTCATCTCTCTGTGTGCTCAAAACCAAATCCATCAGCCCCAACTCAGCCACCACAATTGCTCCAGCAACTGAATTATGCTCTCTCAAAGGTCAGCAACTGAATTATGTTCTCCTCTTCCTCTGCTGAGGCTCTCCCAGCCTAATGGCAGATCAATAAAGCTCAGCTTTTCCCTGCTGCTTTTCCCTGAGTCATTCTGATGTGACACTGCCCTGCAGCCACATCATGCACTGCTGGGAAGAAAAAAGAACAGCCAATAAAGCAAACAAGTCACCAAATCTCCAAGGGAAAAACACATTGTTTAATGTGTTCATCCAGCGTCTGATCATTTCTGGGTTTTAACCTCCTGCATCATTGCAGAAAGGATTTTTTGCCAATCACAGGAGACTTTTCTGCATGAACATTTGACATCACCTTAAAGAAAGATTTTTTTGTCTCCTGGAAGAAGTCCTCAGGGCACTCTGAGAGTTTTCTGGCAGCAGAACTGGAGTACAACAGACAAATCATGTCCAAACAATCCCTTTTTAAGAGGGGGCACTGCAGAGGAGCAGCCTTGTGGGGCCTTTCTGAAAAACTTGCCCCAAAAGCCCTAAGACAGAGAAGGCTCTTCAGGAAGCAGATTCCCTGGAGCTTCCTCACCAACCACAACTCAGCTCAGCTCCCTCATCTTCCGAATTCCAGTTTCTCACACATAAAAAGCTTTTTGTACATGGGAGAAAAAGGCCTAGCCACTTCTCTGCCCCGAAGTGCCTTTTGAAACAGCTGTTTGAGCTTGAGCTGGATCAGCTTTCAGAGACCACGGGTCAGTCTGAAAGGACAACTCCTAAGACAGTTATTTTGGTAAATCATTAATAAACCAAACTGCAGGGTCCAACTCCCGAGGGCATAAATCTGCCAAGATGTATCCCACACCAGTCTTGCACCAGTGCCTCGCTTCCCACAGCAGCAACAATCAGAATTTTCCACATTTTCCATCTCCCTACTGCTAAATCAGGACAACAGCAGTGTTATTTCAGAGCTGTAGAAACAAAGTGTCAATGATTAAGCTCAGTACTTCAGCTGGGATGGGGGTGGGACTCGCTCTGTTCCTTTTTATCCCTCTCAGCCCAATTCTGCAGACACAGGGACAGATTTAAGAAGTGAAACAGGGAGCAGGGAGGTGCGGCAAAAATAATGAACTTCTCTGCCCTGGGAAACTCTTCTCTGTGCTAAAGAAGGTCAGGGAAGTGGGCTGGTGAAGCAGGAGAACAGAAGGCTCACTGGGGGAAGGGGTTCTGGGTACAGGAGGTTCTGCCTCCAGAAGGAACAAGAATCTCATTCCTCTTCCTTGGCAAAGCACCAGCACATTCAGAATGAAAACCCCCAACAGGAAGAGTTTCAGAGCTTCCTTAAGAGCTGCTGAGCAGGGAATAAGTCAATCATTATTCAGAAAGGCTCTTGGAGACACGAGGCTTTCGTTTTTCCCCCAGAGAATGTGCCTCGCAGCCAGGAGGACACGATGTCCTCTGTTCCCCAGGGACAAAAAGCTGACCTTGCCGAGCCACTGGGCCCTGCTGAGAGGAGCTGAGAGCATCAGGCAGAGCTCTTGTGCCATCTGCAGGCACCAACTGCAGCCAGACAGGGCCACACGCTGCCGGGATCTGCCACTTGGAGCAGGGACACGGCCCCTGAATGCTTTGGGTTGGAAGGGACCGCAGAGTTCATCTCCCATCCCTGCCATGGCAGGGTCACGTTCTGCTACCCCAGGCTGCTCCAACCTCAAATCCAACCTGGCCTTGGACACTCCCAGCGATGGGAAATCCTGTCCCATGCCCTGGTACACCCCGGTACGAAAGATATTCCATGCCCTGGAGGAAACGGTGGTTTAAGGAATATTCTTTAAACTGAGCAAAGTTATTCCTAACTGGGATTTCAGTGTGATGTGCAAGCTCAGGGATTAAGTGACCACGGCAGTGCATTCCGAGCTATAAATTAAATAAAATATCTGAGAATCGGTGTGATTCTGCCCCAAAAACCAAATTTTACAGCTTGCAGTGCATTCTAAGCTACAAATTAAACAAAATATCTAGGAATTGGCGTGATTCTGCCCCAAAAACCAAATTTTACAGCTTGCAGTGCATTCCAAGCCATAAATTAAACAAAATATCTAAGAATCAGTGTGATTCTGCCTCATAAACTCGATTTTACAGCTTGCATCCAACATTTTGAGTGAGTGGCACAAGTTTCAAAGCTGCAGAGCCAGCCACCAGCATCAAGAGGAGACACAAGCGCTCTCTGACCTGTGACAGGGTCGTTTTCCAAGGACATTCGGCTGAAGGCAGGAGTGGCATTGGAGATATCAGACAGTGTGCGACGAGCAATGGCAACTGGGAGTGGTGGCTTGGGGACATCATAACCATCTTCTTCATTCTCGGACTCCTCAGGGCCGTTGCTGACAGTCGCTGCTGCCAGGTTCCCTTCATCTGCAACACGAGGCACATTCTGAGCTCTGGGACTGAGACTGACTCTGTTCCCCCATTTTCCAAACACAGAATTCAAGTTTTGCTGCTAAAACCTCACATTTAATGGCAGCTCTTTCCAGAAGGGAAAATTAGGTTAAAAATACTCGATGGATGCAGTGTGCACGCACAGACAAAACGCATCCCAGCTATTTTAACAACAAAAAACAAATGTCATTCCTTTAATTTAGCCTAAAACGCCGCTCCACTGGGAGCAATTCATTGTACCCCAGTTCCTCAGTTGTTTTTTAGCACACCCACTCACCAGAAGTGTTGACAGCCTCGAAAGCAGAGGATGCTGCTTGGGAGTGAATGTTGTACATTGCTTCATACATGGAGCCCTCGGGCTGCTGCTCACAGTCCAAAACTCTGGGGGAGAGAAGACATTTCCCTTCACACAGGGGACAGTGGCCACCACCTCCACCCTGTCCCTGTGACAGAGGTTGTGCACAGATTCTTCTTTCAAAGTGAAATCCCCACTGCTCTGTGAAGTATTTGTTCTGGAAAATGCTCTGTTAATGTTTTTTGAAGTACAACATCTCAGTTTAGAAGAGTTAAACTGATACCACCAAAACTGATACCACCAAAAATTACATTTTAATAAGAGTTTTGAATTTCAGTTGTTTCTGCTCTCAAAAGGTAGAGAGAGAGGGAAGAAGAAGATATCTGAGTCCTTTCATACTCTACAAGGACTCTGCACAAAAGCAGTGGTCACATTTCCTTTATTGCTATTTTAGTCAAGATGTGGTGAATATCACTGGGGGAATTCAGAAATCTGAGCAAGCAGAATTCCCACCCTGATGTCCCAAATGTGCTGCCCCAGGGCTGGGAGAAGGAAGTGCAAAAATACCCAGAATCTCACCGTAAACTCTGAGTCATTTCCAAAGGCATTTTGAGCTCTGGTTTTTGCACAGCAGGACCTGGAGGCACCACAGGCAGAGAGGATGGTGACATGTATTCAGTGTCCTCATCGCTCTCAGACTGCTCCCCAGGAGGCAGTTTTGGTACAGGCAGCGGTCTGGAGGCAGGAGAAACAAGACGGAAAACATTTACACCAAATCTAATTAATATCAAGGTGCCCTTTAAAATCCACAGCCACCTCACAGCAACTCTGTCTCAAGAAATAATTTGGTTTTCAGGAAGCAGCCCACAAGGTCACATTGGCACAAGGTCGTGATGCAAAAGGAAGTGACAACATCATGCACATTTACATCACATAAAGCCCTGCTCAAAAAAGTGAATTCCTAAAAGGGCTGATGGCAACTGGAGCCTGTTTCCTACTGCTACAGCCCAGGGGAACTCCCACCGCTCCCCACAGCTCTTTGGGATGCTGATTCCAGCTGCTTTCTCTGTTCTGCGTGTTTTGAATCTGTCAGTTCTGTCCCTGGCACCAGCACCCTGCAATCCCCACTCTGTAAGTGATAAAGAACAAACAGACCTGGCAGCTAAGGAGTAGATGGCATTGGCAGACGAGGAGGGTTTGATTTTGGGGTGCTCACACTCTGAGGTTGCTGTCGGGCCGCTGTTGGAGGTCTGGAAGACAAAATCCCAAACCGGGAATCAGAAACACCACACGTCCCAGTGCAGCTGCAAAGGCACTCATTTAACAACCTCTGTGGGAATGAATGAAGCACCTTCATTTATCCACAGCACTCACTGACACCTCAGAAATGCAGGAATTCTCTGACAGCTTTCCCTCAGCGAGGACACAAGCAGGGGTTTTCCTGCAGGAAGAACTTCACACGTTCTGAGATTCCAAGGGCCTTGGCAAATTCAGCTGAAACAGGCCGAAATAGGAGCCAAGAGGAAAAGGATGCAGACAAGCACACGCATTTGGAGACAGGATGACAAGTGTGCACGTGTCGTTTTCTTAGAAAATCTGGCTAAAAATGTGCTTGCTTTCAATTTTTGAAAGCTGGAGGCATTAAAAGGAAAAATTAGGGAAATGGAATCAAGGAAAGCAAAACTGCTTGCATTTTCTTTTGGAGAACAATATGTTGGCCTACTCAGTACAATGGTAACAGTGTCCTGCACATGAACAGACCCAAATTTAACTCAAATTTTACTCTGTCAATCTCCTCACAGCTGATGGGTGTAGGTTTCTCAGGGCTGAAAATCCAGCAGAGTAAATCAGAGGTTTTCAGGTAACAATAGGGAACATTCTAAGTTTTTCAGCATTGGGAGGTGAACAATGATCAGGCAATTGTGGCTCGTGGCTGCTGAAATTGGGATTTCAACCTTTCTCCCGAGAGGCACGAAAGCACAGAATTCACCAGTTTCCTTCCAGCTCTCCCTCCACACAAGATCACCCTCCTCAGGGTGAGAAGAGGAGCATTTCCCCCCCATAACCTCCAGCCCCAGCAGACCTACTCACCCCTGGGGTGTCCAGGCTGAGCGTGCTCCCGAGCCGGAGGCTCTCAGCCCTGGATTCCGTCTGCGAGGGCAGCGAGAAGGGCAGCGAGTGCCTGTTGGACAGTTCTCTCCCAGCCCAGGGATCGCCGGGGCTCACAGCCATGCCCGGGGCTTTGGGGATGGGCCTGGCCGGCCACAGGTCACCCTGGCGGGCGGAGGG
>VZRL01002885.1:330291-345763 GCA_013397895.1 Origma solitaria | reverse complement strand
CGGCGGTGGCTTGTCCCGGGCCGGGCAGTCCCCCGGCGTGCAGGGCAGGGGCCGTCGCTGCGGGCGCCCATCGCTGCCCAGGGCATGTGGCCGGTCCGGGGGCGGCGGCGGCGGCAGGTCCCGGAGCGTGGGGGGGATCGGCAGAGGTTTGTCCTTGTGCAGAGCCCCAGGGGCAGCCTGGAACGGAAAATAGCCATTCACAAAGGCAGCCCAGCTGTTAAACACGAGGGAGAGTTTTGGGGTTGTTTTATCTCTTTTTATGAGAAATGGGTGGTCAATAGGTAGCTCGAGTTAACTATTGAGAACCAGAATATGTAAATTTTAAAACCTAGGAAAACAGAATTCCCTTAATCTTGTCAAGATCAGAGGGACAAGAATCTGTTTGAGGCCAGCACAGAAACCCTGAATCACCCACCAAGGGCTGCCCATGCTCCAGAGAGAAAGGAGAAAAGTGCACTGTAATGAAGACTCCAGATCTTCATCACGAGCAGACCCCCAGAGACCACCAGGACACACAGTGCATGCGTGGCACACAGCTAATGATGTTAATGATTTCCCAGAAATGATTTGTATAACTACTCCCATCCCAGGGAATGTGATGAATATTGCTGAATGTTACCCATAATATTGTGTGTTGGCAGTGCCGGGGTGTGTGTGTTTGAGGAGTGAATCCCCACAGTCCCATACCCAATAAATAAATTATTTATTTATTGCCGAATAAAGCAAATCTGCACTGCTCTGACTGTGTCTCTGAAGGGTCTCTGGGCCTGCTTGTGGCGAATCATTTACAAGGAGTTATCTCCGAGGATGTGGAGATATCTCCACACCTTCTGCACAGGCTGAGGAGATAACACAGGAGCTACGTGCACTCCAGCCAGGCCCTGAACACCCCAGACTCTTTTTCTTGAAAGAAAACACGAGCTTACAGCAGCAACAGATTGGATTCCAAACAGAGCCTACTCATTATTTTAAAAAATTACTCAATTGTGGGTTATTTGTACAAGTTAACATTCATCAGTTAGCAATGAGCATTCACAGAAATAAGTATTTTCTTCTGCCTGAACTTTCATAATTTCATTATTTCCTCCAAACCAGATGAAGAACTGCTGCTGTATCTCAAGAACCATTAACTTAATGCCACCAAGATCATCCCACTGCCTTCTGCTGATCAATCAGAAAGCCAGTTAATTTCTCCCAGTCACACACATTTAATTTCCTCCTTCACTTTCTATCTTAAAAAATGCTAGATGGAAAAATGCATGCAGAAAATTGGGAGAAAAATGTGATACCTTCTGTACTAGCTAGAACAAAATAAAGGAAAATACTCCAAAGGGCACAGGCAGCAGGGATTGAGGCTGAAAACCAGGGAATGTGATGGTAGTAACAATAATTTGGTAGCTTAGGATGCCAGTCACCCTAAGGGAGGCTGGACTGAGGAAGAAAGTACTTGGGGATGTCACAGAGAACACGTAGGGGTCAGCAGATTGCTCTGCTCCCTGCCTGCCCCACCCAAATCACAGCTGAAAGGGAAAGAGGTGTTTCACCTTGGAAGTGGTGCCAGGGCTGGAAGCCCCGGGGGGGTTGGCCACTCGCTGCTGCAGCAGGTCCAGGCGCGGTGGCACGGGAGGGAGGGCAGCCTGCGGGGCCACCGAGAACGGCGAGGGAGGACGCTCCACCTGGGACGGGGAGAAGGGCAAAATCAGCACGTGGCTCAGTCCAGAACCCCTTCCCTCTAGAGAGGGCAAAATCAGCACAGGGCTCAGTCCAGGAGAATCCCTTCCCTCTGGAGAGGCTTTCCAGCTCTCTGGCTGCAACACTGGTGACAAACTGCTCTGAGAGTGACAGCTGTCGTCCAGGAATGCAGCCAGCTCCCAGCACTGCAGCACTGGAGCAACCCTTGAGGAAAGGCTCAGCTATGAGGCACCGCTGCAAACGCACGTGGAGAAACACAAGGCAAGCCCCGATGGAGTAACAAACACGCCTGAGAGGGCCCCGAGCAAGGAGGAGCTGCTTTTCAACACCAGAGGGCACGATCTGCTGCAAAGCCTCCTGGCCCTGTGCACACTGCCTTCACTCCAGAGCACTGCTGTGCACCAAATCCTCCATTTTTGTACCTGGAATGCTCGTTTTCCACTCAACAAATCAAACTGTACCTGTTCTTCTATTTATTTTCTGTTTTTTACAGCCAAGGCCAGTGCTTTTTAATTTTGAAAAGCTTCATACAGGTCTGAGGTCACTAAAGCCAACAGAGTACCAACCTGAGAGGATGTTACTCCAAGCAAATTGCTTTGCTTCCCCTCAAAACATGAATATAAACCCCTCCAGGAGCAGTGTTTACTCTGTAGTACATTATTTCACAGGGTGGAATAATGTCAGATATAAGACTATAGGTAAGCCAGAGGTGACGATTCTTTCTGACCAGGAAATAAAGCTTATTTTAGTTGATTCAATTATTAAAAATTAGCCAAATTCAAACCCGCTTCCTTATGAAGTAAAAAAATGCAAGAGCAGCAATAAAGTTTTGAAATGAAAAATGAAAATGAAATGAAAAAAACCATGCAGGGATCCATAAAAAAATGCCTGTCCTGTACACAGCCCCTGGAGGGAAGCAGCACTAATGGCAGAGTTATCACACTTTTATTATACAAATTTATCAGCCACCATAGAAAATGGTGACAGCCAAATTGAGTTCCTCAGCAGAACAGCCTGCCCTCCACCCTGTTATTCATCAGGACCTTGGGAAGGCTGTACCTGTCTGCCTGTATTCATCGCTGGGGAAAAATTGATGAATTTTTGCTGATCTGGCTGAATTCTGGCTAGGAAATCAAACTCCAACACACAGAGGAGTGCTCCAAACCCAGATCTTCCATCCTGACAGGTCAGGCCAGCTTTTTCACCCCTCTAGGGATTCTTGCAAGACAACACACAAAAGATCAAAGGCTTCAAAGCGTGATCCCAAACTGACAGTGTGAAGTGAGCTCACAAAACTGGACCTAAATCTCTGTTTTCCATAGGAGTAGGATCTTTTCTGTTACAAGGTCTGACAACCCACACAGGGACAAATCACAGAAAACCAGTGGAGAAATGCCACATTTATCAGCAGCCATTTCAGTGAGCTTACTTTGGTACCAGCGAGTTCTTTCATCATGAAGAGGGAATCATCAGCTTTGTCATCATCGTCATCGTCATAATTGGGAGAGGGGGTTCCTTCTGCCCCTTGCCTGGACAATCCTCCGCCTCCTCTGGGGTCAAAGGGATCCACCACGATGGGCTCCGTGCCTTTGATCTCACAGCGGCAGAAGGGACAGCCTTGGCCTTCTGATTCCTGCAGGGGAGAGCAGAGATCTGTCACAGCAGCCTTGGGGTGCAGGAATTATCACCTGGCTCATAAACAATCAGCTTTTAAGCTCCTTTTTGGCAGGCAGCTTTCAACTGAGGGGAAGACAAAGGCAAAGTGGGCTACAAACATGGAATATTTTCTCCTTGAAGTGGAAAAACAGCTTTTGAGCCACAGTTCTCACAGCTGATTTCTCCCAGTTTTTGCCTGTTCCATATTAAGAGATCAGGCATCTCAACAGCTTCTGATGCAATGACATTATTAGCTCAATGTTTCTCCCACCTTCTCTCCACACCTGCAGGAAAGTGCTCTGAGAAGAGAATATTCCTGTAAAAGAGCAAGCAGAGAGCCCTCAGAGAGATGAAGGAGAGGCCAAGGCTCACCTGCCAGGCTGTGAGACAGGAGGTGCACATCAGGTGCCCACAAGGTTCGATCTTCACATCCTTGTCGTTCTCAGCACAGATTTTACACAGCTGGAATGTGGAGCCCATCTCGCAGTACAGCTCATATTGTTCCTGAGGGAAAGACAGCATAAACTCACAGGGAGAACAGAAATCTGCAAGGATTTCACTGGAATTTTATGTGCTCAATGCATCTGTTAAGCTCTGAAAAAAGTGGAATTCAAATTATCCAAAAATTTTCATTTAAGGGTCCCAAGAAAAGCGGGGTTCAAGACATGCTAAACGGCACAAAAACATCAATATTAGGCAGAACATTCTGAAAATAAACCTTTAAAGTCTGTTTTTGCAATCTCTGCTTATCCCTATCACACAAACATTTCTATAATTCCTGTAAAATGCAGCAGCCTTAAAACAAGCCTTGGGAATCCCAAGTATGACAGAGCTGTATGAGCAACTAAGGAGGGCTGGAATTAGGAAGAAAGGAGAGAATTTGATGGATAGAATATTTTACTCACCTGTGTAACTTTAATGTGGTCCTGAGGTGTGGGCTCACACAAGCCAGTCAAGTCAGGATTCTGATTCCGGCCGTCAGGAAATAAATAACTGCAAGCAGTTGGGGAGAAAAAAATATCTCTATATGTGCCTGTAGACACATTTATACATACACAGATATAAGGTTTCTTTTGGGGGTGCGAATTCAAGGTGTTCTGAATTCTAAAGAAGTCTTGGAAGAATTTTATGATTGGACAAAAATCAAACATATTATTCTTAAAAGTATTGGTTCAAATTAAGGGCTTAACAAAAAAAAAAAAGGAGATTTATGAGAAGGGAAACACTGCAGCACATTTAAAATCTGTTCCTGCACAGCTCTCCAGTGCAGACAGCTGTCAGTAATTCCTGAGTGCCAAAAGAGCTCAGCAATGAATTATTCCACTGACAGCAATGGGGCCATTCAAGATTTAACTGCTTTGTTGTCTTAATTTTTATAAAGTTACTTACAAGCCTTCCCTGAAGCCATCAATGAGTGCTTGGAAAAGAGGTTTGTTGTGGGGGATTGTCTGGAGAATGTTCCCATCTGCAGTGACATAGCCAATGGCCCACTGACCCAGGCGGGTACAGCTCAATCGGAAAATGTAACTAAAAACACACAAAGGAAAGGAAAGCTCAGTTTGGAACAGACAGAAAAGATTAAATGACAGGTAGGCAGCCTTTGGCTGGCCATATCAAGACAGCCAATAAAAATTAGTAAGAATAACTTGATGATTTTTTATCATAGTTATCATATATAATAACTAGCTGATTATTATCAGCTTTCCTCAACTGACCCCCAGGCAGTTCGAAGGGGAACTCTGCAATATGATACACAGTGAGAAAAGAACCCAAGCACTGCCCCCCAGGTAAAACGAAACTCAGAATTCAGAGCAAGAGAAGTTAACATCCTTAAAATCATTTGTTTCAAATTAACTTTCAAAAAGCCAACAAACAAATAACTAGGAGGTTACTACAGGAGGTTTCCATGTTTAAAAGCAGCCTAGAAGGAACTCTCCCTGAACACCGAGAATCTGCCAGCCCTGCTGCAGTCAGTGGTGTCAGCAAGAGCACCCAGCAGGGCCCTGCTGGCTGAGCTCTCTCACCTGCCAGGCTTGTGGATGAATTTCTGCAGCCGAGCCTTCACCTCATCATAGGTGAGGAATGCCATATATCCAGGGTGAGTCACGGCCAGGCTGTTCCAGTTCCTCAGCAAGGACGACCAGGGCTGGGGAAGCACCAAAGAAACAAATTAACCACGCGCTTCTGCAAGGTGTCAATATTCCTGAATCCAAAGAAATCAAAGCGTTCTTCAGTTAGAGAAACGTTTCTTATTCCACCACAAATCCAGCAGAGAAACCAAACCACACGTTCCCATGTGGCACTTGGCATTTGAGTTTCTCTCTGGCTGGTGATAAAATCATCACTTAAGATAGACTTGAATCAAAACTCCTTTAATAAATACTGAAGGAGAAGTCACTGAGGTCACAGCTCGAGAATAGCCATCAATTGTGCTGCTTCTGCAGAGAAAATGACTCATTGCCCAGACAGGGATAAAGGCAGGAGTTTAATGAGATTATGCACAGAAACCATGACTGGTCTGCTCTCCAACACCGACTTCCTGCACGGCCTGGGGACAGTGACCTCCCCTCGTGTCTCAGTTTCACGGTGTGTAACTTGTGACTGTTCCTCAACCACCCAACCCCGCTGGGGTGTGGCAGCGACCGTGGCTGCTCTCAGACCTGAATAAAGAATCCAGCACATACATCTCAAATATTCCTTAAAATGATGCCCCAAAAGTTGTTAACAACCATCTGAAAGCTCTCGACCCAGAGAAGGGTTGAGGGAATCAGAGATTGGCTCTGCTGGACATGGTGGAAAAATTCCAGAATCTTCACACAGGACATGCAGGAGCCATCTTTGCACCCCACCCTACTCACTGGCAAAAACTGGGCCAAGCCAAAACCACCACAGGCTTGGGTGTCTAAATTTCAACTGATTTTTCCAATTTTTTTAACTTGTCTACGAGAAGGTATCAGCACTCCCTGAGAACTTTGCACTCCTTGGAATTTGCAGCAACTCTTGACTTGTTCTTTAAGCACAACACTTGAAAAAAGTGCTGAATGAGATCAGCTACACTGCAACGCCAAACATGGGAATTTTTCATCTAGACATATCTTAATTACAACCCACCCTATCACATGGGAAAAGGCAAGTCAGAGCCAAAGAAGTAAGTGATTGTTCTTGTAAATACCCAACTGTACCACCAGAAGCTGCGTTTTTGAATTTAGCACTATTAGAGACCGTGGGGTAGAATTCTACCTACTATTAATATCACTTCAGTGACACAGAGATTTCTCTCTCACACACACAGACACGTCCACAACATCCTGGCTGGGTCAGTTCAAAAGATAGGAAGCCCAAATTTCCATGCTTGAGCTCCATCCTGAACAACCCCCACCATGGAAAATAAATCTGACAATAAAGAAAAGGACAAGGGAAGACAGAGTGATAAACTCAGCTTCACATTTCCTGGCTTGCAGAAGCTGTGTCAGAGCTTCAGTCTCAAAGTGACCTTTGAAAGGGAAAACCTGATTCATGGCAGGATGCTGAATGTGCCTGGGAGTTGCAGTATATATTTAGGGAATTTTTTATTCTACAGCCAGAAATATCCCACACTTTTACTGCAATATGGGGTTTTAAGCATTATTATTTAAGGGATGGAGGGCAAGACAATCCAATCCCATACAGTATAAATAATGTCATTTTAGTGTGGAAAATACTGGTCTGGAAAAAAGAGTTTAACCTGGAGCATTGAGACACTTCAAGTGATTCCTGCTCCTCAATTCTTACCTGGAAGAGTCGTGTGAAGATGTCAAACTCAAATACTGAAATGTAGTCGTTGCACGTCAGGTCGATGGTTGATTTCAGGGCCATGGCCTCCAGCCCGGAGCTGATGGGGTGCACCTCGTGCAGGGCCTGGCGGAAACTCTTCCAGGGAACAATGGTCCTGGGGAAAAGCAGGGAATGGGATATGGCTCAGGACCATCGCCATGTACACACCTACACATTGCTTTTGTGAGTGTCCATGTTGTGATAATAGAACAGAGAAAAATCAGAAACAGCCACAAGAGATTTATTCACATTACACAAACACAGATTTCTTGCCACTGCAGGAAATCAGCAGTCAAAACTTTAGACAATTTTCTCTGCACATGCAAAATTCTGGATTTAGAAGTCCACCTCTGCTTTCTCCTTTCTCTCTTTTTGCAGTCCTATCATAGCCTCAGGTGGCAATAATTTCATGACATTGCAGCTGGCAGAGATGGAGTTAACATTCTAGGTGGTTGAACAAAAAAAATGCTGCAAACAACTCTCTAAAGAAGGATTAACTGGAGAAGGATGACAATCAGAAGCCAAAACACAGGCTCCTGTTTAAAGGAATATTTTCCTTCTTTTAATATATCAAGTGGAATAGAAACATAGAAAGAAAATGCCTCACTCGAGACAACTGTGTTATTCATGAGTAAATATATTATGGCTTTTTGTTCTGACAGCTACTAATTAAACTCTTTAGGTGAAGTACCTCAGCTCCCTCAGTCTGAAAGCAGTACCCGATCCATTAACTTTAATCCCCAAACATTGCTGTGAACACCTCCACGGTTCATTTATTCGGTGTTTCATTAGATACAGAAATTAAACCTGACATTTCAGCAGTCTGCACACAAAGACTGTTGCATTTCCCTTTTCCTTTTCACTCTCAGCAAAGTCATTTTGCAAACAGAAATTCAGAGAAGAAGAGAGGTGAGCAAATGATTGGAAACACTAATTGGGGGGAAGATGAAAAGAATATAATATAATGGCTTAGCTAAAGAGCAACTCATGTTGGAGGCATGGTAACCTTTGGAAGAAGAAAGGAGATTATTTTGCATAGCTTGTAGAACTTACTTACAAGTTAAGGAATTAAATCAAAGAGAGGAAAATTTGAGCTGAATAATCAAGGGAAACACTATGACAATGCGAGAATCTCCTGGGGAAAGTGGGGAAAGATTCATCACTTGACACATTTAAAACCAGACAGGACAAAAACCTGGGAAATTTAATGTAGGAATAATTCCTTACCTCACCCCAGAGACGGACAAAATGACCAGCAGGTCGTTTTATTTTATCATTTCTTTTAACTTAACTAAGCCCATTCTGAATGGCCAAACAGAATTCTTAAAAAACACTGAGCACAATGTTCCCACACCTCTATTTTTAAGCACAGTTAGAAACTTACTTTTCACCAAAAGCCTTTCTCCAAAATTCTGCAGCATCTGCCTTGGTGATCCGGAACGTGTCTCCCTGGAAGAGCCCACTGGGGAAAATACCTTTGAGTTCTGCCAGCATGTGGCTGAATATCAGGGACAGCTTGGTCAGGTTCCTCCTGCAAAGGACCACAGAAAGTGCTTCTTTTAGAAAATAAGAGTTTATCACTCTGAACAAAGCAGAAACAGCACTTATGGCAATTCAAGAATAATCCCAGCAAGGAAAACTCTCATTTGGGGCTCACTTTGAAGTGTCTTCCCAGTGGTCAGAACATCCAAAACACGGGAATTACCAGCAAGGTCTGTTTGTCACGACCTTTCCCATGATGACAAACCCCGTGTAATCTCTTTAAGGTGGGCAGGCTATTGCCAAGGCAAAAATCCTCCCATGGAAAGAGATTCACAGAAAATGTGCAATATTCAGACCTCACCTATTGAGTACTGAAGACAAAAATTTATCAGCCTCCTTTGGTCTTGGGTCTGAAAATTCTTTTTGAGCGCACATAAAACTACTACTGCCCTAGACAATGGGAGCTGAATGTCTTCCCAGGTCTCCAAAGGCTCCCAACACAATAGATTTGCACAGGGAATATCTAACTGACAATAACAGGCCCAAGCTCCCAAGGGAACACAAAAACACCTGCAGGTTTTTCCTAAAATGGTAATAACTTACATACAAAAGCTTCCTGCTCAGGGCACTCAAACATATTGCCTTTAATTACCCCGTTTGAATTACAGCTGGTCCCCCAAGTCCTTTCTCTGCCTGAGGACACTGAGATATCAGGAGTGCTCTGTCCCTCGGGATATGCCATTTCTATGCTGGAGTGGGAAAGCTGAGAACAGATATTTTCTGCTGTTCTATTCACCAGTGGCAATTCTTCCTCTCACTCCTTTATCCAAATAAAGGATGCCTCTCTTCTCCTCCACTCCACTGCTAGGAAAACTTCCTGAAAAGAGACAGGGATATTTCTAGGCCAGAGGCTTTTTTTTTTTTCACCGCCACATCATGTGCTTGAAGGCAAAAGAAGGAATTGGCATCATGTGGGAAAGAACAACTTGTGAGCTATGCCCAACACACCAGAGCTGCTCAGAAAACCCCAGCAACCACCAAGGCATTGCTCAGACTCACTTATGGCACTGATTATTTAAATTCTGAACCACAGAGGAACATCCCCAGTCACATTGGATTTTCTTGTTTTCCCATCTCTCTCCCTGAGTTCGCTGCTGCTGCAGGAGACATTTGTTTTTGGCAGCAAACTCCACTCCCCCAGGCTGCAGCCCTTCACCAGTTTCTGGAATTCTGGTTGGATTGGTTCCTATTTATTTCATCTTGGATGTTTTTCAGGTACCACTTGCTCCAGACATAATATTCCTACTTCAAGGACTGATCCTGTTAATGTGCCTGATTGCAGAACTGACCTCCAGGCTGTCCACAAAACCTCCCTGGACATTTGGGACATTTGCCATATTTTCACAGGGTCTAAACTCAACTGGAATTGACCACGTCACTTGACATATATTCTACTATTCGCTCAGCACTTTCTGCACACTGAGACCTTTCTCCACACCCTGACACAGTCTGGGTAGATTAGAAGGGCCCAAAACTCTAAATCCTCTTTGACAGCACTTCTCTCTTACCCTTCTTTGTTCAACCACATTTTGATTTGTGCGCAGCAGTGAGAACTTCTCAAAGTGTTTATGGAAGGCACCAGCTACACAAGGAATTCTGCTTTTTGTCATTTCATACATGTCCAACAACAGCAGGTGCTTGGGATTAACACAAGGAAAAGCACCCAGCTGCTCTTCCACAAACCATTCCATTCCCCAGCTGTCTCTGGATGTGTTACACACTCAGACTGGGGATTATAAAGCAGTTCTGCTGTTTGGGGTGTGCATCTTTCCCTCCTGGTGGCACGTTGAGTAATCCAAAGCTGTGTGTAAGATAAGCAACTCCAGGGGAAGGCTCAGATTGAGCTCACGGTACAGGGAAGATGATTTAACTGCAAATTCACACCCCAGCTCCCTCCCTCACGGAGATTCCCACCACGGCCCTGCAATGCTTTGGCTGACAAACACCAGAAAAATTGCAAATCCGAGGTTTGAGCTGTGCATTTCTGAAAGCCATCCCTCCCATAAAATGACAAAAAAGAGGACAGTTGATGTTAGTGCAAGAAAAAGCAAACATCATGCTGTTATCAATAATTTAATCCACCTATAACCCAAGCAAAAAAAAAAAAAGTTTTGGGTTTTTTTTTAATGAGTTTATAAAAATGGAAGCTTTAATAAACCTGCTAATGATTTTTGTATTCTCCTATTGCTGCCCAGCACAGTGTGGGGAAATTGGGGTATGATCACACAAGCACACGGATGCATTTCTGACCCTGAACAAGTGCATGGTTTAATCAAAACAGTTAACACTGCAAGAAGCCAGGGAATATTCCTGTGTCCAGTTGTTTATCTCTTCTGCCCAAGAGCCTTCTGCCTCAGCTGAGCTCAGGAAGTGCTTGCACTCAGCTGAGCACATCAGTTAATGAGAGGAGTAAGAACTTCCTCAGGCTTGACGACGGATAAACAAATGGCTTTGCACACACACATTGAAGGACTTGGTTTCCAAAAACATTCCTGAGAGCTGGACATTTTAAATTCTTAATGTCTTCAACAGTTTTTACACATATTCAGCTGTACTGTAGGTAGATAACGGCAAAAACCACAGGAAGTGAACATAAAGAGCAGCAAATTGCAGAACAGTTGGTGTTAGTGGCTTTTACACACAGCAAACAGTTACAATCCTATGCTAAAAGGACAAATATTTTCTTTATTTTAACTATTTACATATTTGTAAATTAATACAGACCAAATAAATGCTTGCAATTAGAGTGAATATTTTTACTGGTGTATCAAAGTTTACTGATGATTGGTTTAATGTTTAGTACCATCAGAACTGTTCTTGTGGCCCTTGCTTCAACTGAACAGATGCGAATGTACTCCCAGAAAAAGAGTGACATATCCTGAGAATATCTATGGGTCTTAGATTGGAGATTCCCAGACAGTTTTGACCACAAACCTGCAGCAATGTGATCCTATTCCAAAATTCTACCTAAACACAGTAATTCACACAGAACTGTCACCCAGGGCTGCCAAGCACTGTTTGGGAGGCACTGACTGCAGCACCTAAAGGCTGCTGCTGGGGAATTGAAGCACCTGCCACCCCAGCAGCGCTGAAAACGTTACCCAGGGACCGCAGGCCACATCAGTGAGCTCCCCTGGCGGGCACAGGCGGATGGAGACACACCTGTGCCAGCTCCAGAGAACCAGAGCCTGTTTCTGGTCGTGCTCACAGCCAGAGACAGCGACAGCCAGGCTGAGGTGGGATCTCACAGCCCGGAGTGCTTTCACACGGATGTGCAAAGCTTGCAGTTTATTATGATTAGAAATAATGAATCAACGGCGAAAACGTGAAAAGCCAAATATTTTTCCGCTGTATACAGTGACCAAGTGTTTCACTGGTGAGGAACACCTGCAGCTGGAGCAAGGCATCAGTCCTGTACACAGAGTGAGCTGAGAATTTATTCTGTAACAGCCCAGAAAGAGCTCCAGAGCCTATTCAGCTGCAGTCACTGCTGTCAAACCTCCACACTCCCCAGGCTCTACAGACAAACACCTCAAGCAACTGCTATGGGGAACCAAAACCAGCATGAAGCAAGAGTGTTTCTTCAGTTACCCCGTGCCCAGCTGGCTCCCCAAGGCTCAGCCATGTCCCCCCTTCCTTCCTGCTCCGAGCCCCTCACTGTGGCTCTGCTCCTTCCTGCCTCGGGATGGCTTTGCTCCACACATTTCTGTGGAATTCAAGAGGCATTTCCACGTGCAGCCGCCATGGCCAGCCCCAGCTGGGGCTTCTGTGCTCTCGTCTCCCCCCAGACCCAAAGCAGATTTTTCTTTCCCAGCTTCCTGGACAAAAGTGTTTTTCCACGGTATGGATTCCGTCTTGGAAAGCCATTAAGGGCAGAGGATAGTTTAATCAGGGATGTCTCTCTCGGCCACGTTGACACAATTAGTTACATTAATGTGCTTCGTGACTAAATGCATTTTCCCCTCAAGGCAATGTTAATGTGGCACTACCATTTCTGCCACTGCCAGCTATGATTTTTTCATTTTCTTCCAATATTTCTCACCTCCTTCAGAGCCACCCAGCTGACAGAGTATAATTTAGTTCCTCACACATAGCAAGGATCAGCTCCCCAGGCTGATTTAGTCACAATATTGTGCTGGCATGCCATAATTTGATGTGCACATACTGTCGCGTCTGTGAAGCTCGTTCTGCTGAAGGCATGTTACAAACACAGAGGAATTAAGAGCTGTAGCACAAGCCAGCCAACCTCAAAACGCTTCACTTCCCTGGAATTATTGTCTTTATTTTATTCTTGCACACTGACCACCAGATTCTGTTTAGGTGACAGGGTTAGCACCCACTGGAGGTAAGTGCAAGCTCCACCACTTATTAAAAAACAAATCGCAAACCCACAGGTTTTTTTTTCCTATAACTACATCTTACGATTTTACACTTGGAGACTGAAGAGCTAAAAAAAATTAATAAAAAAACCCCCCAAACACCTCTTTTAACGACTTCAACGAATAAAATGCACCTTTCAGAAACCACCAAGATGTGAGGCTCTCATATCACAGAGGCTTTCAGATGCACCAGGCACGAGCAGTTTGATTTTAGCAGAGAGTTTGATGTGCCTAGCTTCAAAAAGAACTGTGTCTCATATTGTGCTCCCACCCCAGCCAGGAGTTTTCTGCGCTCCTCATGCTCACACAAGCACTGAGTGGAAATGCTCGAGGTGATCCCAAGCTTTTGTAGCCCTGACACAGCTCGGGCGTCCTCTCCACCAAGGGATCGAGGTTAAAAATAGAAACAGCGGAACTACTTTCAAGCAAACTTGCAACACAGGAAGTGAATGAAATTCCACTTAACTGTTACTGGCTCAACACAAGGCACCTTACAGAGCCAGGCTGGGCTGCAGCTCTCTAATATTTACAGCATTTCCTCAGGCAACTAAAAGAACAGACTGATATTAAATATTTGCTTGTTCTGTAGAATTTTTCACCATCAGTTTGCTCTTTTCAGTGCTTTAGGTATTACAGGACAGTTTCCTTACACTCTGCTGAACCCTGGCACTTTTCAGCTCACATAAATATATTTAAACACCTGGAGTCGTGTCAGCAGAGCCTACACTTCAAAGTGTGACACAAAACACACTGCAGGCCACAAACCACCCCAAACTTTATATATTCCTATCAGTATGCAAACGGTTTTAACTGATGTGAAGCACGAAGGACATCGAGCCACTGTGCTGACCACAAGAACCAAACCTACTGACCTTTGAAGGACCTGGACTTATTATTTTAGGCACAGATGCTGGTGTTACATTTTTTCCCCAATGTTAAGAAGCTAAAAATCCATTTTTAAAATTCAAATGTTACAGAAAACACTTTAAAGAGAAGAACACATTTGATGTGATTAATAGGCTGGAAAGAGCTCAACATATACTCAGAGGATTGACAAGGTAAAGGATAAAACTCTCACGTAGGTAACAGATTAATTTATTCTGCCAGATTCAAGGGGATTACACAGCAAACTCACTGCTCAGGACATTTCTCATTATTCTTCATTTTGGGCTCTCTGCACTAGAATCCAAATTTATATTTCAGAGGCTGTTTGCAATAGTTAAAGAGAAAAACAGAGCACAGAAGCCCTGTTTCCAAATCAAGGAAGATTCCATATTTCATGGGTAATCTTCTGGATACTGTCTTGGATAGCAAAGTGGAAGGGCAAGGAGGGAGGGCAGGTTCAGAATAGATATTAAATTCTTTATTCCAGGCCCTGGCACAGGTGCCCAGAGGAGCTGTGGCTGCCCCTGCATCCCTGGCAGTGCCCAAGGCCAGGCTGGAGCCACCTGGGCCAGCGGAAGGTGTCCTGCCCACGGCAGGGGTGGGATGGGCTGAAATGCAAGCCCAGAAATCCCAAATGTGCCATCTCAGCCCTCATCACCCCAGCCAAGCACCCAAGAGACACGGCGCAGTTGCCAAGTAGCAGCAGCAGCACATTTTTGCCAGCATGGAGAAATCCATGCACATTTCCAATGATAATTACTACAAACGAAGCAACGTGCTTGTAATTCCACCCACAACAGCAAGTCCACAGCCTCCCATAAAACTCTACGATTTTATGGGCTCTGAGAGGAAAGAAGAATAAAAATCTTCCTTCCTTATTATGCAATCATCTGAAATCTTACATTTGTCCACAAATTGATTTTCAAGACGGTGGTCCAATTTTAGGCAGAGAGAAAACTATAATGAATGCGAGCTTAAGCCAATTATGCTAAGTGTTACTTAAGTTCCAAAACTATCACCTAAACTGCAATTTAAAACCAAATTAAAAAGAAATAATTCACATTCCTGTCTCCAACAACATTTACATGATAATGAATTTCTTCTTGGGTAATAAGCAGTTAGTTAGTGTTCATATGCTGGAGCCTGGCAAGGAAACCTTTCTTGTGGGCAGCTTTGGAGCCTGTTCTTTTCTTTAAGATGTTCTAATTTAAATGCAGATGTAGACTTCACACTAGTGGGTTTTGTTAAAAAAAAAAAAAAAGGTCCTGGTGTATTAGAAGGAAGTGACAGAAAGAGGACTCACACGCACCATTTGAGCTCCACATTTTGTACTATCTCATTTTCACTGGGCAGGAATGTGTGCAAGAGGTCTCAAAGATGAGATTAGAGCACCAACCCCCCTCCCCCCAGAGGGTTTTCTGTTCAGGGCTTAGCACAAGTGTTGGCCAACTTTTTCCTCTTTAAATTCCACTCTTCTTTTTTTTTTTCTTTTTTTTTTTTTTTTT
>VZRL01002885.1:294210-319686 GCA_013397895.1 Origma solitaria | reverse complement strand
GGGGCGGGGCGCGGTCGCCATGGGAACGCGGGGGCCGCGCTCGCCCCGCCGCCCCCGGGAGGGACCCGCGGCCCTTCGCGGCCCTTCCCGTGCCCTTCGCCGAGCTTGCGAAACGGGATCGCTTCCCCTTTCCGGAACACGCGTTCCCTTTTCTGAGAACGGCCCGGACGCGGGGAAGCGGCGCTGCCCCCCCGCTCTCCCGGGGAGGGATGTGCCCGAGGCAGGAGCAGCACCGGCATCCCCATGGCAGGGAGGGAATGGGAACAGGAGAGCGTGGCAATGCACCTGGCAGGTATCTGAGGCATCTCCCGGCAAGGGCGGGGGAAGGCAGAGCCCGCCGGGGCTGAGTCCCCGTTCCCGACATGCCGGCTCCGACGGGAGAAGGAGCAGGACCAGGGTAGGGAGAGCAACAGGGAGAGAAAAGGGGACCGGGCAATGAAAAGGGGACCAGGGAATGGAAAGGGACCAGAGTAAAAAAGGGACCAGGTAGAGAAAAGGAGATCGGAGAGAGAAAAGTGACCAGGGGGAGAAATGATAACCAGGGGGTCAAAAGGAGACAAAGGAGAGAAAAGGGACCAGGGAGTGAAAGGGGACCCAGGGAGGCTAAAGGGAACCAAGAAGTGAATCTGTCAGAGCTTACACCACCTAACTTTCAAAAAATTACAACATGCGCTCAAAAGTCAGTTGAGTTCTGTTTCTTTGCTGCCTTCAGATCCTCTTTTCATCTCCTCTCCCCGGCAGAAGGACACATCCTTTTGCAAAAACCAGCTGTGGCTGGTGCCATGCAGCATCGGCCTCACCGCAGGGGCCGTGACGGAAACCGGGCAAAGGGAAACTGCGAGTGCTGCAGCTCGGCCACATCACTTTGGGGAGCACAGACACCCTAAACTCAGGCCTGGAGGTTGGACAGCACAGCCTCAGCCTCTGGATCCAGCCTGCTCCAGGGAGCTTTGCTTCCCCGGTGGCACCCACTTGCTGAGGAGTCAGATGGACAGAACAGCAGGAAGCAGCACTAAACACAGCAAGGGAGCCTGGCCTGGATTGGTTCTAAAACTCTCTTCCTTCATTTTATTGCCTTTGGTAAAGCTTGGTAAATATTTCTGGGACAGGCAACTCCTTGTCTGGCTTTAATTACCTGGGCAAATTTTCCTGAGGATTATATTGACCTCAAATATGTCAACGTTTATTGAGGCCGTGTTCCTGAGGCTTTTCCCATTAGGTGCTAATGGATTCTGGCTAATAGTCAAGCCGGATTGACCACCGGCGGGTGCCCTGGCCAGCTCCATGCTACCACAAGTACCTGGGGAGAGAACTGGGGAGGGCAACACCGGCTTTGTGAGAGCCAAGTACAAAAATCACCATGGCTCTGATCCAAAGAGATCAGGGAACACGCTTGAGCAGTTGCATTCCTGACTATCTGCTTCTTTGGGCATGATTCACTCCACGTCGGGGCTGGAGCTACGTGTGAAACTTCAAGTAAAGATGGATTTTTCTTGGGACTGTTCTGACTGTCTCACTTGGCACTGTTGGGAGGCTTTCACTTGGGATTGTTTCGCTTGGGACTGTTGGGACAGATGCAGGGACCCCACACCTCGGTGCTGCTGGGTGCACCCAGCCAAGCTTTTCCCACCTCTCCCTTGCTGGTTCAGCCCCAAACCGTCCTGCAGCTGGCCAGCCCTGCTCCCTCCTGAGCTGTCAGCTCAAAAGGCACGGGACAAGAACTCCTTGAACCCCAGGTGCCTGTACTAAGCTCAGAGGAGACCACAGAGGCAGAGACTTCTCTGCCTGACAGGGCGATGCTCCATTATTGCATTTCCGCTCGCGCTCGAGAAGGGGCCGAGGTAAAACCTCAGCCAGAGGTTTGCGGTTCTTGGCCACATGCAAAACTCCGTGCTCGTTTTCACTCTCCCACGCTTGGCAGAGGTGAAACTTCCCCGTGGGATGCCCCCTGTCCCCCTCCCCCAGCATTGTCACAGCCCTGGCAGTGCATGAATGGATGCTCATGATGTGTCACCTGCAAGGGGAACCCTCAGGAACGACCACTGCCATGGAGCACAAGGGATGCCTACAAGAGTTTGCCCTCAAAATCCTGGAATTACAGTAGCCAGGGGCTCATGGGATGGCTCTTAGCCCCCACCTCCTTAGCAGCACACCTGGAGAGCCTCCCACATCCACTGCCCCACTCCGGGCTTGGGAAGAGAGGATGGATCTGGCCCTGGGATGTGCTGCCAAGTCACAGTCCATAACATCGCCCACACAACCAGCAGTGTGGATTGTCCTTTAATCACACCCCCAAAGGGTGGTGCAGGAACAGTGTGACGGTGGGTGGTGGACACTCACTGCCCACCCATTCAGGGAGAGGATGAGTGAGGAAGCACAAGAGAGGTGTCCATGCACGTGCAAATCTGAGCCAACCCTCAAGTCCCCTGGGCCGTGGTGCAGAGGGCAGTGCCTCAGCTCTCCTGGGAACTCCCAGAGCCTGGAGCTGGGCAAAGGCTTCAGTGCAAAGTCCTGAGAAATCCCTGGAGGTAGCTGGGCGGGCAAAGACACAGGTCTGTCTTCAGGTTATTGGGAGCTGCCACTGTGGCTGATAAAAGCTCGGAGCCAGCCTCGGTGAGGAGAGACAAGTCCCTGGGAGTGTCATGCTGTGAGCCAGGCATGGAGACACAGGAGCTGCGTGTGCAGGGTCCATGCTGAGCAGTGCTGTGGCCCGAGGGGCACCGAGGGGCTTGGCCTGGGTGAAGTGCTGTGTGGGGGAGCCTGTCCAGAGGCTCCTGGGCTGTCAGAACGCCTGGCACAGCTTCCTCTGCTCCTCCTGGCGCTGGCTCTGCAGGGACACAGGTTGGAGGGGTCTTTCTGCCTGACCCCTGTGGCCAGGGGACCACACAGCCTCCTCCTGGCAGCTCCACGGGTGCCAGGGAAATACTAGGATGGGCAGGGCAGGAGGGAGACAGGACTCAGAGCAGTGCCAGGCAGTGAGCACTGCCCCGAGGAGTTACCTGGATGATCTCGATACTGTTGGCAGCAGCCATCAGCCAGGACACAGGTCCCTTTGGTCCCACCTCAACGTGGCAGAGTGCAGGGGAGCCACTGCGGGAGGGCAGGGAGGGCGTGCAGGAGCCTGAGGCAGGGTCACTGTCCTCAAAGAACTGCAGAGGGGACAGCCCGATCTGAAAGAGCAGAAGAGGGATGGGCACAGTGCACCTGTGGAGGACACCCATCCCACCATGCAGCCTCAGAGCACCCCAGGACTCCCCAGGCAGGGCAGGGCCATCCCCCCAAAACCTACCGAGTGGTAGAACTCGTCGCCAGCAGGGTCGATGACCAGCAGTGTCACCTGGTCCTCACGGGCACGGATCCTGTGCACGGTCTGCTCGTGGTCCAGCCCCTCGATGCTCTCCCCGTTCACAGCCAGCACGCGATCCCCTTCCTTCATCCCCGCCTGCTCGGCCGGCAGCCCCACGTCCACATCCCACAGGAACTGACCTGCCGCAGCGGGGCGGAGGGAGGGAGAGATGCTCACAGAGGGGAACTGTGTCTGCTGACCCCCGTGTGCAGGCACAGGGCTGGCAGCTCTTCCTCAGGTACAAACTGCCCCCTCAGCCCCCTCACCTATGCCCCCTGAGCTGCAGTCATCCTCCTTGAGCAGGAACCCGTAGCCAGCCGGACCCTTCACCAGGTGCAGCTCCCGGACCTTGAAGGGCAGCCAGGAGGTGTCTGCCAAGGCGGCCGTGACCCGCAGGCCCCGTAGGCGATAAAACTCCTCCACGGCGCTGGATGCCACCAGCAGTGTCACCTTGTTGCCGCTCTGCTTAAGCTGCATGGGAAGCACAGGGCCCTCAGTGACACTCCCAGCTCCATCCCTCACCCCCCACGCCGGGAGCAGGCACCTTTTTGGTGAGCTGTGTGTGTGAGTAGCTCTTCACGCTGTCCCCGTTCAGCTCCAGCAGCCAGCAGCCCGGTGGCACCCCTGCTCTGTCCGCCGGCCCGTCCTGCAGCACGGACAGCTGGAAGGTGCCCTTGGTGCCTGCAGGGAGCAGGAGGAGAAGGGCATTTTGGGGTGGATGGGGTGTTACCGTGGGGCGGCTCGCGGGGCCAGTGTCCCGCTTTACCTTCTGGACACGACACGCTGAAGCCAAAGCCGCTTTTGTCCCTCGTGACGTGGCAGAGGCGCGGGCGGATGTCATCGGGCAGCATCTGGGACAGGTCCCTGCCCAGGGATTTGGCAGCTTCGTAGGAGTCGCCGTCCAGCACCGCCAGCAGGACCTGGTTCCCGCTGGCCTTGATCTTCTGCACCACCTGGAAGGACCCAGGCTGTGACCCTGGGCAGGCACCCCTCCCATGGGTCAGTGCCAGGGGCCAGTCCCAGGGGTCAGTGCCAGGGGTCAGTCCCAGGGGTCATGCATCCTCTGTGCCCCTGCCTGGGGAGAACCCAGGCATTGCCACAGCCCTGGGGGGCTCCCAGCTTACCCTGAGGTGGTCCATGTGGTCCACGAAGTGGCCATTGACCTGGAGGAGGCGGTCCCCATCCTGCAGCCCCCTGCGCTGGGCCACCCCCCCCAGCTCAATCTGGCGGATGACGTGGCCCTGGCAGCCCAGCTCCTCGTGGAGGCAGAAGCCGAAGGTCTCTGTGTTGTCCTTGGTCAGGAGGTAAAAGCGGGGCTCCCCCATGCCCTCACCGTCTGCACGGGGACACAGCCCGTGAGCAGGACCCTGCAGGGATCCTCACAAGAGTTCTCCACCCTATCCTGGGCTGGGCATCTCCCCATCCCTTCTGTCCCCAGTGTGAGAGAGCTCAGGACCCCAGCAGTGCCCACGTGCCACCGCCCCGTGCAGACACAAGGACACCCAGGTGCCACAACCCCTGCAGACACAAGGCCACCCAGGTGCCACCACCCCTGCAGACACAAGGCCACCCAGGTGCCACAACCCGCTGCAGACCCAAGGACACCCAGGTGCCACCACCCCTGCAGACACAAGGCCACCCAGGTGCCACAACCCCGTGCAGACACAAGGACACTTAGGTGCCACAACTCCTGCAGACATAAGGACACCCAGGTGTCACAATCCCTGCAGACACAAGGAGACCCAGGTGCCACAACCCCGTGCAGGCACAAGGACACCCTGGGAGATGAGGGTGTTTATTTACCCGTGTCCTCAGTCAGTGTCAAAGCAGGGTTGTCGATCCCAACTTTGGGGTTAAACTCAAATTTTCTGAAAAGACAAAGGGCAGGAGAGGCCATATTAGTGCAGGATGGCCTTGCCCCTGCCTCCCCCAGCCTTGGGGAGCCTGTTCCTCCCAGAAGGGGCCAGCTGGGGCCTGTGCCTCCTCTTCCTGGGGAAAGCCAGGAGGGGATCTCCCTCTTGGACCATTCCCCACATCTCTCCTGGGCCCCAGAAAGCCCCTGGCCAAGGGAGAATCAACACTTACATGATGGACATCCTGTCACCCTCGAGCCCTGCAGAGGGAGAGGAGAGATCAGCACAGGAGGCGGTGAGCTGGGGGCAGACCCCATGCTCTTGAGCACTCAGGGCTTGTCTACTCGCAGGCTGAGCATGCCATGCCAGGTGAGGGGGTTTGCCAAGGCGACGCAGCCCCCCAGGGCCCTCTCTCTCAGCACAGGTTGTTCCTTGGCCCCGTCAGTGCAGTCCCCCTGCATTGCCAACAGCAGGACCTGCTGCTCGGGTCCCACAGGCACTCACTGCCCAGCCCAGCGGGGGCAAAGCAGGGCCAGGCAGCTGGAGCTCAGTCCTGGGGCTTTACAGGGCTCTTGAGGAAGAGGTGAGAAGGTTCACTGGGGCTCCAGGAAGCTGCTGGAGCCAGGAGAAGGAGACAGAGGCATTCCCCAGCACACACTTCCCCATAAAATCCCTCCCCATCTCTTCGGGCACAAGGAACCCCAAACGCAGGGAGAGGAGATTCCTCCCCAGCATCCCCACAATGAGACATTCATCCTCCTGCATGCCTCTGGCTCCTCTCTATGGGCTGCCTGGGCTCTGACATCGCTGTGTGTGTGGGGAAGGGTCTGCAGAGGATTCCCCGGCACATACCTTTTGTTTGCTTCATGGCTGCAGGGACTGCGAGAGGGAGCAAGGTACAGGGTGAAGTGGCAGGGAAGCGTCCCCGCCTCTTCCAAGACGCCCCAGGTTTAATGGTTAAACAGCCCTGACATTTTCCCTGCCCTCCCAACCCCAGGGCACCGCCCTGGGAGCTGGGAGCAGGTATCAGCACCCCGGGACACCCAGCTCCTGTGGCTTCCAGGGACACACACAGGGGGAAGAGTGCTTGGTTCAGCACTGGAGCAAAGCTGGGCTGCTCCATGCCAACCCTGGGAGATGGCAAAGGGGCAGAAAACTCCTCTCCAGCTGCTGGAGGGGCAGCTCCACGTTCCTCCCCAGGAAGGGCCAGAAGAGGAGATCAAGTCTCGGCACTAGCATGCTTCAGTGGAAACAAAGTGGTGCACTTTAATGCTCCCAAAAGATTCACATACAAGCCCCAATCCTGCCCCCTCCCTGCCACTGCTCTGAAGAACGAGTCCCATTTGCTCCTGGCCTGGTTTCTGTACCGTTCCCACACTTGAGCCTCGCCTGCGGATGAGGCCGAGCCCCACACCCCCAGCACCTTTGACAGCACCATCCACTCAGCATCTCCCGGTGGGAAAGGGCGCAGGGAATGTGCTGCTGGGCACACTCCCCTGCCCCATCCCTGGCTGGTGGATGGGCAGCAGGTCAGAGCGTCCCGTCCTGCAGTTTCCCCAGCATTTTCTTGACCTCGCTCTCGACTCGCAGGAATTTGGCTTTCCTCCAGGGATTGGCAGTCTGGCTGCGGCTGCTCTCCAGGTCCTGCAGGAGGAGGGCGAGGTGCTGCCGGACCCGCTCGCGGTCCCAGAAGGGCAGGTTCCTCTGCACCACGTTCAGGATGTGGGACCAGTAATCGGAGACGTCGGTGCCTGCCGTGAGGAAAACCAGAGCCCTGACGCCGTCCCGGTCCATGCGCAGGCTGTCAAGCGCTCTCTTTCCATCCTCACTGATGTCGTTGAAGTAGAGGCTGGGGAAGCAGCAGGAGACACTGGTGAGGGCTGAGGGGAGGGACGCCGGATGGGCAAAAGGGAAGGGACGTGGCAGAGTGAACTCACTGCACTTTGTCCAACGTCTCGTGCCTTTTGGCCACCTCCACCACGCGCAGGGCCGCCGTGTCCGTCAGGGAGTTGTAGCCCAGGTTGAGCTCCTGCAGGTGCTGGTTCTGGGCCAGGTGCTGGGCGATGGCCTCGGCGCCGGCGTCCCCCAGCGCGGTGTGCAGCAGGGACAGCTGGCTCAGCGAGCGGTTGCCGGCCAGCGCCTCGGCCAGGTAGCGAGCGCCCTGCTCGCCCACGGGGTTATTGGCCAGCCTGCGGACACGGGAGCTCAGGGAGTGCCGGGGTACGTGGCGGGCAGCGGTGGCAGTGCCATGCAGGGGCAGGGGCCGTACTCACCGCAGGCTGCTCACCGCACACTTGTCATGCAGCAGCAGGTCACGGATTTCCTTGCAGGCGTCGGAGCCCAGGCTGTTGAGCTGCAGACTGGCGCGGAGCAAGACGTGGGGGTGACAGGAGCAAAATGGCTGTTACCTGTGAGCCTGGCAGCCCTGCCCGCTCTGTTTTCCCCATCACCATCCTCCCCGGGCTCCCCAAAGTAGGCCACTCCAGGTTTCCTCTCCCAAAGGGAGCACAGTGACACTGCACCGGAGCATGAGCCAGCAGTGCCAGCGCCAGCAGGAGCAGGGCAAGGGGAAGGGGACGGCGGAGTCTTCAGGGGGTGGGTGAAGGTCAGAGGAGGGATCAAGGCTCCATCAAGCCCTCCTGAGCATCTGGAGGAAGGAAGTGCGGCACAGCCCAGCTGCACAGCCCGCTCCATCTGTGCTGAGCACGTCTCGCCACCACCTGGGCGGCAGGAAGACCTGCAGCTCCACAAACCTTCTGGAACGCCTGTGGGAACATCTGCACAGCCCAGACTCCCACCTTGGGGACACCCAGCTCCTCACAGAGCTAGGACACAGGGATGCTGGGTAACTTCCCGTGGGGACATGGCCCTGCCAGGACAGCTGGCAGCCCAGCCTGTACCAGCTGCAGGGAACTCCCCAACAATTCCTGCGGGAAGATGTGAGGGACTGCAAATCCCAGCATGCAGTGCCCCAGAAAGGCTGCTCAAGGAGCGTTGCATGTTGGAAGCTGTAGTTCCCTAGCTCTGCAGGGAGCATAAACATTCCCTTCCCCATCTTTTCCACACCCGGGCTCCTAAAACATCCCTGTGATGGGCAGAGGTGAGGAAGAACCCAATTTTTGAGCACTGCCTGAGGACAGGAGGTGGTGGTACTCACTGGAGAGCTTTGCATCGCAGCAGGACGGGGAAAAGCGTCCTCAAGCTGCTGCTGTCCAGGTTGCAGGAGGTCAGGTTCAGCTCCTCCACCTCGTGACACGTGGTGCTCATGACAGATGCCAGCACAGAGCACTTGAGAGGGGTCATCTTGACGGAGGAGAGGTTGACGGTGCGGAGGGAGCGGACGGCTTCGGCCGTGAAGCGCTCGTTCTGGAACTCATGCAGGAAGAACAGGTAGTCCATGAGCTCGGAGGGGGGCAGGCCCTTGTGGCCCTTCCTGATGACCGTCTTCTTCATGGCCTTGGCAATCTCGAAGGCTGCCAGGTTCTTGATGGAGCAGCCCAGCTGCTCCAGGATGGCGCGGTTACGGCGGGACAGGATCCCTCCCATGAAGATGGGGAAGAGCTCAAAGACCTCATCGTCCGGAGCCTCGTCGGGGTGGCGCATGGGGCCCTCCACGCCCAGGATGCTGGAGTTGATCTGGTCCAAGACATCGTCATTGTAATAGTCCTCCTCTTTGAACAGCTCCTCCGCCATTGTGTGGGCAATGGCATCCTTGTCCTTGCCGCTCAGCCGCGAGAAGTAGCGAGGGAAGATCTTGAGCAGGTTGAAGAGCACCGGCAGGAAGCGCAGGGGCAGCACCTTGGAGATGATGTTCACAACCACAGCCACATCTTCGCTCACCTTCCCCAAAACGTCGGACAGCTCCTGCCCCACTCTCTGGGCCAGGGTCTTCTTCTCGCCCAGCACCACATACAGGGCTGCCAGGTACTCCTGCATGGCGGGGATGGTGAAGACGAAGGTGTGCTCCTTGCCTGGCTGCACGCATGGGCTGAGGAAGAAGCGGAACACATCACTACGGAAAACCTCCAGGAGGTTGAGCTCGCTTTCAGTCTTCATCTCCACCTCGAAGCACTGCCTCAGGTCTTCCTCTGTGAAGCAGGTCTTGCGGGACATCACCCCCTCGTAGGCCAGCTTGCCCACTGTCTTGGCCACGTACTTCATCATGGAGATGTGCGTGGGGTCGGTGCTGTCCAGCACCTCACCGCTGAAGTTGAGCCTCAGGAAGCTGGTGTAGATGCCGGTCAGGGTCTGGCTGGGAGGAACCGTTCTGGTGAAGTAGAGAAAGTGCAGGGTGGTGCACACCAGCCAGCAGTAGGAGGGCAAGAAGCAGGCAGCCGTGATTTGGTTGTGGCGCTCCAAGTTCCTCGACAGCATCTCCACCAGGTTCTCCTGCTCCGCTGGACTGCGACCTTGGCTCTCCTCTCCAGAGCAGCCGGGCTGGCTGAGGCGCATCTGGAAGTAGAGCTTCTGCAGGTTGGTGTCGGAGAAGCCGCAGATCTCGGCGTAGCGTCCCACGTACTTGCCGGGGATGCGGCGCACGGCTGAGGGGCGCGTGGTGACGATGATGCTGGCCTGGGGACACGGGGGTGGGATGAGTTTGGAGCTGCTCAGCAGGGTCCCAGGAGTGTAACCCCACAGGTGTGGGTTGGATAGGTGCACAAGCATTACCCCACGCAGGGACTGGGGATCACAAAGCTGCTGCACAAAGGGTGCTGGATCAAACCTGGCCCACGGCAGAGGGGTCAGAGGAACTTTCCCCATTCCCTCCTAGGCATAAATAAAGTCTGGAAGATCACAGCCTTCATTACCTTACCAGGCCTCTCCAAAGGTCCCCCCAGTGACACCAAGCCACTTTGGCAAGTCCCTCCACAAATGGAGGCTGCCTGTTTGCTCCCAGCCAAGCTGGACTGCAAATAATTATCACAACAGCCCTGCCTGTGATGCCTCAGGGCTCACCCCCAACCTCTTCCCAGCACAAAGGAAGGTGACACTGACCTCGGGCAGGAGGTATTTCCGCAGCAGGTTGACCACGATGGCAGAAGGAGGCACGGGCTCGTTGGGGTCGCAGCACAGCTCCGTGCCAGCCAGGCGGAAGTCCAGGTTGAGGCGCTCCAGGCCGTTGAGGATGAAGAGCACCCTGAGGTTGGAAGCCTCCAGCACCGGCACCACGTCCCGGAGGTGCTGGTACTTCTTGGTGATGAGGCGCCGCAGGGAGACGTGGGCGTGGCTGTGGGACAGGTCCTCGCAGGAGAAGGGGATGACCAGCTCGAAGCGGGGCAGGCGGCCGTGGCACCAGTCCACCACCATCTTCTTGATGAGGGTGCTCTTCCCCGTGCCCACGGTGCCGTAGAGCACCACGTTCTTCACCTGCCGCCCACAGGCGTCCACGTCAAAGAGGTTGTGGAGGCTGATAACCCGTCTGTAGGGCTGCTGGAGCTGGTTCTGGATGGTTAAATCAGGGGAGGGCTTCAGAATCTCCTCCAGGGAGCTCTCCCGGATCACTGGGTCCACGTGGACGGCATCCAGCGAGAAGGAAGGGCCGAACTGCCTCTCCTCATTGGGTTGGTTGCTGAACCATGCAGACAAGCTCTTCTGGTGCTTCTTGATGGCACCTGGAAGGAGGAAGGTGTTGGACATGACAAGGAGCTGGGGAAGGTGCCTGCCCCAAGCCACTGCAGGGAGGGGACAGCACCAGTTATGGGTAACCCTCACACCACCCAGGACAGCAGCTGCCCCCACCCTACACAGAGTTGCAAACTCACCAGAAGAGGCCACGTTCCTCAGCTGGGACTGGCCATGGCGAGATGAGCTGGGCTGGACAGAATTCTCCCGGGAGCCTCCCTGGTAGCGAACACAGGCCCTGCAGGAGGAGGGAGAGTGTTGCAAGGAGCAGCTGCAAGCCCTGCCCAGGGCAGGGTGGGCAGAGCTCACAGCAAACTGTGCAAAGTTCTGAGAGGAGCCAGCTCACCCCTTCCGTCCCCCACAGCAAGGGAGAGCGCAGGGCCAGGGCAGGGGCACGGCTGGGGAGTGAAGGCAGGTCAGCAAGGCATGGGCTGTGCATTCCCAGAAAACCCGCGGGGAGACAGAGGAGGTGGGCTGGAGTCAGAGCAGGTGGGGAGGCGGGTCTGGGTGTTTTTCTAGGTGGAAGCAAAGCAGTGTCCCTGGTGCCAAGGCAGCCACCCAGGTGCTGTGGCAAAGACCCCCCCAGCTGTGTGACACGGACTGTACCTGGGGAGGGAAATGCTGTTTGTGCGAAGGATCTTCCTGAGGAAGCACCTGCCTGCAGGACCTGGCGGGGAGGAAGAACACACATGGTCAGGGGTGGCCTTCCCCAGCCCAGCACTGCTAACCCCACCCAGGGGTCACACCTGCTGGGGTGACCCCCACCCCTGCACAGCTGGCCAGGGATGTCCAACAGGGACAGGACAGAGTGCCAGAGGCACAGAGCCCAGCTCACCTGGCACTGGAGCAGCACACACATGGACACCGCGGGTCCCCCTGCGCCCTGCCAGGGACCGAGGCAGCTGTGCCCAGCTGCCCCAGGGCAAGCAGCTCTGGCACCACATGGCCCGGGACATCCTCCACCTGAAACACAGGGGAGGTGGTGAGGGGCTCCGGGGGGCTCAGCAGAGCACGGGGGCTGTGGGGCTGTGGTGCAGCAGAGCCCTTGCCCAGCCTCACCTGTCCCAGTGCGGTCCGGTCCGGCAGAACCGGCTGCGCTGCCGCTGACTCAGGCTCCCGCCCCGGCTCAGCAGGGCGATCCTTCAGGAGCACGGGTGCTGCTCACGGCCTCCGACATCCTGGGAAACTGAGGCAGGGCGGCAGAAAGGGATAAGCAAAGCCCAGCAGAGAGAGGGAGGCACAAGCAGGGCGGCAGCTTGCTCACACCTCCCACAAGCCAGGCTGTTTACAGCCCCTTTTTATCTTATCGAGATGGAGAAACTGAGGCACGGGGACAGGGGCAGAGGAGCTGACCTTGAACACGAGTGTCCCTTTGCAGGAAATAACCCCCCCGTGTCCCATGCCCTCTTTCCAGCCCCTTCCCAGCCCCCGTGCTACGCCGAGCGCCCTGTGCTGCCCTCCTGCCGCAGAGCCCTTTCGGGACCCCCGTGGCACTCACACCCCCGCTCCCTGTGCCCCCCAGCTCCGTGCTCCATGGGCGAGGCCGTAGCGGAGCAGGACGCGGAGCCCAGCGCGGGCAGCGGCACCGAGCGCGGCGCTGGTAGCGGCGGCGTTACCTCGTCCGGCAGGATTCCTGCCGGGAACAACGAGCTCACGGAGCACGGCCCCGAGCTGCCCATCCGCCTCCTGCCATGCCTGTCCCGGGCACGGCTCCGCTGCGGAGGCGGCTGCTTTGCAGATTGAACTTCCTGCAACGCCATCCTGCCCTGTCCCGCCCCACGGCCGCCGCCTGCCAGCTCCCCGAGCAGGATGGGAGAGCGGCTGCAGGCTGGGGAAAGCACCTGCACGCCCTCCCGAACACGGGCACGGAGAGGATGGGCAGGCTCGGGGTCTTACCGGCTGTGCCGCAAGGCGGGCATTTCCTCCGCGCACATCTGGCGGCTCTGCACCGCCAGCTGCTGCCCGGCTGCGCAACTGAGCCTGCAAGGACGAGTTCTGCTCCGGAGAGAATCCCTCCCCAGCGGGAAGGGAGCCGGGGGAGGCTGTGCTGGCAGGGCAGCCCAGCAGCGCCTGGTTGTGCCTGATTAACACGCGTGATTCACTCACAAGCGCACACACCTGGACCTGCACACACTCACAAACGCACACACCTGGACCTGCGCACACTCACAAACACACACCTGGACCTGCACACAAACACACACACCTGGACCTGCCCTCTCACAGCTTGCAGCTCTGCTCTGACCACCCACTAAGGGACAGCTGTGTCCGTGGGGCCACACGCACTCTTTTCAGTCCCCGGATGGTGTTCTGGGAAGTGCCAGCCTACCCAGGGGTGCTGACACTGAGGGGTCGCACCTGGGTGACGCTGCCAGGCCATATTTGCACCCCAAATTCCCTGGCAACACCCTCCCCCCACACGTGTGCCCTCGAGGCTCTCAGGAAAGGGAGATGTCCAGGCAGTACACTATAAATATAAGTTTTATTGATGTGTGAAATCCAACAAGTGCAGCTGGCATCTCAGAAACACCGACAAGAAACCGCAACATCTCCTCCTGCCCAACAGCTCCCGGGACCCCCTGGGCACTGGGGAGCGCCAGCAGCAAGCTGGCACCTGGCACCCCGTCCCTGCGGGGCACTTACCTGCGCGTGCAGCCCAGCCTGGAGAGCCCAGGGCCTCACCTCCACCCTGCCTGGTTCCTGCCAGGCTGCAGCTGTGGGCAGCAGTGCTCTGGTCCTGCTCCTCAGCCTCCTCCCAGCGAGGCAGGAGGACCTGGGCAAATGCCACCCCGAGCAGCTGCCACAACAGAGCTGTGCCAGCAGACTCCCTCAGCCTTGGAGCTGTTACCTGCATCTCACTTTGGCAAGCTGTCCCAGGGAAAAAGCAGCTCGCACCTGTGTCTTGTGGAAATGTGAGTTTCAATGCCTGCACTTCTCTACGTGGTCCCCCTGGATCACACGTGTCCCACAGTGTCCAGCCTCCTCTGGAAAGCCACAGGGTCCAGCGTGGCAGGGACACACGCAGAGATCCCAGGCAGCCACAGGCTGCCCGTGGCAGAGGGACAGGACAAATGGTGTCCACACACAGTGAGAAGGAAACACTGTTTTATTGCCTGATTTGGAAGAGGGGTGAAGCCCTGGGAGAAGCCCCATCCCCTCCCTATTCTAGCCCAGTCTCCCCTCCAGCAAACCCCAGCCAGGTGATGAAGCATTTGCTCTTCTTGTGCGTGTGACAAAGGTGGCCCGGACATGCATGGAGGTGAGTGGCCATACCCCTGCCTGCCTGCAATCACAGCACCCGGGAGGGGCAGAACCTGATCCTGCCGTGGGCCGAAGGGGCTGAAGCAGTTTTTGATGGCTCGAGGCTCAGCTGGGGTTCCCAGGGAGCCAGAGCCACAGCTTGAACCCCACCCTCGTCCACTCAAAGTGCATCACAAGGGAAGGCAGGGGCAGGAGAGGAGGTGTGGGGGAAGAAGCCTGCTCTCCTCCATCACGCTCCTCGTGATTATCCAGACGCGTTCTCTCGTGGGATTCCTGCAGCTGGAAGCAGCCACAGCTCCGCTTCCCTGCTCTGATAAAGTGCATCCTTGCTGCTTCCCTAAGGGCCCCCCGGCGCAGGGTGGCTGTGCCCCATCCCCCTGCCGTGCCAGGGCAGAGACAGCCCCTCCTGCCCCGTGCTCCTGCAGGGCAGGGACCACCCAGGCAATCAGCTGGGGGCTCAGTGCCAACATGCTTCTTCCCTTTGCATTTCCCTGCACCTCACACCACCTCTGGGACTGTCCTTGAAGAGAGGGAAAGGACGGTGGCACTTTGGCTCTGTTCCTCGGGCAGCTCTGAGGGTTCCTTTGCCCCGTGCCACATCCCTCACTCATCGCAGCCCCTCAGTACCAACACATTCGCGTGTGTCCTGCTGCCCCAGCAGGGGACAAGGGCCCTTCCCCATCACCCCCACTCCCCAGAGCCCCTGCCCAGCTCAGGGACAGCCATCCTGCAGCTCCAGGGTTTGTCCTGGCCCTCTGCCCCGAAGCGGCTGCGTACCTGGAACACTGCAACTCACCAGCACAGGAGGCACAGGCTGTGCCGAGCCCTCCTGGGCATCCTGGGGGTGCTGCCATCTGCCCCATCCCGGACAGGCTGGGCCCAGCAGTGGCAGCCACCCACCCTGGCAGTCTCCCTCCACATTTGGGAAGCCTTTTCCACGGAGTTTCTCTGCAAGCAGCAGAGCCTGCTGAACAAAGCCTTCCCTGTGCGTGGGGGACACGGGCAGTGGCAGCCACCACTGCCTGCTGGTAGCCCCTTTGCTCCACACACTAGTCCATCTTGTCCTGGTCCTCCTGAGAGCGGTGGTGGCCCTGGCTGTGATGGCCCAGGGGTGTCCAGGGGGGCTGGGTGCAGGACACGGTGCTGGGGATGGCAGTGCCTCCAGGGTACAGAGAGCAGAACCCACCCCGAGAGCCCCAAATGCCGGGGAGGAGGCAGGAGCTGTGCAAAACTGCCCCACTGACCCCTCCTGCACCTCGGGATCCATCCAGGGAAACCCTCAGCCCAGCAGTGCACGCTCTGTGCTAGGCCAGGCTTAACTAGTCCCAGCCCAGGAGCAGGACAGAAGCTCCTGGGATGAGGAGATGGAGTAGGGTGACAGCCCTGCCATCGCCCTGGCTCCCTGCCCATCCATGCACCTCGTGACAGAGCAGACGCAGGGACTGTCCCCCACTCCTCCGTGCCCCTGGGGCTGTGGTTGGCAGCACTGCGCCCAGGACACTGCAGCCCTGCAGCTGGCACAGCTCCACCACAGAGCTGCACTGAAGGAAGAGCCAGGAGCAGAGGGGAATTTTGCGAGGGACAGTGAAAAGTCAGACAACAGCCCCTGGGGAAAGCCCCAGTGCTCGGCATGGACAGGGCCTGAGGGTGAGTCCTGCTTCCAGACCCTGCGTGCAGGAGAGCCCCGTGGCTAAACATTCCTCGATGCCCTCCAGGCAGGGGAAACTCAGCTTTGCTGAGTGCCCAGCATCAGTGTCAGGCCAGCCAGACTCTGCCGTGCAGCAAACCCGAGCCAGCAAAGCCAAAGATCAGTGTCCAGGATTCTGCTGGGTCCTGGCGTTCGCCCTGCAATCCCTGGCTGCTCAGAGTGCCACCTGAACCAGGGCCAGCCTGCCAGGGTGGGGCAGGGCTCACCAAAACCATGGGTTCCCATGGCCGTGGGTGACAGTGCGGCCCAGTGCCAGCAGCGCCCGCACGCCCACGGCGCCTGTGCTGTGCAGATAAGCAGGGTGCTGTGTTCCCGGCACAGCAGCTTGTGCGGGTGCCCCACCAGCTCTGGGCTCAGCTCAGCTCCTCTGGAGAGCCAGAAAGGTGCCCAACTGCCTTCCCTCTGCGAGGTGTGGGACTTCAGAGACAGTGCCAAAAGGGACATTTTCCTGGCGCCAGCCACAAAGTGCAAAGGTCTTCCCAGTGTCCGGGTCACCCGCTGCAAACAAACCGCTCTGGGATCTCACCTGGTGTCCGGTTCAGGCACTGCTGGGACCCCCTCCTGCACAGTGTCACCCGCGGGGCTGGCACTGGGACAGTCCCTGGCATCCCCTCCTTGCACAGGCTGTGCTGAGCGAGGCTCCTCCGCCCTGTCCTGCTGAGACACCCCAGTGCTGCCGGGGCATGAGAGGGTGCAGGGGAAGGCTCAGGGCCAGCTCTCCTCCTGCAGCAGAGGCTCCAGTGATGACACAGCCAAGCCCAGCCCTGTTTTTCAGCCTCCTGGCGCTGGCAGGGTGTGGGAACCTAAATCCTCCTTGCGCCATGCGAGCTCTTGAAGGGACCAGTCACTTCTCTCCATGGTAGTTGGGTTGGTTCAGACCCTCTTGTCTCAGACCCCAAAGACAACAGGGACTGAACGTGAGGCTCCCTAAGGTCTGAGAACACTGTCCTGTTCCCACAGACCCCGGTTTGAAGATCCCATCTCTGAGGATGGCATCCCAGCAGAAGTCTGAGACAGGCACCAAGTCCTTCTCTGCCTGCTGGCTCCCTTTGCCCTCTGTGAAGACTGGGATGCAGTGAGGTTTGTGGGGGGAAAAAAAATAAAGAAGCAAAAAGAAGAAAGGGGGAAAAAATGAGGATTTACGCAGAACGGAAAGGGGGACGAAGCAATCTCTGTGGCTACGGCGACAGGAAACACTAAAGCCTTGTGCAACTTCACCTATGGCATCTTTGGGCTCTTCTCAGCACTGACACACGCTGCTGGCCAGGACGAGGAACGGGGCCATGAGCTGCACTTCCAACTCTGCAGCTCCCTCCTCCCAGCCCCAGCCCCGGGCTGCTGCTCCCCCTGCACGGGGCAGGCTCCTCCCAGCCTTGCTCGGCAGAAACCACCGCGGCAGGACTGTCCCTGGTGTCCCCAGGGCAGGGACGGCAAGAGGGGACCCAAGCTCCGTGGGGCTCGTCAGTCCTGGGGGAGAGGGTGGCACATGCCAGGGCTGTACAAAACATTTCGCAATGAAGAGTGTGTGGAAAGGTTAAAACAGTTCCGAGATGTCTCAAAACCCTTCTCGACTGAGCCAGGCCTGGCTGGCACCTCCCGATGCCTCCGCCAGGGTCGGGGACCTGCAGGAGCACCGAGTCCATCTGCAGAACATCTCTCACAGCAGGCCAGGCCCGGGAACGGCACCGGGGCCCCACGGCCCCTTTATCTCTCAGATTTGACCTTGTACCTGAGGACCAGGTAAGCCAGGAGCCGCAGGATGACGAAGAAGATGCCCAGGATGAGGAAGTCCAGGTAGAGCTTGGCCTCCTCCACGTCCAGCTCCTGCAGGATCTTGATGGGTTTTTGGAAAGGGCAGAAGTCCTCGAGGCACTCCAGGTCCTCGCGCTCCATGGCGTAGATGGTGAGGATGACCCCCTCAAAGCCGTACCTAAGGCAGAGCACACCCCGAGGGTCACCACGAGCCCCAGGACAGCCCAGGACAGGGAGCTCTGGCACAGCTGGGGTCCCACCTGACATAGGAGACGTAGGAGCTCCACTGCAGGTAGGTGGGGATGGTCTTGAAGCTGACGAAGAAGCCCGAGAAGAGCAGCACGGGGATGGCAGTGACGGGTCCCACAAAGGTGGCCACCTGGGGAGCAGAGGCCATCAGACATCACATCCCTGTCCCCAGCCTCACCACCCCAAACTGCCGTGGGACCCTGTGTGCCTCTCCTCGAAGGAGGCAAAGCCCCAGGGTCTGACCTGCAGGGAAGTGGAAGCGGCTCCGATGAGAAGCCCCAGGGACTGGGCCACCAGGGCCGTGGCGGTGGCCAGGGCGGAGAAGAGCAGGAAGCGCGTGGCCTCAGGAGGCTGGCCCGTCATCCAGTACACAATGCTGCAGTAGGCGATGGGGCAGATCACCTGCACAAAGGGGCAAAGAGACCACCCTGCTGCACCCACGGCCATCCTCGATGCCTTGGGAGGGGCAAAGAGACCACCCTGCTGCACCCACGGCCACCCTAGAATTTTAGCTTCGATATTTTTCGGCCATCCTTGATGCCTTAGCGTTTTAGCTTCGATATTTCTCATCTGTCTGTAATCCTGGAATTCTTCGGTGTGTAATTCCAGGCTCCACACAGGGTGCTGAGCTGCTGTTCTCTCATTTTAAACAATTCCTCTCTAAGCTTCAACCTCAAGGACACCTCACTGTCTCAGGCCCCAAGATATGTAAACAGTGCATTGGGGGAGCAAACTTGGAGTGATTGACTTCGTTAGCTGAAGCTGTAATTGGAGGATTAACCCCGATATGCAAATGGACAAAACATAAAGTATGAAAAGCCTGTAACCTTATTAAAAACTTATAAAGTATGAAAAACCTGTGACCTCTCATCCATTTTGGGTGTAGCCCCTGGGTGGGCTGTGAGTGCCCAAAATGCACCTGAAGGCCCTTCAATAAATAAAACTGCTTTTTATTATCTGAACCTTGTCTAGCCTCTGTTTCAGGTAAGCCCATCCAGGCATCATCCTCACCCCACAGAGCCCTCCTGGGGGAGGGAGGGACCCCTCCAAGGCCACCCCCGGGCGCTGGAGGCACAGCAGCATCAGGGTGGTGATGAAAGCCACGGAAAGCTCACCTGGAAGGGCACATCCGCCATGGTCTTTGCCAGGTAATAGGCTTTGAGGCTGTACCAGTAGTTCAAGTGCTCCCTCAGGAATACGGTCATCTCCTGGGGGACTGCAGGGAAAAAATGGGTGAGCAGACAGTAGTTCCCTGCCCTGGGGTGCTCCGGCCCCTCTCGCACCTGCCCTGGTGCAGGCAGGTGGGATGTACCAGGTAACCCTCCTGCCTGCACTGTGAGAGGGTGCTCAAACCTTCACCAGGGAAAAATTCAGTGATGATTTTTGGATCAGGATTCATCCACTTCCCATGTGGAAAAGTCAGCTCAGTTGGGGCTTTTTAAGCAAAGAGGCAGAGCAGAAAACACAAAAAAAATTTTAAAAATCCAGCATTCTGCTTCAAGCTAATAAGTACATTATAGCCAAATAAAGGGCAAAACTGCAGTACAGCCAAACAGAAGTTTTTCCCCTCTTCTTTGCCTGATTTTTTTTCTCTTTTTGTATTCCCCCCCTTTTGTCCAATCCATCTGGCTCCCCACGCCCTACCCAACACACACACACTGCCGGAGCACCCCAAGAGCCCAGGGGATTTTGGGGCAAGGAGCTCCTTACAGGTGAGGATGGTGGGCATGAGGGCGGCGAACATGAGGAAGAGCATGGAGAAGAAGAGGAAGCCGGTGTTGTTGAAGACCTTGCCCGCATCGTTGCCGATGTGCAGGTAGAGCAGCCCGATGAGCACCCCGATGCAGATGTGGGACATGAACCGCAGGTGGGTCAGCACCTGCAGGCACAGGGGGGCTCAGCAAGGCGGGGCTGCACCCCAAAAGCATCCCAAGGGAGCAAGAGACAGCCCATCTAACTCCTTGTCTCTGCCAACCCCCAACAGACCCCAACCCCGAGCCCTGGGCCAGCCTGCCCTGCCCTCACCGTGTCCCGTAGGATGCAGATGAAGGTTCTCTTGAAGAGGATGCAGAACTGAGTTGAGGTGCTGGTGGCAAATGTGTGGCTCTCGATGTGGTCCACATCCTGCAAGGCCACAGGGACGTGGGTCAGGCTGACACCACGGGGGCCCTGCTGGCGCAGGGGGCTCCTCTGACCCCCACTCACCGTCCCACACGTCGGGCACGACGAGTCCGCCTTGTCAGGGCTGCTCTTCTTCTCGGCCATGGTGCACATCCCGTTCTGGACGGCGCGGAACAGGACGGGGTTGAGGTCCCCGTACTCCCCTGAGGCCACCTCGATGACTGTGGAAGAGGACAGGAACCCTGAGAGGTGCTGAGCCAGCCAGCGCCTAACAGGAAGGGCATAGGCATCCTCCTTAGGCAACCTGGGCAGCCCCCAGGGCTTGGGCACTGGGGTGGGACCTGGCCACCCTCTGCTGGGGCAGGGACACTCACTGAAGTCAGCAGGGTTGTGGTATGTGGGGCAGTGGAGGCCGAGACCCTTCAGGTAGGGGATGAGGTTGGTCACGACGCCCTTGAAGATGCACTGGCCCTGGCTCAGGATGTAGAGCTGCAAGACAGAGGCAGGATGTGGCAGGTGCAGGGCAGGCAGGACACTGCCACCGGCTCCTGCCCTAGGGTGGCACAGGCCACCCTTGCCATGCAAGCCCCAGGTGGAATGCCTGCAGCCCACCCCTCCCACAGCCTCTCTCCTGGGGCACAGAGGGGCCCTGTCCCAGCCCAAACCTTGTCGAACATCTCGAAGAGCTTGGCGCTGGGCTGGTGGATGGTGCAGATGATGGTGCGCCCGCCCTGAGCCAGGGACCGCATCAGGGACACCACCTGGAAGCAGGAGGCGCTGTCCAGACCGCTGCAGCCACGCAGGATGGGCAGAAGAGAAAGAGACGGCAGAGAGAGAAGGGGAGAGTTGAGAGGGGGAGAAATACATCCTAAGGATGCCCCCGCTTGCCTCCCCTCGTGGGCATCCTCCTCTCCGATCCACGCAGAAGAGCATCACCCCAGTGGGCACAGTCCCAGAGGGCGCTGGGCACAGCAGTGTCCCCAGCAAGGGACACAAGGCAGTGCCGGGAGCCCCTCGGCCTCACCTGGTGGGCTCATCGAAGAACATGACGGGTGGGTTGTTGACGAGCTCCAGGGCGATGGCCAGGCGCTTGCGCTGGCCCCCCGACAGGGAGCTGGTGCGAGTGTAGGAGCACTCCAGCAGCCCCAGCGCCGTCAGGATCTCATTCACCTGCGACACAGCCAAGGGTTTGCACAGACTTTCATCCCATCCCTGCCACCTCCCTTCGCCAGGAGCTCCTTGACATCCCCTGGTGGCCTCGTTCCCAGTTTGGGGAGAGATAAGGGGGTCTGGGCCCACCCTCTCAGCTCTTACCAGCTCCTTCTTCACCTCCTGCTTCTCGCTCAGCTTCAGGTTAGCAGAGACCTGCGGGGAGAGGATGGCCAGGGAGACACGACTGTCAGATGGAGGGAACAGAACCATCCCCCTCGAGAGCCGAGATCAGCGGCTCAGGATGGAGCGAGCACGGACAGCAGGATTTTGCTCCCGTGTCCCAGAGCCCTTGGAAATGCCTGATGGCTCCGTGGCCACAGGGTGCCCCCCAGAGCTCACCATCATGGCCTCGAGCACGGTCAGGTGCGGCAGGAGCATGTCATCCTGCATGATGTAGCAGGACATCTTGCGGAAGGTGCGCAGGTCCCGCGGCCGCCCATTCACCAGGATCTGCCCCTTCATCCCTGTCTCCCTGCAGGAGAGAGGTGCGAGCGAGTGCAGCCCAGCCCTGCGCCCCCAGCCCCGCCAGCCTCCCCCAGCCTCACCTGTAGCCAGCCAGGATGTTCATCAGTGTGGATTTCCCCGCTCCCGAGGGGCCCATGATCCCAATGAGCTCCCGCTGGCAGAACTTCCCCGACAGGCATTTGAGGAGAGTCTTGTACCCTGGAAGGAGAGAGCAGCAGGGGTTTGGCTTCCCGGGATGGCAGTGCTGCAGCGACCGCGACACCATTGCAGCACCTGGGGCACCTCAGGACCTCCATGTGCTGTGCCCGGGGCTGCATGTGCCTGGAGATGTCTCCATCAGCATCCCCAGGGGCTGCATGTGCCTGGAGATGTCTCCATCAGCACCCCCAGGGCTATAGCCACAGCAGCTGTCACCTCCAGCGTGATCCCTGCCCCTGTTCCCTGGCTGATCCCACTGATTCCCAGTGCTGAAGAAGCTCATGACCTGGATCACAGCAAAGACCAGGGAAATCCCTGGGTCAGGTCACAGAGCTGCTAAGGAAGATTACCAGGCTGTGACATTGGTCCTGGGCATGTCTTCAGGTGCTGATCCCCAGGGCAGAGGGACAGCGAGGAGCAGGGCAGCACGGGGCAGGCAGAGCTCCCAATCCTGCTGCTGTCCTCATTGGCATTCACGCCGTGGCACCCGGCAGCAGCCACTGCTAATCAGACCTGGAATTATCTCTGCTTTAAACGCGGCTGATTAGCATTTTCTGGCAGCAGGAACACGATGTGTCGGGAGACAGGAACAAGCACAGCCTCGGGCTCTCAGGAGCTGCCCCTGAAATGGAGCCCTGGCTGGACAACAATGACATTCGGGGTGATAACAGCACGGGCCAAGCCCGAGCATCCCCCTCATGGAATGTGTCCCCTCTGTGTCCCACGGGGGCAGCCGGTGGGGGGGACAAATCCAAGCTGGGACAACCCCGGGGACAGACCGCTCACAGTCCCACCGCACTGGGGTCGTCCATCCCCAGGGAAGGTCGTGCATCACCGCGAGCCCCCCGCTCCTCCCGCGCACAGCCCGGAGCCAGCACCGTGCAGCAGGAGGGGGTCCCGCGGGCCGGGGGCGGCCAGGGGAGGGTGGGGGGCTGCGCAGGGCGGCGTTGGGGCGAGCAGAGCCGGCAGCACCCCCGGCAGCGCGCACGGCTCCGCACCGCGCATGCTGCTCACGTCGGCGCCACTGCAGCTTGCGCAGCGGTTACTCACGTTCATTGACTGCCAGTAACCTCCTGCCTCAGCACGGCGGGCAGCGGCAGCTCGGGGCTGGGGCCAAAGCCGCCGCGACCCCCCGCCGGCTCTGCTCGGACGCGGGGAGCGAAGAGTCCCTCCCACCGCCACCCCGGGACCCCTCGGCTCGCTCCCATCTGCTCCCGCTGCCCCAGCCTCTCCCCCTCGCTCCCTGCAGGGCACTGGCCCGCTGGCAAGCAGCCGGGTCCCTCCTGGGTGCTACAGCACAGTCTGCCCTGGCGAACCCGCGGCTGTGCCATGGATCCTCCTGGGATGCTTCCTCAGCATCCCGGAGAACCAGGGAGGCATCATCCCGGCGGAGGGCAGGGCTGCTCGCACTGCTGTTCAGCGCCTTGGTTTCTCGAGCTGCACGGCTTGGGGACAGGGGCACAGCTCCACCCGGCCCTCCTGGCTGCCAGGGCCCCTCACCGAGCCCTGTGACCTCGGTCCCCGCTTGTCCCCGCCTGCCTTCAGCTTCTGCAGATCAGCTCACCCTCCATCTTATTGGGCTGCCTGATTGGCATCCCATTAACTGAGAGCGCTAATTAAAGCAGACTGCCACCCACCAGCCGCCATCTGCCTCCCCTCTCCCCTCCCTGAGCTCTCGGCCAGAGTCACACACAGGGAAGAGAGCCACGGCCTCGCACAGGGAGCCACGGAGAGGAAATCCCCCACAAACCACACCTTCTCCTTGCCAGGCTCTGAGCTGGGCACCCCCGGGGTCTCCTGCTGCCGGCACATCCCACACAGCCATCACACCCCAACAGCAGTGCTGGGGAAGCCCATCCCTCCCGGCTGCCCCAGGATCTCTGCCCCATCTCCCCACGCAGCCCTGGACAGAGGTTTCCCTGGAATGCGCTCTGCTGTCCCCTGGCATTGCACAGCAAAGGCACTCAGTGCCTGCTGAGCCTTCCCTCCTCCTCCCACGGCACCCAGAACAAACAACCACAAAGAGCCCCTGGCACTGGGACAGGGCAGGGTGAGATCATGGCATGCAGAATGGGGTGTGAGAGCCCTGCAGGTCCCCTCCCCTGCCCTTCCCCACCCGCCAGCTCCTACCTCTCTTCCTCCACCAGGATCCCTCCCGCACGGAGTAGGACAGGTCGATGAACTCGATGTTGACAGCCGAGCGCTTCGGGAGGTGGGAAAACCTCTGGGCCTCTGTGATGTGGTTCTCCACCTTCTTCAAGTGGGTGGTGAGGAGCGGGGCGTCCGGAGGGCCGGCGTGGCACACCGTGTCCTCCAGGGCGATGGAGACACACGCGGGATCCATGCCCTTCTCCGCCATCCTGCTGCTCTGTGGGGAGCGCACAGGGATCGGCTCGCAGCAGGCTCCCTCTCCCAGGCACTGCAGGGACCAGCCCACTGCAAGTCCTGTCTCTCCTTCTCCTGCTGGCTCCAGGCCTTCACTGTTCCCTCTGTCCAGCTGGGGCCAGCACCCACATCTGGCTGGAGGGGTGGACCCGGCCAGGGCAGCCGAGCCTGCGCCGAGGGGCTCAGGGCAAGGAACAGCAGGATTTTGTTCAGCTCCACAGTCAATAATTCGTGCACCTCCTGCAGCTCGGTCCAGCTCCGGCAGCAGAGCCCACAGGGTTGCTCAGCTCCCCCGGCCCCGGGGCTCCCTGCCCCAATCCCGTTTGTCACAGTGGGAGCAGGATGGGAGGTGGCAGAGCTGATGTCCTGCCCTATGCCTGAATGTCCCCAAGGACTCACCAGGAACCAGCCCTGCCTGGCCTGGCCTCAGGGAACGCAGGTATGAAAGCCTACGCAAGCAGATTATTCCAGCCGGTTTCTTGGACAAAGCCTGCCGTGCTCCTGGGGCAGAGCAACTCTGGGTAGATCAGACCCTCAGCTGGTGCCTGGGGTCCCCCTGGGCTTGCTGGGAGAGTCTGAACACAACAGGGAGGGGGCCCTGCTGGTGCCATTCCTTCTCTGCCTTCCTTGGCTCATCATTTCACCTTCCGGGCTCTTCCAGCACAGCCTCAGAGGCCAGGCCAGCCCTTCCCTGGGGCCGTGATGCCGATCCACCCGCCCCAGCCCTCCCGTGCCTGCAGTGCTCCCACCGCCGGCTGCAGCACGGCCGAGCTCCTCGTGTCTCCGCTTGGCTTGGGGACTCTGCGGTGCTGGGGAATGTGAGGCAGGCAGGGTGGGGAGCACGCTGGCCCCGGCTCTCAGAGACTGCCAGGGGGTCGGGCATCCCCCCGGCAGCGGGAAAAGGAGCTCGGGCTGTGCCTTGCACCCATCCCTCCGCCCAGCCTGGGGTCCCGCCGCCTCGCTAACCTACATTCAGCTGGGGCTGCGGGCAGCGGCTCGCTGCGGCTGCAGCGCTCACACGCGGCCCCTGCGAGGGGCGGCCGGATGCCGGCAGCTGCGGGAGATCCCCCAGCCCACTCCCTGCTGCAGGCACATCCCGCTCAGGGCTGGAAGGAAGCCAGCCCAGCCCCGGGAAGGAGGGGTGGGAAGAATGGGTGGGGGTTCCCTGCCCGCGGGTCCCCCGTTAGCATCCGCGGGGACGGGGGGCTCGGGGGGCTGTGGTGGGGGGCAGCGGGCTCGGAGCGCCCTCGGGCTCACCTTGACTCCTCCGGCTGGGCGTTCACGGAGCGCTAAATCCCGCAAGC
>VZRL01002885.1:245888-269375 GCA_013397895.1 Origma solitaria | reverse complement strand
CTCTGGGTGCCCTTCCTGAATCTCGGTGTCCCCTCCCCGCACCTCTCTGCCCTCCCCGCACACTCCGCCCCGGCCACGCTGCTCCTGAACCCCAACCGCGCTCCCGACCCCGAGCCCACCCCTGTCCTTGTCACCCTGCTCCTCATTCCCCACCTATGCCCACCCTTTGCACCCTGACCCCCAGCCCCATCACCCTGACCCCTAGAACCATCACCCTGACCCCTAGAACCATCACCCTAACCCCAGAACCATCACCATGACCCCCAGAACCATCACCATGACCCTGGCCCCATCACCCTGACTCCAGCCCCACCGCTCTGCTCCCTGCCCACCCTGTGCCCACCCTGTGCCCACCCTCGCCACCCTGCCCCTGCTGGGAGGGGCAGCTCCCTCGGAGCCCTCCCTGGCTGCAGGGAGCCCTGGTGTGCCCAGGGTGTTCTCCTTAAATCCCGCCCTTCCCTCCCCTCGTTTTCTCCATCTTGAGTTTGTTGGACGGGAACAAAACACCAAAACACGAGCAGGATAATCCCCGGCTGAGCCCAGGGCCCTGGGGGCAGTCTGGCTCAGGCTGTCACCCCTCCGGAGGGGACCCGGGTGCCTGTCCCAGCTTGTCCTCACCCCGAGCACCGCGGGGGCACTGGGCAGGCCTGGGGGAGGTGACAGCAGGACAGGACAGGACAGTGCCCCCCGTGCAGGATTCTCTGGGTGTGGGCAGAGCCCAGCGCTGCGGCTGTGCCAGGAGCTCCTGGCACTGCAGCCACCTTGGAGAGGGTGCCGTGCCACATCCGGAGGTGGCACTGGCAGGCTTTAGCTCTGACACTCCTGTCCCCTGCTCTGGGTTTATTTTTGGTGCCTCCTTCAGGGCTGTCTGCTCCCTGCTTGGGCGTTTTTTGAGGATAGAGAACAGTCTGGGTGTGTTTGCTTTTGCTGTGTGATTTGGATTAAAACACCAACAGAAAGTCTGGGCAGGAACGACTGCCAGAGGCTCTGAGTGTTTTACCATGAGTACTACAAGTGAAAGTGGTTTTTCAGAACAAGTTAATTCCTTATTGTTTCCTGTCCTAAAAATCCCTCATCAGGTAGTGACTGATGACTGCTGGTTGATTTTGGCTGGATTAAACACATCCTAAATGCTTGTTTGAAATAAATAGGAGTTGTACATGAGCAGAATAAAGAGATAACGTAGGCTTTGCAAGAAAGCAGTCTTTTTAATTTGTGTTTTGTTTAGCTCTCTGAATAACCACCCACATATTTCCATTGTTTTATCCCTGGTCTTCATCTGCCAGATGAAATGCTTCCCACATTTATTTTCAGGTCCTGAGAGAGGCAAAAATGTTAGGAATTTAAATGAATGCAACAGCAGCACCAGATGGTATTGGGAAAGCTGGAGGGACGGCAGGGGGAAAAGGAGATAGAAAATAATAAAACATGTGTGGTTATTAAAAATTATCAACAGCAACTTCTTCATGAGCTTGTCACAAGCTGGACTAGCAGGTGTTGAAGAGGGCTGTGAAGTGTCATTGCAAACAGAGCCAATTAGTCATGTTAATTCGAATCGTTCTCTCACGCCTGAAAACCTGCTGGATTTGCTGTTTGCTCTGAGATTCTCCCTCCTTGTAAAGTGTTTTTCCACGAATTCTTCCAGGAAAGCCCAAGGTGTACCAAGGCGTGAGAGTAAAGATCACAGTCAAGGAGTTGCTGCAGCAGAGAAGGGCACGGCAAGCAGCCACAAGTTCAGCAGTGAGTAAAAATATTGTGTTTGCTCTGCATCTTCTCTTTTAATATTGTTTTTCTTGCCACGAATGTAATCTCTGGGCTGAAATCAGAGTATAACAGGCTGGTGAGGATGGGGGAGAACATTTAGTCAGAGTTGCTCAGCAGTGATTTAAAGGAGTGAGAATCTGAGGGAAAAAGCAGAGAACAGTCACTCAGTCCGGGATGGAGGGCTCAGCAGGGCAGCCCCATCCCTTCTGGAGGAGCGATGGAGCTCTCTGTGCACACACATGTGCACTCTCCCTCTCGTTCCCTCCAGTTCCAGCCTTTGTAGGAGTCCTCCAGCTCCAGCCACTCCGGGGATTTGCATGGAGAGCTTGGCAAATTGTTATTTCTTCCTGGTTCATGACATTTCAGCTCTGGAAGGCTTTCAGATTTCAGCTCCTGCACCTCGTCGCGGCTGATTGCACAAAAAGGCAGAGAGGTCTGGGAGAACAGTGCCCAGAGCTGGTTTTGGGAACGCTGGGGCACTCCTCCCCTGCAGCCTCAGGTGTCCCAGGGCTGCCTGGAACCGCTTTTCACTTCCCACCGCCACTTCACACAACCCCTGTGGTGCCCACGCCGGAAAAAGTGAAAAGTGGCACTGAGGAAAGTCACCTCTGTGACCTACACAAGGTGTGGCCCGGCCCCAAAACCCCCGAGGGTTTGGGCTGGCAGGATGGGTGCTGAGAAAAGCTCAGCCTGGGGACTCCATCTCTGCCTTGTCACACATCTCAGCAGAGAGAAAAAGCACTCTCAGCCCAGGAGAGCCACGGTTGAGGGAATTAAATGCACGGGATGTGCTGGGAAGCTGTTGCTAGGGAAAAGAGCCGCTCGCTCGAGAGCATCTCGGATAAAGGAAATGAAGTGGAGATCTGGATGAATTAAAACTGAGGGGGATAAAAAGCCCAACAGTATTTGTATTTGCAGAGTAAAATCCTCACCCTAAAGAACAAGCAGCAGAACTCCCGTTGCTTTTGGGGTGTATTTCTCCTTTCCAGCAGGTCAGGTTCCTTCAAGTGGCTGATCTGTCTCGCTTCAGCTTCCAACATCCCTTAGCAAAGTCCATTTTCACGGAGCTGTGCTGGCGTGGGGAGCAGTGCCAGAGGTGGAGTTCAGACCCCATCAGGCGCAGCAATCCATTCTGATGGGACACCTGCAGTGCTCTGTAGTTATTACTCATTCTCAGCAATATCCATCCCCACGGATTCCTCAGGATCCCCTCCGCTGTGGAATTCACGCTCCTGGAAATCAGCTCTGGTTCCAAAGGCAGCTCTGTTCAATCAGGAGGGCAGCAAAAAGAGCACCTCAGCACAGAGCCAAATCCAGGGCTTTACACTGGGCTGGTGCTGCGCTTTCCAGTCCTGTCACAGGGAAAAATCACATTATGCACATTAATCTAACATTCTGTCAGTGCTGGGGAGGTTTTCCGTGAGGGAAATAAGGTTTATAGAAAGAGAGTATATAAGAGTTTATAGAAAGAGAGTATATAAGAGTTTATAGAAAGAGAGTATATTAGAGTTTATAGAAAGAGAGTATATTAGAGTTTATAGAAAGAGAGTAGATTAGAATTTATAAAAAGAGAGTATATTAGAGTTTATACAAAGAGTATATTAGAGTTTATACAAAGAGAGTATATTAGAGTTTATACAAAGAGAGTATATTAGAGTTTATACAAAGAGAGCATATTAGAGTTTATACAAAGAGAGTATTTTAGAGCTTATACAAAAAGTATATTTCAGTGTTTCGGTAAACACTGAAATGCAGACTCACCTCGCTCTGTGCCACAGCTCCTTCTCTTCCCTTCTCCCCGCTCAGGTTCCTTGGAGCAGCAGCAGCATCCCGTTCCCGGAGTCTGTGTCTCCGCCTCACCCAGGTTGGTACAAAGCCCATCCACACGGCCCTTCCCTTCCCTTCCCGCCCCATTCCCAAATTTTCCCGCAGCCCCGAGCCTTCCCAGCCCTGGTTTGGGGCAGGCACCACTCTCGGAGCAGCCAATCAGCACCTGGAGGGAGCCCATGCAATGCAGATGAGGTGCTCAGGAGCACACAGGGCTCTCATTTCCAGGGGTTATTCTTCCCACAGCAAGGAATTAGCTCCTTTTCAGGAAAGGATGCTCATCCCCAGGGAATGACACTGCTGGAATCACCTTCTCCCGGCTCTGGGTCCAACTGAGGACCCTGGAGCTCTCCTGTTCCCTCCTCCCTCTCCTGGCAGCATCCGTAGGAATGAGAGAAATATCAGATTTTCAACACCACCAAGAGTTTCCCCCTGCTGCATGAAAATATCCAGGGAAAAGGGGGAAGGGGTGAGGGGAATGGCACTTGGGGCTTACAGATCCCTCAATTACCCCACAGAGAGAAGGTTGGGCAGGTGTGAGTGCACACAGTGCAGGGACAAGGAAATCGTTAAATCATTGATAGCTGAGAATCCATTTGCTTATGTTAATAAAGAAACGTGAGCCACGCCAAGGCTGACATTCCAAAGCCCTTTCAGGCTGGAAAGTCTCCATCAGTTTATGTATTTTGGGTGTTCCTCACTTCCCACATGCAGCCGAACTGCACCCTTGGCCCTGCAATGTGCACGCCAGGCCTGTGCCCTTCAGCTGGACAGCCGTGTTTGAGCGCAGTGTGAAAAGATAATAATTCTGAAAAGCCAGATCTGCTGTGAGCTTTCCAGGAACTCTCCCTTTGGCCGGGAGCACTGTGTGGTCACAGTGCCACCTTCTCCCTGGCTTGCTCCATCTGTCCTGCTCGGAACTTTGGCTCCTGTGTGGCTCTTTGGAGGATGAAAGAGCAAATTGTCCTCCTGTTGTCCCCTTCTTCCTGCAGGTGTGGCTGCCCCGTGTCTGGAGAGGAGGCAAAGGCACATCTGCCAGGCTGGGGAGCACAAATCACTGCCTGGCACCTTCTGGGGCTGGAAACAGGGCACAGAACTGCCAGAGGGTCAGGGATCTGAGGGAGGTTCCAGCTGGATCCCTGTCCAAAATTCCTGGGGCCAGAGGAGTCTCCAGCATTTAAAGAGCTTTGCAGCTGAGGGGGCTGAATTCCCTGAGTTATTCCCATGCTTTTGAGCATCTCCCTCCTGTGTTGGGGAGGACGAAATAGGAAAGGCTTATCAATATGATTGCCTGACAAAAGATGCTGAGAATATGGAAACTAGAAGCGAGATTGAAATGAAGACAAGCTTTGAGATCCCAAACCCCAGGTACTGAACAACTGGAAAACAATGGTGTGGCCATTGAAGGCAACCCACCCTTTTTGATTAAACACTCCTGGTTTCTGCTTCCCTGAAAAAATTCACCTCGCCCTTGCAGGACCTATTTTAATGCCCAAATTCACAGCGTTACTGAACATAGCAAAGCACTGAGACCCGGCCTGGGGCATCACCTGCCCTTTGTGAAGAGAGATACAGGAATAACCTGTGTTATAACCTGTCCTGTCTGCTTTTCCTTCTCTCCCAGAACCTTTGGAAGCAGAACCCATCCCTCCCGCTCCCAGCTGCTGCCCGTCCTGGCAGTTTCCAGGCTGCCTGTCCTGCGAGGAGAGCCCTGGCTACCTGGAGCAGCTGATCGATTCCTGCCTGCAGTGGGATGCAGCCCCGGAGCCAGCCCTCGGTGCCCTCCAGCCAGCCCCACACTGCACCCCAGACACCTTCCAGCCGCTCCAGCTCTGCTTCAACCAGGGCCTGGTGAGCTTGGGGACGCGGGGGACAGTCACAGGTGTCCCCAGGGGAAACAGGAGTCCCATCCCGGGGCAATGTGGGGATCTGGCTGCTTTCAGGAGTCTGGGATGCTCCTGGGGGCAAACTGGAGAGGCTGCAGGAGAGGGAATGGCCCTTGTAGAGGTCCTGGAGATTTTCTGCAAATAGCAGCGCAGTTCCTGCTGGGATTGTCCCTGCCAACAGAAATGCCTTTGGGTCAAACCTCCAAGGGCCAAACTGTGTCTGTGAGCAGCCAGACCCACCCCGAGACAGGTGACAGCAGGGCAATTGTGGCTGCTGGCCCGTTTCCCTGAAATCTCCTTTTTCCCCCATTTTTTCTCTCCCTCCCAACCTCCAGGCCGCCAGCTCGCCCAGCCCAGCCGACCTGCCCAGCCCGTGGAGCTCCAGCTGCTCTCCCGCTCAGCTGTCCCCGCTGACCCCCAGCCCTCCCTCGGCTCCGGACACCAAGCCCTACAGCTGTCCCGCGGAGGAGTGGCCGTGCCACCCCCCGTGCCCCCTGCCCAGCCCTGCCTGCTGCTGCCCAGCCTGTGCCCCCCAGCCCGGGGTCCCGCAGTGCTTCCCCTGCCCCAGCACGGACTGCTCGGAATTCCTGCCGCCCCTGGGCCTGGCCGAGGACTTCTTCAGGAGGGACAGGAGCTGTGACATCTGCTACAGCTAATGGCGCTGCGGTTTTGCACGTCCACTGCACCCAAATCTGATTAAATTGCCCATGAACTATGCAAAGTTGTGCTGCCTAACATGGTCTGGTTATTCTTCACTACTTACACGGTTTTTCACATGATGCTGTCACTACATTAATCCTCCTACGGTCAGGGCTGGTTTGTTGTTGTTGTTGTGGTGGTTTGGTAGGGTTTTTTCCTGGGTTTTTTTTTTCATTGTTGCTGTTTTTTAAATAAATCTGAAGCTGCCTTATCAAAGCCATGTCTCTTTTTGATACAAATAAATCATTCGGTGCGAATGTTGGAGCCTGGTCATTTTTCACGTGCTGAAGGTCAGTTCTTTTCTCTGCTGCTGCTGACCCAGGCTGCTGACCCTGCTCCTCACGGAGCTGAGGATGAGATTTTGAGCAACCTCTTCAGTGACAGGAAACAGTGACAGTGACCCTTTCCAGCAGATAAAAATTCCATCCGGAACCCAGCGTGCAGCTTTTCGCAGAGGAAGCTCTGAGGTGAATCTGCAGCTGCCCAGGCTGCCCTGGTGACATTCCCCAGAGGTTCTGGCAGAGAAGGAAAGCTGCTGCTCCCCAGGGTTCAACCCACGGCCCCTCAGAGGCAGAACCCTGTGCCAAATCTCCCTGGCTGCTGCTCAGCTTCCCCGTGCGGGCAGAGTTTCTGTGATGTTATTTGGCCAAGTTTGGGCTGTTGAGAAGAGGTTTTCAGCATAATCAGCTAAATGATTTTTTTTAAAAGTAGATAATGGGGAAGTTGTAATACCTGAGGATTTCCTGTTTCTTGCATAAGCCCGGACCTTTCTGAGGTTTTGTTTTGCCTCCTCTTGGTGAGGCAGACTCAGTTTCTCAGCTGAGCACCCAGACTGGGAGGAAAAAAAGAAGAATCTCTCCAGATTAAATTCAACACAAAAGAGAAAAAAACCTAATTACATCTGTGAAGACAAAGGTGAATTCTACCCAGCTGTTTGCTCACCTCCTCCAGACACTTCCACACTGAACTGAAAACCTTTCCAGTTCCTTCACCTTATGTAAGGCAGCAGGGTTGGTTTTTTTTTTTCCCCAAAACATGCTTTAAAAATATTGACAATTTCCAAAAAAATCTCCTTTCTTCCCCTGATTAATCTCAGCGTTGGCCCAAGTGATGAACTCACGAGGTTATAAAAAAGCTGATAAATAAGTGTGACTTTGCAGCAGTTAAAGTTGTGATCACCCCTATGCAGGGACACCCCTCCAAGTGTCATTTCAGTGGTGCTGGCAGCTTCTTCAGCCCCTAAACGATATTTTGGGGCACTGCAGGACTGATCTCGTGCCCCAGAGCTCGCCCTGTGCCAGCCGCTCCTGTCTACTGCCCCAGCACACCTCGAGCCACACGTCCAAGGCCATTATCAGCAACATGAAAGGGCCGGGGGAGATAAGGCTGAGGCAAGAGATTTGAGGCTTCTAGAGGAAATGGGGTGCCCACATCCTCCCCACGGCTTGGCAAGGCTGGCCTGAGCTCAGCAGAGCCAAGGAGATGCTCTCAGGGAGAGAAAGGGCACCGAGAAGTGGTAAATATTGACACATCTGACAGTGGTAGCCTAAGTCTGCACAGTAGGGAAGGCACAGCTGGGGTCTAACAGGATATCTCCAACCTCTGGATCAGGTGGAGGTGTGATTCTGATCGGGTATTGTCAGATTGCACAGTGATCAATGGATTGTGGTGTGGATCCTCCCCAGGACTACTCTGTGCCAAGGCTGGGGCTGTGCCCACCCCTGGGGCAGCACCACTGAGCAGAGCGAGCACCAAAACCACCCTAAATCCCTGGCAAAAACCCCAGTCCACAGTGGGGGAGATATTTCCAGCAAAGCACGCCAAGATCTCTGCGTTCTATCACCTTCCATCACACCAACAGCACTGCCCTCATCCCTCGCAGCCTCCTCCTCCTTCCCTGCTGCTCCTCCTGCAGTGCTTTTGCAATCCCCCATGGAACCATGTCCGAGATGCTGCTCCCAGCTCCCTGACAACAGCCCCGGGGCACACGGGGCAGGTAAGAGCTTGCTGGGTGTTGACACAACGTCTTGTTGACACGAGAAAGGGGAAAAACACCACAGAGGAGCCATTCAGAGGTTGGCTGTGAGTTTTCTGGCTTGAAAATGTATTGCATTCTGGCTTGAAAATGAAATGTATTATTTCCCTCCTTTGTCCTCCCCAAAGATAGAATAGGAGTTAAAGGAAATATCTTTGGCTGAAAGGCTGGCATTTGATCAGTCCCCGACAGCCTTTACAAACAAAAATCCGGGGATCACCCCATGCTTCCAAAGTTATCCATAACTCTAGAAGTTACCCCCAGCCAGAGAGAAAATAAAAGGCTCTTATTTTCAGCTCCTTTACCGGAGAATTTGATCTGAAGGTTTCGCTTGCCAACCGACTGACAGCTTTACTGTGGTGCCACTTCAGAACATTTGTTTGGCGATAACAAGCCTTTGTTATTAGCAACTTATCCCGAGCCGCAGGTAGGAAGAGATAAACTGTGCAAATAAAGGGATATCACACACTGCCAGCAGCGCTGAGCTTCGAGAAGTTCCATTTCCCCTGCAAGGGCAATAAAAAATTGAGGGGTTAAGTGTGAACTGCTTAAATCAGTGAAATTCACCCATGTAGAGAAGACACTTAGGAGAGGTTTGAGCCTTAAATTGATTTTCTTCCCAGCCAGGCAGGGACGGGGAAAGGGAAAGGTGCTTGGCACTCAGGAAGCAGCAGCTTCCAAAAGCTTGGTGGCTCCAGCCCAAAGCCAACAGGAACAGCTTGGGGATCGCAGCTTGGGGAGCACCAGCTGCCAGGGCGAAGCTTTGAACGAAGCCACATTCCTCCCAAAAGGGCATTTTCCCTGATTTTCTGGAGCTGGTGGTGATTCCAGACCCCTATTCACCCAATGGATGACATAATAAAGAGAAAAGCCACTCTAGGAAAGAAAGCTCGTGTATTTTTTCCCGCTCTCCACAGACATTTCAAAAAACTTTTTCCACTTTCCCTGCTGCACCGCGTGCTGCTCGCAGTTTGACAGTTCTGCTGCTGGCAGGTTCCAGAAATCGATATTTTATCCATCATTTTGTCCTGACACACCGATACAGTTATCACTCCACTCGGGCCTCGTTAAAACATCCTTCCAGGTAAGGCAGCACATGCTTTCGCTGGCCTGGGCTCAGCTCCATGCAAATTTATGCAAACACATGCAAATCCACGTCTGCTTTTCTGCCAGCGGATGTTGGCAGGGCTGTAGATTCGGTGCGGTGAGAGGCAATGGCCCAAGAGCAGAGAGCAGGGCTGGAAAATCGAGATCTCCGCCTTTCTTAAGAGCTTTTGTTCGTGTCAGTTGTTCAAACACTCCAGGCCTGCGAGTGCTTGGGAAAATCCCACGCCACGGAGTGGCTGCTCAAGGAAGTGGCTGCAGAGATTTAAGAGATGTGCCCTTCGTCCCTCTGTTCGTCCTGGCAGAGAACAGAGCCTGGGCAGCACTGAGAAACCCAAAAATACAGCTCAGGTGAGCCCTGAGAGCGGGACAGCCTCTGCCAAAACATGGCTTTGCCTCCCTCCAGGCACCTGCCTCCAGCCCCCTGCCCTGGCAGAGGCTCTGATTGCACAGCAGTTCACAAATCATTTCACAGAAACATGAAAAGAATCTGTTGAACCCCCTCAGACGGGAATGGGCGTGAAGATTGCTCAGCCCTCGCACCCTGACCCTGCCGGGCACAGACCCACAGAGGCTTTCTGCCCCAAAATCAATGTGAAAATCACATGGAGGTTTTCTGCCCCAAAAGCAACATTAAACTCACACAGAAGCTTTCTGCCCCAAAAGCAACGTTAAAGTCACACAGAGGTTTTCTGCCCTAAAAGCTGTTGGAGACCCAAAGGAATTCTCTGTCTCCGTCACAGTGAGGGCTCAGCTCCATACCTGAGGTGCCCCCAGAGCTTTTGTGTGCCCCCAGAGCTTTTCTGTGCTCCCAGAGCTGCAGACTCGGACTGGAATCTCCCCTCACTGGGAGCCTTCAGCAGCCACACCAGCCTGCGCCGTGCCCTTGTTCTCACAGCATCTGCTCTCTTTGGTGGGGCTGGTGCCAGCCTGGCCATGGGGAGCTGCTCCAGAGCCCTCCCAAATGCTGAGGGGGGGCAGTCCCAGCGCAGGACCCCTCCTGGGGGGCTCTGGGGTGGGGTGTCCATTCTCTCCGGTGAAACCCAGCCAGGGACACCTCCCCAGGCTGGCTCGAGTTCCTCCACCCAGGCTTTGCCCTCCCCTCAGGATCCTGCACCCCCAGACTCTTCAGCATTCCAGGGCCCAGCCACAGGCAGAGTTTGGGGGATTTCAGAGCAGCACTTCCCAACCTTTTATAACCAATCTGCCACCTCAGTCTCGTCACCTCCACGGGTTTTAATAGCTACCAAATCAAAGCTTGGCTGTGCTTCAGACTTATTCTGAATATTAACTTATTGATGGAGCAGCCATTGGCTTTGCTCACCTCCTCGCTGGGGCTTTATTCGCATTCCCTGCTGACAAAATTCAGTTTTCAACCATCTGAAAGCTCATCCTCTGCCGCCTGACGTGCTGCTCGTGGCCCACAGGTTGAGGAGCACTCTCGTCCCACCCTGGCTCAAGCCCGGAGGAGCAGGGCTGTGCTGGAGAGCCATCCTCACGTTCTTCACTGGAGGCAGCAGCTGGAGTTGAAGCCATCCCATAAATCACAGCTCACTCAGGATCTGACAGTTCTGCAGCAGGAGGTGAACGCAGGTGTGACTTTCCCTTTCTTCAGCAAATGCCTGACCTGCCAAAAAATGTTCAAGTCCCAGAAGTGCGATGTGAAGCACCCAAAATTCCCTCACACACAGTTATTTACACCTACACGTACAACTAAACCAACATCCACATGGATCAGGAATATTTTTATATCTGCAATCACGAAAGCCCCGCACCCCTGCGGTGTTGGGAGAGAGCAGCAGCGTGGATCCCATACCTGATCCCCAGCTTTTCCCGGAGGGGCCATGTGGATGGGCTGGTCGTTGTCCAAATTTCGGATGCTGGGGTCTGCCCCGTGCTCCAGGAGCAGCTGCACGATTTCCTTCTGGTGTTTGTCACGAGGCAGAGCGGCTGCCATGTGCAGGGCTGTGTTGCCGTGGGCCTAAAGCGGTGGGGAAAGGGGGAAAAGGAGTAAAAAATCCAGATAAAAAAATCCATATAAAAAAAAATAAATCCTGATTAAAAATCCAGATTTAAAAAATCCAGATTTTAAAAAATAATAATCCAGATTTTAAAAAAAAATCCAGATTAAAAATCCAGATTTAAAAAATCCAGATTAAAAAATCCAGATTGAAAAATAAATCCAGATTAAAAATCCACATTAAAAAAATCCACATTAAAAAAAAATCCAGCTAAAGTATCCAGACTTAAAAAATCCAGATTAAAAAAAAAAATCCAGTTTTTTTTTTAAAAATCCAGATTTTTTAAAAAAATCCAGATTAAAAATCCAGGTTTTAAAAGTCCAGATTAAAAATCCAGATTAAAAAAAAATCCAGATAAAAAATCCAGATAACCACCCCCGATGAGCTGTGCCATCTCCTCAGAATCATCCCAGGAATGGAGACGTGAAATGAGAGGAGAATCCTCATGGGATTTGTTACTCAGAGCTGAGGGAGGATCTCTGCTCTGTCTCTCCGAGGCAGAGGTTTGTGGATTTAGATTTATTTTCTTTGTTAGAACACTGCAAACTGGGGGCCTTTGATGCTTTGGGTACAGGTGATAAATAACCCTGAACCAGGAACATTCCCTGGTTGGAGAAATCGCCCCCTAAATCCTACCCTCATGTATGATTGCTCTGAAATCCACCCCAAAAATTGCCCTGAAATCACCCCCAAAAACTGCCCGGAAATCACCCCCAAAAATTGCCCAGAAATCACCCCCAAAAAGTGCCCTGAAATCCCCCCTAAATCACATCCTCATGTATGTATGATTGCTCTGAAATCCCCCCCGAAAATTGCCCTGAAATCACCTCCTAAATCATACCCTCATGTATGTATGATTGCTCCAAAATCCACCCCTAAAATTGCTCTGAAATCACCCCTAAATCATGCCCTAATATATGTATGATGGCTCTGAAATCCACCCTAAAACTGCGCTGAAATCCCCCCTAAAATTACCCTGAAATCACTCCCCAAAACTGCCCTGAAATCACCCCCAAAAATTGTCCTGAAATCCCTCTGTAAATCATACCCTGATGTACGATTCCTCTGAAATCCCCCCTAAAATTACCCTGAAATCACTCCCCAAAATTGCCCTGAAATCCCCCCATAAATCATACCCTAATGTATGATTGCTCTGAAATCCTCCCTAAAACTGCTCTGAAATCCCCCCTAAATCACACCCTTATGGAACCAGAGACCTGAGGAGCTACTGGCAAAAGAGAATGAGGTAACAGGCACGGAAATATTCCACTGGGAAACACTAAATTATAGACACAAACCACTTTGTGCTGTGCCCACCACACAGAACTCCACAACACCACACCCACTGTGCTCCACTGCCATTTTCCACATTTCCAAACACCAGGAATCTTCAAATCCCTGAGGTCCAGCACCTCCCTGGGCACGGATTGACTCCAGGGACAGGATGTGCACAGAGCTGGCTGTGAATTCAGAGCAGAGCAGCTCTGGTGCCACCAGACCGTGTAGAAATCTGTGCCCTGTCTAGCCAGGTATGACCGCGAACGGTTTGAAATGAGAACAACCTGACAAACAAAGGCACGCCGAGAGGTATTTTTAGTCTGTAAAAGTCTCATTGAGGCAGCTGCTTGGGTTTTTTTTCGCTCAGAAATTGTCATGGGTTTGTCATGAAATTGGAATGGTTGGACGCAAATTGCAGCCTGGATTAATATTCTGGTTATTAAAAGAAATCCATGTGATTTCCAGGTCTTGTTAACCACTGAGACGTGAGGGATAGCTGAAGCAGAAAATAAAATAGCAGAATTTCAACAGCTTTTCTCAGCATGTTTTACAAGCCCTGAACAAGCAGATCCTTGTCAATTTTATTATCCCAGAACGTCAGGGGATGGTTACAAGGTCTTTACAGGATTTCGTGTTAAAACGGAAAGATCTGCACTTGAGAGATTCCAAATCCAGGCATGGGCTAAGAAAAAAGGGCAATCTGAAAATTCCTGGCCTGGAATCCTCAGATTGGCTTTAACAAGGCCAAATGGAGACAATATCCAGAGCACCACCATGAGGACTCTAGGAATCCTCCAGGTGAAAAACACCTCCGAGGCTTCAGTGTTTTTCTCACTGTGACGACCCCATGGAAATGTATTTGGAATGAGACAACCAAAATGAGCAGTGGGTGACCAGGGAAACTTAAACATGGGTTTTTCCTTGTCTTGGAAGAGCTGAAAAAGCCCGGCTGGGTGTCAGACAACCTCTCCATCATATTTCTCCCTGTCCCAGACAGCTGAGCAATGAGACTGAAGGCTCCAAGTGATGCTATCGCATAGGAAGGTCTCCCAGGATTGTGATCAAGAGACAACAGACTCCCAAGGACAGGCTCACACCTGCCCCAAGAGTCTTTAAAGATAGAGAAAAAATTCAGTGAGAAGGCACAAGGCCCTTCACTGTGCAGAAAACACAACCTCAGTGCCATTACCCACAGACACAACGCACCATGTGTTTCCTCAGAGGACAGAGGGAGGGAAGCAGCCAGAATCACCCCCTCGGTCCTGCTGAGAGGGAGCAGAGCCACAGCTCTGCCTGACGGGGCAGGGATGTCTCAGCCGAGGCTCCAGGAATGTCAGGATTTCTGTTTGGGAGGAAGGGTTAAGCCGATGGCTCTGGGAGATAGCAGCAGAGCTCGAATCTGCTCCGAGGTGAAGCGTGGGGCAGTGCTGGAGAGGTCTCCAGTTTGCTTTAACCAACCCCAGGATGGCTGGGCCAGAAAACTCACAAATAACACTGAAGGCAGAGAGAATCCCCATCTGCCTTGATGGAAACAAGCTTTGCCTTTCCTCTGATGGCATTTTTGGCAGCAGGGATGAATTGACACCTGGCTGCCCTAAAGTGCCACCCCTCAGTGTGACGTCAAACCCTGCATCACTGCAGGGCTGTGCTCTCAATCCTCAGAAATGTTCTACATTTCATGGTCCTCCTCAAGGAACCACTTCCCAATTCCTTCCTTTTCCCTGCCCATTTGCTTCTCATTCCCTCAGCTCCAGCTGGGACAGGGCCCTGCTTTCCATGACAGAGCTCGAGCCAGGTGCTGCTTTCCTCCTGAATTGTTTGCTAGAAAATGCAGTTAAAGATTGAAAAGAAGTTCAGATTCACAACTGTTGCTCTTTCCCTCTGTGAAAAACACCTCGTGGTTGACAAAAATTACCTTGCTGTTGACAAAGTCCTTAGACTTGAAAGCGTTCAGCTCCAAGAAGTACCTGAGCAGGGACACGTTCCCATCCTGGACTGTGTAATGGAGAACTGTCTTGTTGCTTTTCACATCCTATTTAAAAACGGGGGGAAAGTAATAAAAATTACAAAACAAGGCAAATAAGAAATGTTCTGCAGGACAACCTGGAGATATTCCATAAACCCATCAGAGGAAACGCACGTGAGCTGATGGGGAGCATCTCCTCTGCTCCAGTGACCCTCTGAGGGTCCTTTGTTTGATCAGGGGCTCCAAAAGGCAGCACTGACTCTGCCCTGAATGGGCACCAGGCTTGGCCCTTGTGCCAGCAGCTCATCCCTTCCTGAACTCTGCATTTTGAGCACCAAATGGGGGAGAATTCCCAGACAAGCTCAGGGCTAACACAGCCATCCTCACCCAGCTGTAGATAGAATTCCCAAGCACAGAGCTAACACAGCCATCCTCACCCGGCTGTGGATGCAATTCCCAGACAAGCACAGGATAATGGAGCTATCCTCACCTGGCTGTAGATAGAATTCCCAGACAAACTCAGGGCTAACACAGCCATCCTCACCGGCTGTAGAGAGAATTCCCAGACACAGAGCTAACACAGCTACTCTCACCCTGCTGTGGATAGAATTCCCAGACAAGCACAGGATAACACAGCTATCCTCACCCAGCTGTAGATAGAATTCCCAGATGAACGCAGGGCTAACGCAGCCATCCTCACCTGGCTGTAGATNAATTCCCAGACAAGCACAGGATAACACAGCTCATCCTCCCAGCTGTAGATAGAATTCCCAGATGAACGCAGGGCTAACGCAGCCATCCTCACCTGGCTGTAGAGAGAATTCCCAGACACAGAGCTAACACAGCCATCCTCACCTGGCTGTGGATGGAATTCCCATACAAACACAGGGATAACACAGCCATCCTCACCCGGCTGTAGATGGAGGCTCCGGTCTGCACCAGGAGGTGGATGCAGCGTTCCAGATCCCTGCTCTGCTGCTGCAGCTCCTTGTGCTGCTCCTCCGTCAGGGCCTGGCTGCCCTGATCCCTCAGCAGGGCGTTGTGGGCCAGCACAGCGCAGTGCAGAGGGGTATGGCCTGGAAAAAGTGCGGATGGAGGTGAGGACAGCGCCAGGAAAATCCTGGTGGGCGCAGAGGAGGCAGGGCTGGCACAGAGAGCATTTATCCCATCATTTATCCCATCATTTATCCAATCATCTATCCAATCATTTATCCAATCATTCATCCAATCTTTTATCCAATCTTTTATCCAATCATTTACCCAATCATTTATCCGATCTTTTACCCAATCATTTATCCAATATTTTATGCAATCATTTGTCCAATCTTTTACCCAACCATTTACCCAATCTTTTATCGAATCTTTTACCCAATCATTTATCCAATCTCTGCAGGTGTTATGGAGGCACAAGCCCTTCTCTGGTTTCTCCTCTGGCTCTGTGGACACTTTTTGGGGCATTCCAGCATATTCTCAGTTCCAACTCTGCATTGAATCCCCCCCGGGTCATCAGCACCCTCTGATTTTGTGGTGTTTGAGTGCACATGTTCTGAGCCCACTGTGGTCTCCCAGCACAACCCCGAAGGCATCAATCAATCAATCAATCAATCAATCAAATACCCAACACAGGTTTTCACACCACTATGAAATACCTCTGCAAAGGTTTTTACCTTCAAAATCCTTCATTTCCAAATCCAGAGGGAAAGCCAGGGACAGTATGACCTAGAGGCAAAGGAGAAATGGAGAGTTTCAGCTCAGCAGAACACTGTCCAAGCCAAAATGAGTCAAAACTAACAAAATTTTAAATCAACATTTATTAATTTACCCATGAACTAAGCCCTTATTTGACACTAGATTTCAGCGCTGTGAATCTGTTTCCTAACAGGGACATTGGAGATGATCGTGTTCCCTATTTTCCTAAATCCCACCTAAGAATCCTCTTAGAGTCTCTGTTCAGAACAATAAATTCGGTCAGGCTCCTCACTTTCACCCTGGCTTGGGCAAAGACATCAGTAACACCAGGACCTGTTTATTCTCATTTCTCCTTGACAAGGGTAAATGAAAATCCCTCCTTGACAGGTACAGCCAAACTTTAAGACCTAAAAGTTTGCCAACACTGACAATTCTCAGGCTGGATTTATTTACTTTTTGTTTTCTGAGTGCAGCAGTGTGTGAAGTTAAAGCCCCAGCTTGTGGCAGTGGCTGCAGCAATGAGGACGCAGAGCTTAGAAAAAGCGCCAATAGTGATCTGGAGATGAGAGAATAAAAAATTTAGAACTCTTTAATATCAGAAAATTATAGATTTAATATGATGGATCTAAGCAGCTCCTTGTCTATTTTATTACAGATAATGTATTTCTTTATTTTGATTGAATAAAGCAAGTTTTTCGCATTAATGGCTGAGAATTTTTGCAGTGACTCATCTGTGTCAGGTTAGAGACAGAATCCTCCTGCTGAAAGATCACCCAGAACGGTTAGGGCTGGACTTATCTTCTTATAACAATAATAAAATATGTGCAGATCAAATATTGACAGGTAGATCTGAGGTGCTTGATTATTAGAGATTAGATAGTTAATCCATTAGAAAAAAGAAAATAAAATAAACAAATAAACCATAAAGCCTTTCATGGCTCTGACCACACCGAGGAGCAAGTCTGTGCCTGTTTTCCCTTTTTATATCAAGGCAAAAAAAAAAAAAAAAAAAGAGAAAAAAAAAAATCAAAACCGCAAAAGAAAAACCTAACAAAGAAACCCTGCAATCCAAACCACCACAAGGCTCTGTTGGGATCATCTGGATTAAACCCCTTTTTCCTACTTAAGGAAACACCTGTTTTCCAAAGAACTGCCCGCGTTACACATTAACCTCAACGCGTGCGGGCGGAGCTAACGAATGCCGGACCTGGTGCCAGCACAGCAGGTCCCCCTGGCACCTCAGCCCTGTCCCCTGCCCTGGGGGAGCTCAGCAGCAGCCACCAAACTGTGCCCTGACACCACTCAAGGCTTTTTTGTTAATTCTGTTTTATGGCCGATAGTGGAGCGTTTGGGATGCACAGTGCCTGCTGTGGGACCCCTTCCCAAATTCCCATGAGATGGTTTTTTTTTTTAATGTGCTCATTTGCTGGCACACAGCTTAGGTGCAGTCCCTGTCTGCAGAGAAATCCGTGAAGCAGTAATGAAACAAAGATCTGCTCATGTAAATCACGTTGGGAATGAAATTAAAAAAAAAAAAAAGGCCTTGTTTTGAAGGCTGTGCCTGTGCTGTCCCCATCCTCAGGGTCACATCTGATCTCCTCTGCTGCCTTGAGCCTGGACACGATTTTTTGCTGCTGTGTGGGTGACAGTGACCTCAAGGAGGGAGTGTCACCCTGGCTTTGGAGCTCCCTCTCCCCATACCCCGTGGCTGAGGAATCCCCTCCAGTGCTGCACCTGCACATTCAGAGCCATGATCTGCAGAAATAATTCATTTCCCCCGCAGAGACACTAAAGGATTTTCCCCCGTAACAGCAGGCTGCGAGCACAGCCCTAAAACAGGAATAAAACCACCCTGCGAAGCCAATTCCTGCCGCAAGGAGCCTTTGCTCATCCTCCATCGCTCGCTGGCACCTTGCCTTTAAATAAAGACACCAACACTTCATGGTGGTCCTGTTTTTCCAGCAATTAAAACCATGAAACTCTCCTACCTGGAGGACCTGGGCATAGCCATAGGTGGCAGCGAGGTGCAGAGCTGACTGCCCTTTGTTGTCCACGGCGCTGACGTCTGCTCCCGCCCGGATCAGGTCGTGGACGATGGCAGCCTGCCTGGCGGTGACAGCCACCAGCAGAGGGGTCTGCAAGGCAGCACACACAGCTGGGAGGGACAGTTCAGAATTTTGGAAGAGGCTGGGAGGGAGTGGGGGAAGTGATGGGGCTGAAATCCCGAGGGCTGTGGTGCCCGGAGTGAGCGCAGCAGGATGGTTTGGGGTCCCACCTGTGGCACCGTGAGATGGGGACATCTCCCAGCTCCTGCTGGACTCTCTCTGGTGTTCCCCAGCCCTTAATTTGGACGGCAACCCAAACCCAGCGTTTTTCAAACGCAGATTGCATCAGGTACAGAACGAGTCAGTTGGCCATAAAACCTTCATCCGCAGAGACCGATGCCAGCACACAAATATTTTGCTGGACCACTGTTTCACATTAATCCATGAATCATGGGCTGGAAAAGACCGGGCTCGTTCTCATCCCACCTAATTTTATGATCATGCCACTTTATTTTATGATCCTAAGTGAGGCCTGTCAGTGCCAAGCCTTCTTCGCAGGAGCAGAGGGGCAGAGATGTTTTTTTGGGTTTTTTTGCTCCCAGCCACACCAAACCCATGCCCACCCCAACCCCTGCTGTCTGCAGGAGAAAGAGGCCCTTTTTACCTTCCCTCGGTGCTCCTTGGCGTCGAGTCTCCGCAGGGGCTTCATGCGCTCTGCCGCTGCCAGCGCCTGCGCCCGCAGCCCTTTGGCCGCGTAAATGTGCAGAATTCTAAGACAGTAAATAGAGACACCGATCACCTGTGGGAACGGCAGGAGTGGAGTAAGAACTGCTTTTAAGAGGCCTGCTTGTGCAGTTGGCACTATTCCTCTCTAGCTCAAAACAAGCAGGAATCCACAAAAAATGATAATAAGAGACTCGCAGGTGGTGTTATTGCAAGATGTTGTAACTGTAGGCAGCCAAAGGCATTGTGGGGTAGTGAATTGAGAGCCAATGGATGTGTGACATGAATAGAAACAGTATAAAAACATATATATTATATAATAGATATAATAATTATATACTATAGATATATAATATCTATATATACTATTATATACTATATATATAGAGAGAGTATACTATAGAAATAGTATAAAAAGGCTTTGGAAAATCAAGAGTTACTTCTTCCTTTTCTCTGACCAAGAAGCTGTCGTGGTGAACTTTTTACTTGTCGTGACCGTCCCCACGCGACAATCACCGCTGGGCCGTCAGCCTCCCTGGGAGCAAACAGTGTCACAGGGGAGCACTGCCGCTTTGGGGGTTTGGCACCCAGAGCTCCACAAATCCATGCCACAAACCCCAAAAGTTCCCATTGCCGTGGGAATGGCTTCGTACCTCACTCAGCTGCAGTGTCCAGGAGCCCTCAGCACTCCTGAGCCTTGCCATGCTGCCTCCGTCCCCCTCCAGCTCCTTCTTGCAGCTGAGATTCGCCACTGGGAGGTATCAAAGCCCTCCGAAATTCCCACTTTGGGGAATTGTATGGATATTATCATTTTTTGGGGGTGATACAACCCTGGTGAAATCTCACCGCCCGGGGTAAGAACTGCACCCTAATTGATATATTTGTAATCAGCCTGTTCAACTCGATCCTTATCAAAACTTCTGCTGAGAGGGACCCAGTCCTTAGATTTTGCACAAGACAAGGAGTCCTCCCCTCCCATGGCAGTTGCTGGTGGCCCCTTAGCAATGGGGAAAACATTTCTCTGCTTCACTTTTGTCATCTGGCTCTGCCTGGAGCCATTTCCATTTCCCCAGGTCCTACCTGCCAGGAAATCCCAATCCCCCAGAGCAGGAGGAGACCACCCCACACTCTCACATCAGTCCCTGGCTTTGTTCTGCTCCAGACAGAAATATTTTTGCTATTTCCACCTTCAGGCAGAAGGTGGTGGGCATTTGTTTCTCTCCTTGGGGTAATTCTGTGCCCTAGAGCTGCCCCTTGCCATTTCAGGAAGTGGAAATACGATTTTCTGGCTAATCTGATTTTCAGTCAAGCTCAGCATTAGCTGTGGCCGCACACCCACACACCCCCAGGGGTGCCAGGAGAGGATAATAGTGATTGCAGCTGAGCTGCAGGAGCAAGGGCTGCTGCAGGAAATGCCTCCAGGCCACAGCTGGATCATGGAATTGCTCCTCGGTCTGCTCAATGTGCAAAACTAGTGCAAAGTCTGGCAGCTAACCTCTGCTTCTAGCCTGCACATATATTATTGGACTCATTGAGTGCTAAGCCAATGCTTGTGGATAGGAAATAAAACACTCTAGGCATAGAAAAGTTACTGTAGATCTTTATTGGGAAAATAAATTGTCTTTTTTCTAACCAGAACAACCCAGAAAGAAATGATGGAACAGTTTCATCTTTGATTTATGTTCACACACAGAATTTACATACATTGGAGTGAAAGGAATTGAAAAGCAATCAGAGCAACCACGGGCTTCATTCACAACTGCATTGTCCAGTGGTGAATCAAGCTCCTTTGAATTAATTTCTTTGCTGGGTTTTTCTGCAAATTTAAGCCACTAATTTCAATGCAGACCTGAACTACTGCTATTTTCCAACGACTTGATCATCACTTACATGATCCAGTGCTTGTTTCTCCCAGATTTGTCAATATTCAATAAAAAAATACTTTTGCCATGTCTTTAAGACTTTCGACCTGAGTTTTCAAACCTCACCCAGGAATGAACTTCAAGGCCACTTGAAATATTGCCTGGGTGGTAACTGGACTCCAGGTAATTAAGAGTTCAATAAATTATTTTGCAGTCAGTCTTGCAGATAATAAAATCACCTAAAAATCCTGGGCTTTACAAAGCAGAAAAACCCAGAGAAATTGTGTTCACCAGCCAAGAGCCTCTTGTTTGTCAGGAAAACAACAGTTTGAAGGGGATGCATCTCCTGAAATATATTTGCCTGCGGCATAGTACTCCTGAGCATCAGCCAAAATATTTACAGTTGCATCAGAGGGAAAAGGAAAAGCTGCTCATTCTCCAGGAAAGGAAATCGGAAAGACATAAAGGGGAACTTTCCAAGGAGAGGTCACGAAATCTCCCTGGCTCAGCACATCACCAGCTTCGCACTGAAACGCTACAGAAAAGCGAGAACGTTGCCAGGGGACAGCAATGCCATGGATTCCTTGTTGGGCTGCAGTCCAGATTTTGGGAAATCCCTGTCCTCTCAATGATCACAGGGCCGTGAATGGCAATCCTGGCTCAGACAAAGCTCCCAAGAACTTCAGTGGGACCAGGCAGTGTTGGTCTGAATCAACCCCACACCTCCAATTTGGGTATTTCAGAGCCCCACACCCCACTACAGCTAAAGGAACAAGCCCAAGCCACAGCTCCACACCCGCAGGGCTGGGGTCCAGTGGCACACGAGGCGAGACCTTCCAGTTCCACCTTGGTGTGAATGCCAATGTTCCATCTGCTCTGCAAGCAGGGATCTCTCACTGCTCTGGCACTGAGCTCAGCTTTATTTTCAGCCTCCTGCCCCTACCTGTGCCGTCAGAACAAAGCTACGCTTTACGTTTTCCTGATTTCCGAGGGAACAGTGAAATTTAGGGAGGAAAAATGTCAATTTTGGGCCCCCAAACATTTTTTAGCGGCCTAGATCTGGTAGGAGTTCCTCCACGGACAGGTCAGAGACAAACACACACAAGGCATTTACACAAAAGCAGCCCTATCGAACTGAGTTTTGCCAATATTTAGAGACCATTGTGCCCTCACCAAGTGCTATAGCTGGCCATGGCTATGCTGGGATCCGTCAATTTGAGGCCGCGAGGGTGAAAGTCACCTCGTGCTGGTGACTTTCATCCAACACCCGCCTGGGAGCGGCCGCAGGAGCGGAACAGCGCAGGAATCTCGTGCTGGGGGGCCAGGACAAAGCGATTTCCACCAAAATTCCCACCCCACCTGCTTCCCCCCCTACTCAAACCCCCCAATGGACGGAGCAGCGAGCAGGTGAGGACAGCCCCGGGACATGCGACCTAAAGCCCTTCGACAGACAGAGCGTGGCTCAGAACGTACGTATCGTTGTCTTCGTCTTCCAGCAGCAGCTTCTCGATGGGCAGCACGCCGATGGCTCTGCGGGCGTCCTCCAGCTCCTGGGGGGCTGGCTCAGGGATGGAGATGGGCACGGGCACAAACTGGGGCGCGGGCAGCGAGGAGGAGGCTGGCGGGTACTGCAGGGGGGAGGCTGGCAGGGCGGACAGGGGCTGTGCCCACGGGAAATAGGTGAGAGGCGGCTGCTGCTCCGGCACGTCCAGCGGTGGCACCACGGCCGGGGTGGTGCTCCGGGGCTGGGCAGGGGGAGAGAAACACAGCAAAATGAGATAATTTTGGGGTGCTGGGGGTGCTCAGCTCATGTCTGCCATCCCTTCTCCTTCCTCTCAGCTCTGCCCTGCGGGTGACACTTTTCCCGTGCCCAGGTCACGCTCACCTCAGGCTCCCTCCGGTTTCTGTTGGCACTGCCACCCTCCCTGTGACCCTGTCACGCCCTGTGCTGGCCACTGCCCTCCGGACGGTCACAGCTGAGCTGCCACCAGGGCTCGGGGCAGCTCCTGTGTCCCCCAAAGCCATCCCAGGGCCCTCGCTCAGCAGTGGCGCAGGGTTGGCCTTTGGGCTCTGGGTCTGCCAGAGCAGCCAGGCTGGAATGGGGCAAGGAAATTCAGCTGCCGGAGCTCCATCGGCACAGAGCTCACTGCCTGTCCCCTCCGAAGGGCACCACATCCTCCTGGGCCAGCCAAACAGACTGGGTCAGGCCTGCAGCCAAATATTCTGATATCTTTACATGGTCTGACCTTGCTCTTCTGTCCTTAAACAGCAATTTTTGAGGAATTTATTGCCAAGTCATCCTTCCTGCTCCACCTGGTCAGTGCATTTCCTGGAATCCCATTTACATTTTTTTTTTAAATTGTAAACTCGGAAATCGATAGTGAAGAATCCATGATGTGTAGAGAACTGGGAGAAAATTTCCTGCTGTGAATTTTCCATGATTCCAGTACAACCAGAACTTTTTGCCCTGCTCAAACCTTGTCACCGTCCAGGAAAACCGCGTGGCATGGATGTAAAGATTATAGCAATAGTTATAGTAATTAAATAAATTAAATAATTAAATTAAATAATTATATATCTATCAAATT
>VZRL01002885.1:217826-245785 GCA_013397895.1 Origma solitaria | reverse complement strand
AAAAATTGATAAATTAAATTATTAAATAATAATGGTTAAATAAATAAATTATTGATACATTATTAAATGAATAAATTATTCAGTAATTAAAGAAATTAAAGAAATGAAAAATTAAAGTAAATAATTAAGTAAACAGAACTGACCACACCCCACAGCTCTTGCTAGAAGGTGGGAATAAATGTAATTAAAAATTAAAACAAATAATTAAATAATTTAAACTGACCACACCCCACGGCTCTTGCTAGAAGGCGGGAATAAATATAATTTTCAGCCTGGCGGTTCTGACTTACTGCGAAATTGGTGAGGAGAGGCTGGGAGGTGTAGGTGAGCACAGAGGAGGGTCCCACCAGGGTGTAGCTGGGGCACACGGGCTGCACGTACATGTCAGCCGTGCAGGGACAGCCGCCAGCCTCGTGGGCCATGTAGTCGGGGTAAGGGCTCCAGGGAGCCAGGGGCTGCAGGGCAGTGCCCGAGGGCTGCGGGGCCCAGCCAGAGGCTCCTTCCTCGGGGCCGGGCAGGGCAGGGGTGACAGCGTCCACCTCCATGCAGGGCTGGCCTGGAGAACAGGACACGGTTAAAGCCCAGCCCAGGACACCTTCCCTGGGGAGTGAGGGGATCGGGGATGCCTTACCCATGGGTGAATAGGAAGGGAGTGGCTGATGGGGCAAAACAACCTGGAGGAGAGGAGAAAAGAATAAAAATCAGAGGTGAAGTCCATCAGCGTTGAATTCAACCCCTTGGAGGAGCACTGAGGGACAAAGCACCGCAGGCATCATCAGCGGATCCTGTGTCAGGGTCTGAATTCTCCCACCCACACCAGGCACAGAAGAGCTGAGCTGGCAGCCAGGACCCACCACAGGCTCACAGTGTCCCCTCAGGACCTTAAATTGTGGTTAAACCTCGTGTTGCACAGGGAATTCAAATTCAGAGAGGAGCCAGCCGAGCTGCTGCCTGCCGGGAGGGCAAACACCGAAACCAGGAGCAAACAGCCAAGGATGGCTCTACCTGATCTCTGTTTGGTTCCTGAACAACCTGCCTCACTCCCAAGCCACTCTCTGTCCCTGGGAATTGGATCCTGCCCAGTGCGGAGCACTTTCCCCTCTCCGGAGGTGCTCAGCACATTAAAACCACCTCACCTCAAGAGGGACTGATGGCATTGCCAGCTGAGGCTGCAGAGCCTTCAAAATGCTCTAGAGATGCAAAGATCTCTTTCAAAGATCTCTCACATCTGGGGCTGGGCAATCACTGAGCTCCTGAGGGAGAATTTTCCTCCTGTGTTTGTTTTTTTTTTAAATTTCCTACCGTTGTTGCTGCAGTTGCGCTGGAATTCTGGACATTCCCCCTTTTCCTCTTCAGCAGTTCCTTCACAGGTTCCTTCACACGGACACCTTGGTAGGGCCGAGGCTGTGGCTGCTGGTCTGGAGCAGAAGCTAAGGGAAAATTAAAAAAAAAAAAAAAAAAAAAAAATGCAGGTGACATTTATTTTCCTTTCAGGGAGCCCAAATCCCCAGGGCAGCCTGGTGGCTGTACCAGGAACTCAATTATTTCATTCCTCCTTTGCTCTGTGTTCCTCAGTGCCACTGACCTGCAGAGCAGATTTACACCCAAATCAGACCAAATATACCCAGCAGGTGACAAAACAGAGCGGCTAGCCAGGCAGGGACATAAAAAAATAGAGATCAGATATTTAAAAGAAATACTTTCACTGTTTAGGCACAAAGTGTATAAAATAAATATATTTACTGTTTAGGAACAAAGCATTTAAAAGAAATATATTCACTGTTTAGGCATGAGGAATTTAAAAGAAATATATTCACTGTTTAGGCACAAGGTATTTAAAGAAATATATTCATCGTTTAGGCACAAGGTATTTAAAAGAAATGTATTCGTTGTTTAGGCATGAGGTATTTAAAGAAATATATTCACAGTTTAGGCACAATTATAAAGGCAAGCCAAGTTAGGAAGGAATCCTCATCTGGAAAACCATTTAAACATCTTTAGCTGGATTTAAATATCTCCTTTTGAGATCAGGCAGATGCTGGAGCTGTGTTTCTGTTCCGAACAGAGCTGATAAATTGGTGACACCTCAGACCTCACACCCAAACCCCTCCCAGCTCATGGCCATAAATTCTGCTCCACTTTGAAGAACAAAACTCACAGGCAGCCCCAAAGGCCTCTCCCAAAGCCAGGAGAGGACTGAGGGCAGGGGAAGCACATTTTTCCAGGCAGCATTAAGAGCTCATATTTTAGCGGCAGTGTTTTAGGGAGGCGATAGCAGGAGGAAAGCAGAACATCAAAGCTCGCTGTTTGTAAAGCTCCGATAGCAGGGGTTGCTCCTGCCCCTTTCTGCTGCACTCGGGTGTGTAAATATGCTCATTGATAAGTTTTCCATTTTTGCAGATTGCACTGGCCCGTGGTTCTGTGAAGTGCAGGTGGGGATCCAGCTGCAATCTGAATTTTAAACTATTATTCCAGCCCGGGAGAATTTATTTAGATTTGCATTCTACGAGAATGGATCGCTTCACCTCGGATCGTCTCTCCGGGACACATTTAATTCTGTGCACACTGAATGTTTCTGTTGCACCTTCCTGGCAGGAGGAGAACTCCATCCAAAAATACAGAGATCATAAATCAGCCCCAAAAATTATTCAGCAGAATAAGCATTTCTGCCCTCATTTCTTAAAGAAAAAACCCAAATAACTTCTTTCCCTTCAACTTGGCTCTTGCATTAACTCTAATTACATACAATTTAATAATGACATTTGGTACCAGGCAGACCTATAGTTATAGATATAAATATATATATAAATATATACATATATATATACATATACATATAAATATATAATATAAATATATAATATAAATATATAATATAAATATATACATATAAATATATACATAAAAACATATTCTTTGCCTGATCTCCCATTGCTCTCTGGACATCCTTTGTGGCACTTTAAATCCATGAATCCTGTGGCTTAGGAAAGAAAGTTTTTATAGAGAATAAATGTTCTTTAATTCTCCTTACAAGCATCCCCCAGGGTTTTTAATGCAACTCACGTTTTGCTTTTTAGATTCAATTGCTATTAATTTGTTTGAGTGCAAATAATAAAGAGTTCTGGTCTTCTCGGTGCTGCGTGAAAACATCAGCTCCACAAACCTGAAATGAACATTTTGGGGAGTATCTTATCCCCAGCTCATCAAAGGGCCTCCCTGCAGAATTAGGGTGGTGGTTTCTGGCTCCAGGTTTGGGGGATGGGAAAGAAGAAATTTACTGTAAAAGCTGACAAATATACCTATTGAGAGTTTCCGGTGTAAGCAGAGTAACCCAAAAAAAAAAAAAATAAAGAGAAAAAAAAAAAATTTTAAAAACCAAAGTCTGCAGATCATATTTCGGTTCCCCCAAGCTGACCTCCAGAAATAAAAATAATGCTTGCACAGCTGCTTTTCCACTGCTCAGGGGCGTGTGGGGTCTGAGCATCGCAGACAGACCACAGCAAAATGGCTTTGGGGCTCCAGGGTGCAAATTCTTGTCGAGATAAAGATACAGAATCATTTACAAATATCAGCATTGGGAGGAATAATGACAATTAAGTATCCTTGTAAAGGAAGGCCCTGGATTCAGTCATCTGCAGCTCCTTTTAGCGAGGCTTTAACAATCTATGGAGCCTGCCTTGGGCCAAGATTCGATTGTATTGCAGTTTATCGTGGGGGGGCACCTTCCATTCCATAAAATTAAAAAATAAATAATAATAATGAACAAAAAAATAAAAATAAAATAAAATAGTAAAATAAAAAAATGAAATAAAATAAAATGAAACAAAATGAAATGAAATAAAATAAAATAATAAAATAAAATAAAATAAAATGAAAGCCAAGTGTCCTGGCTCATCTCCTGCAATTTCAGGCCCACAGAACTCCCAGAGGCTGTCCCTCAGCAGGCTCTGGGCCTTGAATGGCACCTGCTGTGACCTGGAGCAGTTTGAGGCACCTCAAGCCAAGAGAGAAGAGCAGAAATCCCAGTCCCACCAGTGGGAAGCTGTGCAATGCTTTCCACACCTCATTTGGGCTCCCTGCAATGCTCTTCCCTGCTGCCCCCCAGCCCCGGGGCTCCTTCCACCAATGTTATCTCCTGATTTATTTGGTGAGCGTCCACAAAAGCCTTGAAGGCTCGTGACCAACCTTTCCGAGGGGCTGGGGAGCCCCAGGGCTGCTGGAAAGGCACCAAATGCAGCACCAAAAGCTCTAAATGACAGCAGTGGGAAGCCCTTAATGCTTAGAGTCAAATCCAAACCTTTTTCCATCCATGGCCATTGCAAGGGACTCAACATTTCATGGTGGTCATGATCCTGTCCTTATTTCCTGGCTAATCACACAGTTTCCCTCAAAAGAAACCAGGGTCATCTTTATCTCTGCTTTGTGATCAGTCCAGGGCAGGGATAGGAAGCACTGAAATGCATTTAATTGCCCAAAATCCCTGAGAGTGACATTCAGCCCTCAACGATGTTGGATCTGCCACTCAGCCTGGAATTGTCCGAACTGCACAGAAACCTTTCCGTGGGATCTGTCACCCCCAGGCTGATGGGGACGCCTGATTCTCAATAAAATCTATGAAATATTGATCTGAGCAAAAGGCCGGGCAGAGAAAACATGCAGGACATCACCAACAAATGAAAATGGCATCTTCCCCTGCATTTCGATCGAACATTGCCGAAACGGAGGGAAGAGAGCGGCAGAACAGCTGCTGGAAGGGGGCAGGCAGCGGAGCGTGGCGGGTTTCACATCACTAAACTTCACCCCAGCCCCGCTGGCCTTCACACACCCTCGGTTTCACCCTCCAGCCAGGGCAGAGCCATTTCCCAGCAGGCAGATTTCGGTTTGAAATGCGCTGCTGATCCTCCCGACGCCTGCCTGCACAGCAAGAGTCCCGCTGGCCCTGGTTCAGATTTATTTCTGTGCTTACACAGCTGATAAACTTATCATTGATCACTGTTAATAGTGCAAATATTTTTCCCTTTTTGCTTCTTTCACCTCCAGGGTAATAAAGAGTTGAAAAGAAATGCAATAGAAAAGTTTCTCTTGTTTGCGGTAACACCACAAAGCAATCAGTGACTGCGAATAACAAGAAAAATTTAGATTTCGATTAGCAAACTCCTGAGTTAATGGCTTGGATATTGGAGAGCGAATCACATTTTTACCAGGCACAGTGAACTTTGGCTAATAAAAACAAGAAAGAGGCTTAGTTTCATGGCCTTGGATGCTTAGAGTCAAATCCAAACCTTTTTGCATCCATGGCCATTGCAAGGAACTCAACATATCATGGTGGTCATGATCCTGTCCTTATTTCCTGGCTAATTACACAGTTTCCCTCAGAAAAAACAAGGTGATCTTTATCTCTGCTTTGTGGTCAGTCCGGGGCAGGGATAGAAATCACTGAAATGCATTTAATTGCACAAAATCTCAGACAGTGACATGACAGCGAGAAATCTTCATTTCAACACCATCCCTATCCCTCAGCAGCCTTGAGGGTATGTTAATTAATTAATATTTTAATAATCCAATTTTAATTAATATTTTATTTTTAATTTGTTCTCATTAATATTTGAATTTATCCAAACAACTGCTAAAGGGGAAACACTCGGACATGACCCACCTGCAAGTCCAGCCCTTGGAAACAAAAATCCAGTTATTTCTACCAAGACCCACTTGAATCAGAATTAGCCTTGGATTCAGGCAAATCCATGTGCCTTGTGCTGCTCGAGGAACACTTTTGACAATTGTGCTTTTGAAAAGGTTCCACTCATTCCTAAAAGGATCTCAATGAGAAAAGAGAACTGCGCAGAGCCCACATTCTGTTCCCATTCAAGGAAGGCATTGCAGATCAATAAATAGAGTGGAAATTCTGGATTTTTTCCACTTGGATGAGAACAAAAATCAAGGGGAGGCACAAAACTCTGGCTAATCCCTCCTGCTTCGATTATTCTAATTAAAAAAATAAAAGCTCCCAAGTGCCAGATGAGAGCGCCTTGGCCATGCAGAGGTGAGGGCTACTAAAAATTATCTGTTTCAGAATAAGAGAAGCAAAGGGGAAGCTGAGATAGACAGAAAGTGTCTTTAACCAAAAGTCTCACCCTCACGTCCTAATTCCTCCCAGCCCATAATACTCTTTCCATTTTAGTAATGAGAGCTTTCCATTTAATTGCTGTGGTCATTCGTAGAGTTTGACACCTGCTTTGTAGAGCCAGGATGGGCTCGGCTTTCGTGCTATCCCTCTTTCCTGGTGGGGTTTTACCAAAATTATCACTCACAAGGTGCAGAACATCACAGTTTCACCTCTCGGTCTCATTAGCTGATGCTTTCAGGGAGGCTCTGTGCAGCCCCACATCTGTTGTGGGCAGAAAAGCTTTTGTAATTCGCTTTAAAAGCGTTTCGGGATGGGATTTGCAGAGGTGTGAGCTCACACCTCTCGGTGGTGAAGGGAATCTGAGCAGCTGAATCTCTGCAACAGGAGCTGAGCACCCAAAAAACCTTGGACACGGGCAAAATCAGCTTCTGAATAGGAGATTCTTGCAGGATTTCATAGAATTAACTAGGCTGGAAAAGGCCTTTGAGATATCAAGCCCAACCTGCTTCCATATTTTTTGTAACATTTTTGTGAAAGGTACGCTCGGGTTGTTTCCAAAATTCAGTGTGGGGGTAACAATAAATGAACGAAGAGGAAATAGCGAGTGCCGCCTGTGGATTTCCCAGCCCCGAGGGGAACGGGAATCCTGAGTTCTGCAGAACGCTGGGGAGCCCCAGCAGTCACTTCTCACGGCCGTGGGAGGAGAGGCTTTCGGGCTGAGCCGCCCTGGGGGATTTGCTGAGCAGAGGCCCAGACCCCACTCCTGCAGAGGAGTCACCGTGGCCCTGGGGAACATTCCTGACCACAGCAGAGCCTCCAACCTCTGCGGGCAGAGTGTCTCAGCTTCCCTCATGCTCCTGCAGGATGGTTTCTGCCTTTTCTTTCATATATTTGTTGCCTTCACCAGAACTTTTCCCCACCCTTTTCCCCAGCTAGAGAGACCAAAGCCATGGCAGAGCTCCAAGGGGGGCACAAGGCTCCTTTCCTGTCTTGGACCTTCCCGGCAACAAAATCCTCCAGATACATTTTCATCAAAAAATCCAGCCAAGGGTGGGGGGCTCCAGAGAAGGGCTTGACCTGGGGGAATTGCATCCCCACTTGTCCTCCAAATTGGTGCTTTTTATCAATAATGCTAATTTCCTCAAACCTCCGTGAATACAGTTTGGGCTTCTGTGGATATTCTGCTGGGCTTTTGTGGCTATTCTTCCAGAACTGCCCCTGGAGTTCCAATAAAGATCCACTTTTGTATTACCTTCTATACTGAAATCACCTTGAGTCTCATTTCTAGGCTGAAAAAGGCAACAGAATGTCCCTGAGGGAGCAGGGAGCCACCCTTCAGAGGTGCCCTGAGGAAGGCCCTCAGGTGGGGGCACACCTGCTGCTTGAGGGAGTTCTTGTGCCACCTCTGGGTTTTCACAGAATTTTCTGCCTCGGGAAGGACCCACAAGGATCATCCAGCTCTGAAGTGAAAGGCCCCTGCAGTGACTGAACCCAAAACCTTGGGGTTGTCAGCACCACGTGAGTCAAAGCTCAGGGTTTCGGTTTGGAAAGTTCCTAGGTCACCTGAGTTGCTTCTGCATCGATTCTGTTCCAGAGCAAGGCCACAGGGACATCTGTGTGAACACAGGGACATCCGTGTGACTATAGAACATCCGTGTGGCCACGGGAACATCCCTACAGTCACAGGGACATCCGTGTGGCAACAGGGACATCCCTACGGTCACAGGGACATCCCTGAGGTCACAAAAATATTTGTGTGGTCACAGGGACATCCGTGTGGCCATAGAACATCCAGGTGGCCGCAGGGACAGCCGTACTGTCACAGGGACATGTGTGTGGCCACAGGGACATCCCTACGGTCACAGGGACATCCCTGAGGTCACAAAAATATTTGTGTGGTCACAGGGACATCCGTGTGGCCATAGAACATCCAGGTGGCCGCAGGGACAGCCGTACTGTCACAGGGACATGTGTGTGGCCACAGGGACATCCCTACGGTCACAGGGACATCTGTCTGGCCATAGAGACATCCCTGTGGCCACAGGGACATCCGTGTGGCTGTAGAATATCTATACAGAATATTCTATAGATTCTGTATCTATATAGATATAGAATACCCTGTGTGGCCACAGGAACATCCCTACGGTTACAGGGACATCCCCGAGGTCACAAAAACATTTGTGCGGCCACAGGGACATCCGTGTGGCCATAGAACATCCGTGCGGTCACAGGTGGCCTGAGGCAGGTGCTGCAGGGAATGTGAGGTCACCACTGCCAGGAAACAGAGGTGACACCAAACAGGGACTCGCAGAGCTGCTGAGAGCTCCCAGTTCCACCGAAACTGCGGGATCTGACTCCTGCACTGAGCTCAGGGATCGCACGGGGGTCTCAGGACACCCCTCGTGTCTGCCTTCAGAGCCAACACACAAAATGGTCACTGCAGTGGTGTGGGGAGGAAACAATAAAAGGATTTTCGATGTTGGGAAAGAAACTCTGACATTGCTGCAGAAGGAGGAGATTCAAGGGTTAAGAAGCTCAGGGGATGTTGGCCAAGAGTTGTCTTGTCTAGCAATTATCATCAAGGAAGGGCAGACTTAATTTGACTTGTGATTCCTGCTTCCCTTTGAGAGTGTCAAGGGAAAAAAAGCAAAATAAAAATACCAATTCAGTTCCCAGTTTCCTCCTGCCTAAAACATTGTTAGCGCTGCTTTGTCACTGCAGGAAAGAAAAAAACAAACCAACCCAAACAAACCATTCACGGACTCCTGAGATGGAAGATTAGATTCAGGATTTGGGTGTAATCATCTTTCAGCATTTTCCACATCTTCTCCCTATCGATCCTGAAAACTGCTCAAGATAAGGGGGAAAATACAAATAAAACTTCCCAAATACACATTTGAGCTTCCAAAGTGCTCAGCTGAAAAGCAAGAAAGCAGGAAAAAAACACAGAGGAAACAGATTTCAAAGGCACACGGTTGGGTTATCATACGTAGCAAAAAAACCTCCAAGCTGTGACAAAAAGATGAATAATGTCAGATAAGTCACTGATGAGTGTTTAAGAAATTAATTTTTCCACTCAGGTGTGCGGTAGCATCCCGGGTTAGTGGAACAAGAGCGTGGAAGGCAAAGGGCGGCGGCACAGGTGCTCAGATGAGCATCACCTCCTGATGACAAAGGAGATCTGGGGGTGATAACAGCGAGAGCGAAAACCCCAAAAAAGCAAACACCTACCTGGAGTGTGAGCAGAACACTACTGAGCAAAGGTGGGCCCGGAGGAGTGAAATGATCTTGGAAACAAGAAAACTGATTTCCTGTAAAGTCATAACTGAATCGCCCTCAACTGCTTCGCTCCTTATCTTTTTTATTAGCTGAAAGAAGCACGTATCAAAAAGAGGCTCAGAAATAAGATTTCTCGCAGGTTTCACTTTTCTAAAGGAAAATTCTCTGCCATGTAACCACTGTAACCTTTGATATAATACCTGCATCCTGTTATTGTTTTTATGAATCATAGCCTTCCACTTGATTCATAGCGATGACAGCCAGCGCAGCAGCCCTGAGCTCACATCCCTGCTGGAAAATGAGCATCACACCTTGAGATTTCCCTCTCCTGAGCCATCCTCGAGCATCACCTCCCCTGCTGCTGATCCGCCACAGCCCCCAGCTGGCACCTGAGGTAGGAAAAGCAAAGCAGAGCTCACTTACATTTTTGCCAGTGCATATTCTGTGCTGGGACAGAGCTTTTTTTGCCCTCCTGGCTGAAGATGGCTTGGCTTTGTGTGGCTCCGGGCTGGGGAGGTGACGAGTGAGGCTCAGGATGTTTCTTTGGGCTTTTTAAAAGCGCCGTGTTCCCGCTGCACCCTGTGACATCACCACATCCTCCAACCACAGCCACTTCTACATTTTCCCTCTGCTCTTCTGCTCCTTCTTCTCGTCCCTCACGGCGCTCAGCAGCTCCTCCAAGGAGATATTCTGCATAAAAAATGTGGCACCAAGAGGGGTTTGGACGGCCAGAGGTGGAACCTGCCCCTCGTGGGGTTTTCACCACAAATTTGCAAAATCAGGTCCGAGGGTTGGGCAGCACCAAAGGGTCTTTTGGGCAGATTTGGACATTCTGTGGCGCTGATGATGATTTTTTTTCACGTTCTGCTGCCTCAGATGGCACAGCTCTTTTCCCCACACATTCCACCCCATGCCTGCCTGGCCCTTTAAATGCACAACCCTTTCAGACCCCAAAACTTGAGTGTTTGCTCCTTCCTTGTGAGAATCTCAACTCCCCGGGGCCACTAAATTTGAACTTGTGAGGAAACACCTGTAAACACTTCAAGCCTCATTAAGCCAGGACGTCCTTCATTTAAAAAAGAAACCCCTTCTTTTTTTCTGTTTTGCTTTTATCAAAATACAACACTTCCTACCCAAGAAGAAACCTTCCAAAATGGCCTGCAAAGCTGAAGGAAGGCCATGGGAACCTGGAGAAGTCCTTGGCATTGACAGCACCACGAACACATCACCCTTCCCTCTAAAATCAACATCTGGGATCAATTTTCACAAATAACATCGACTTAGGAGCTTCACTCCCCGAGAAAAATTTGTTAGAGATGCACAGTGAGGTCAGGATCTTGTCATTCCCACCTTGCTGCTCAGTTTTTCATCACTGGCCCAAGTTTTTCATTACCAAGGCCCTAAACTTTGCTCTCCCAAATTTCTCTTCCCATGAAAAGGCCAAGGCAGGGTCTGGTGAGTTTTCAGCCAGAATTCTGCTAAAGGAATTTTGTGCTTTCAGGTGTTTCGGGCACCTCTTGGCACCAGACCCATTCCACTACACACCAAACTGCATTTAACGGGAAAACACAGATTAATCAGAGGAATGATCAACTGCACTCAAAGATTTGTCCAAAAAATGGGAAAAAAAAAAAAAAAAAAGAAGCAAAACCCGGAGCAAGCAGAAAGGAAAGAACCCGGAGCCAGCAGAGAGGAAAGAATTAAGGGATGTGCGTGTCTGCCCTCCAAGAGAACCCCGACCTGCTCTGTTCTCAGGCACGAGGGCATTGTTCAGCCACATTTTGCATATCTGAATGAGTGCTGAGCACCAGCCCCGCGCTGGGACATCCTCCCTGCAGCCAAAGTGCTTAGTAAGGGCTGGCAGCCCTGAGCTGATGCCACAAAGCCACACAGGTAGGCTGGGGCTGGGCTCACGCCGAAGGTGAATGAGGGAAAACGCTGGGAATGGTTTCGTTGGAATTTCAGCCGCGCCGGAGCGCAGAGGAACTGTGGGCTCTCCTCTCTGTGAGACACCCGTGTTGAATTTCTCCCTAAACAAAACTCTGCTTCAGAGACCTCGTGAATGTGTAGAATTAAGATAATGCAGCAGCAAATCTCCTCCTGGGAAATTGAATTTGAAAGCCTCAAGTGTGCAGGTTTAGATTTGCTCAAAGCCTGAAGGAACACTGGAGGAGTTCTGGAGTTTGGCTGCGGCAAAGGCAGAGCCAGAGCAGAGTTTGAAGTGTTCTCTACTCAAATTTCCTTCTGGAAAAGCTGAATTCTGACAGCACAGAGCTGCTGGGACAGAGCAGGGGGAGCCAGGGCTTTAGGCAGGGCTCTGCCCTGGTTTTCAGCTCCGAGAGCTCTGTGTACATTTGGGCTCTGCAGAGCAGCACAGTCTGAGATTTGTACACAGCTCCGCGGTGCAGGTGAAGGCAGATTGCCTCACAGCCCAAAGTAAATATACACACTCATATTAAAAGAATCTATATGTGCTTATCATCTCGCCCTTAACTGTGCTTTAATTGAGCCTGGAAAAGCTGCGGATAACATTAAATAACTCAGGATTGAATTGGTTTTGAGGTCTTTACATCGAGACTTAAAAAATACAAAGCCGGGCAGATAAAGTCTTATTGTAATAAACATCTAAAATGAGGAAGTTGCACTAAAAGGGCAATATTTTCCTCAGATAAAACAGCACTGCTTTGGTGGTTGATAATCATCCCTTTCCATATTTTACACACCATTTCTAGATTAATTTTTGGTGTGCTAACAAAGAATCACTCTCCAAAAGGTAATTTCAATTCTACATTAAGATCTAAAGGGCCACATGACCCCACACCGAGCAAAATAAAAGCTCTGCCAAATATGAGCTCTCCCCATTTTATGCATTTTACAAACACAACTTAGTTAAGGACCACTTACTAATGAGGTGCCAAGAAAGAGATGAAACAGAAACATAAAAAACATCACATTTGCCTCTTTCTCTGACGACAGCTTGCGAATCATGATTCAGGTTTATAAATGTCAACACGAATGATTATAAACTATGGACTCGAAGTCTGTAAATAAGTCTAGAGCCTCAAAGTTGTTGCAGGCAATTCATCCTTCCCTCTTTTTCACGGCAAACCCTTCCTCCCTCCCCAAAAGTGCAGAGGAGCAGGATGGAGCGATGGAGAGAAAGCAGATTTTTTGTAATCTCACAAAAACCATGTTTATACTCTGAGCCTGATGCTGCTCTTAAGGGGAACTAAAACCAAGAGCTGTCCCTGCCCTGTCTGCTCTGGTCCTGCAAGAATTTGAGCGATATAAAATCAGAAGGTTATGTTCTATTTATCAATCCAAACCTGAGCTTTAATTCGTTCCCTCATCTCTGCTGCTGTCCTATGATCTCAGCTCCAGGGAATCAGTAATTTTCTCCCCAAAGTGGATTAATTCTGCTGACAGAAGCGCTGGGTTTTGTTGTTGTTGTGGGGCGTGGGGGTTTTATTTGCGTTGCTTTTTGCCCACGTCAATATTAGCACTTCAATAATGCCGTGCAGCACGACAGGGAGGCATGGAGAAGGAGCAGTTTGATATTTCAGAAAGCGTTGTGGTCGGCGAGCACAAACATTTACCTTTGAGAACACAAAACCTAAATTAATAAGTGGATTTTTGGATGAGTTTAGAGGACAACCACGCTTAGAAAAGGTTCCCATACCCCTCTCCTAATCAACCAAGAGAGAGGAGGAAATGAAAAGCTGAGAGTCTCATTTAAGGCAACAAAATCCGTCACAGGACTGGGAAAGCTTTGCTATTTCAGATCACAAATGTGTATTTCTTTTGTAGCTTGACATCGGGTGTGAAAATCCTGCAAGAAACCATGGAGAACCCAAGCTCAGAAAGCCTGGATTTGTTGCAGCTGCTTGATGCCAATCCCACCCCTGGTTTAGGAACACCCCACTGAATTCCCCGAGCACCGCAGGCATTCCCAGAGCTCGGGGCCACCCAAATCCCGAACACCTTCAGCTCCTCTGGTGGGACATGGAGCAGGGCTGAACGAGGCTTCTCATTCTGGTATTGATTAGGTGATTAGACAGCAAAATTGCTGTGCTCCAGGGCACATAGGGAATTTGTAATAGGGTGAGGAGCAGAGGCCAAATTTCGGGGCCAGCCCTGTGTTCAAGGTCCTGCCAATCCTGCACTTCCCAAGGGGCGCATCGCCTTTTTTCCAGTCCCATAATCACCACTGAAACGAGCACAGTGCAACAAACTCTGTTTTGTTGGGTTTTTTCTCTTCTTCTTTCGTTTTTTACCATCGATGTGAGCCTCACACCTCCCACTCGGCCCTCTGAAACAGTTCTGATTCATCCCTCAGCTCTGATAAGGAACAAATGATGCAGCCCCGGGGTGGGCTCGGGGTCCTGGGGCGGCACAAACCACCAGAGCCCCCTCGGACGAGATCCTGGCACATTCCACATCCACTCCAGGGTTATCTCATGGATGACATCCTGGCACATTCCACATCCACTCCAGGGTTGTCTCATGGATCTTTCCACGCAAAATACGTCCCTCGCCTCGGGCACAAAGGGAAGTGGGAAACCCTTCAAAACTCTGCCTATTTATCAGCGTCCTCAAGAAAGGTTCTGAGTTCTGGAGTGAAAATTTCTAGAGTAAAAGGAAATTTTTTTTAAAAACCAGCTCAACTGTATTTGTCTGCACTTAGAGAGGTGAGAATTTCCCATCAGCAAGCCCTGGTGGGTATTCAACACACACTGAGTACTAGAAGAGCCCTCTCCAGGATTTTTATCCTCAGGAGAGCATCTGGTCTATTCCTGAGCTCCAAGATGTGACTGGTTCACCCCTCAAAAAAAACCCCAGATGGACACAGAACCACCCCAGAGCTTCTGAAATATTTCAGAATATATAGGAATATATAAATATATTTCAGAATACTGAAATATATTTATATTTCCCCTCCTCCCAGCTCTCCCCTGGCCCTGCCTCTGCCTTCCTGCTGCTCACACAGAGCAAGCCCAGCACAGCCTCAGGACTCACAGAGCTCAGAGAATTCTGTGATTCACCTGGCTGGGGCTGAAAGGAGAAGGGACAGCATCTCTGTGACTTCCCCACCCACGGGAAGCTCACCCCGGTGCTCCCAGAGCTCGTGCTCTCGACAAACACGGGGCAGAGCGCCCATCCACAGTGATCTGTGGGGAAATGACACCAGAGCCGCCCCCAAAACAAACCCAGGCTGACAGGAATCAAACTCAGATGGCAAATGATTCATGGAGGGAAAACAGGATTAGGAGTATCCCCGAGTGCCACGCACGGAAACGGCCCTGGGAGCTGCCAGGGTGACATTCAGGGGAGCCACACAAGTTGGGAAATAAATGCAGCAGAAAGGTTCTGTCCTGCACAGAACCCAGGGAATGTTGCCTCAAAAGCTTTGCTCCTTCTGTGCTGAGCCTGCCTAAGCACAGCAGCTTTTTTGGGAGTTTTTAAGGTGTTTTTAATGGCCTCTCTCTGCCCTCACAGAAGCAGAGCCGAAGAGCGAGGCAGGTGTGGGTTCAGGGATGCTTCTCACGCCCTACATTCGCCCTTCGCAGAAGAGGCTTTCGTTCCAAATTCCTGTCACCGCTGACATGAGTTCGGGTTCTGAGAATGTCACTCTGAAAGGCATTTCAGAGCTCCCACTCTGTGTTCAGTTCACACAGTGGACCAAACCCATCCCAAACTTGAGTTAGAAAAATCAAATTCAGCCCAGCCGTGGGCCCAGCTCAGCAGAGCAATCCAGGGGCTCCAACCCCTCCTTTCACACTCAAATATTGGCCCAGGCTCGCCAAAACCTCACACTCAGCATCAGCAGGACCTTGATATTCCACCGCCAGATCAAAAATCAGCTGCTCCACCTCATCCCTTCGGCACGTGAACCTTGCCACCGCTCCCGAGGCAAAAGTTTAAACCCCAACCGAGTCACGAGCAAAGCCAAGCCCCCATTGTCTGGCACCTTCTGCGAAACAATCCTGCTGAGAGCACTCTCCGGGCACGGCTGGCCCCGGAGTTTGGAGGAGGAGCAGGACCAAGAGGCTTTGGCAGCATCTCCCACCTGCCTTCCCCCAAATCCCCGCCGCGGAGTGGGCAGAGAACAATCGCGAGCGCGGAGTGTACACAGCGGCTCCCATCGCTTCATTTACTTTTCTGTGGTCTCCTTCAAAGCTCTGGGAAAGCCCCCTGAGGGTGCAGCTGGTGCTGAAAGCTCGGCACGTTTACTTTTCCCAGGACACGAGGGGTGTGAGGGGTTGGACTCTGCCTGGGGACCACCCCAGAGCTCAGCGCATCGCTGCAGCAATTCCCTGCTCGCTCTGGGGGAAGGAAGGACTCCATGGGGAAGGTGGGCGAGAGGGGAAATTGGAAAAGTTCTGTGTTATTCTCACTCCATGGGTGACCCTTCCATTTTCTACCTTTCCTGCCTTTCTCCCTGTGACTGGGACTGTGTTTTGGCCAAAACAGCAAATTCCTGGCATCAAAAAGAAGTCACATCGATGAGCTCAGTAACTTATTTCCCTGTCTTTGGACAGCCGCAGAGAGAAGGGCTCTGTAGCATGATGCAAAGTGGCATTTTTCTGTTTAAAACAAGGAGAAATTTGAGGAGGAAACTCTCAACTCCCTCTCAGGAGTCGGTGAAATGTGATCTACGCTCCTGCTCAGATTTCAGAATTCAGATTCAGATTTCAGGGCCAGCGCAGCCTGCGATGCAGAGCTGTCTGACAGCACTTGGGTGCTCTGACTCGACTGCCCAACAATCCCTGAACCCAAAAGCAGCGCTGCTTTGGGGCCCAGGACAGCTCGGTGACCACAGCAGGAGCCACCATTGGCCCCAAACTCTCACCGAGGCACCCAAACGATCAACAACACACGGGAAAAAGTAAATTGAGCTAAACCCAAAAGCTCTCCGCTTTGGGCCTCAGTATTTCTACAGAAATTTGTTTGCTCTGAGCAGATGAGCATTCGTTGGGTGAAGCTGCCACCTGCCGGTCCCCTCCCTGCTGCTGTGAATTAAGTCCTAAAATCAGGGGAAATGCTCAAAAAAATAAATCTGAGACAATCTCGTTCCCACTCAATCCATCCAGTAAATCACAATCTTGAACAGGAAAGTGCAGAAACTTATGGGGGAAATATGGATTTAAGGGCAGCATCCTCGGCAAAAAGGATATAAAAATATAAACAAATAAATAAATAAGTATACATTACATATTTGGATGTTATGTTACATATATGTATGTATATACATGTACATACATATATATATTATATATGTATATATGTACACACTTCATATAAAACATACATAAACATATATAAAACCTGTATAAACATATATAAAACCTATATTAAAAATATAAATATATATAAAAATATACATAAGCATTTTATATGTTACAGGAAACATATAAAAGTCTGTTTGCAGACATGAATTTTCTGTTTAGCCAGCTCTGCCTGTAAACTTTTTACTCAACCCCAATGAAGAAAAGTTTTTTTGAAAGGGAGATACAAAGTCCAGCAGATGTTTAAAAGTTTCATCATCACGGCAGTAACATCAGCAGCAAAGAATGTCTCCGAGCAGAATGTTTAAAGCAGGCATTCCCATTTTGAACACTGACTGCTGCCTAACCCTCTTTTCCACAGATTTTTGGATAACCTCCCTCCTCTATCGCGGTGCAGAGAGATAAGGATATTTTCTTACTCTCCAGATGCCCAAAAATGATAAAAATAAAGGGAAAAAAAATAGGATTTTTCTTTTGGAGGACTCAGCTGTGAAAATTCCCCACTCTCTGTCTGGTGCTCTCATTTAATTGTGTTGAAGAGAGGAGCAGAAACCAGCTAGAGCTGAACCTGATGGTTCTGCTGCAAGAGCCAATGAAGGCATTTAATTTTACATTTAATTCTCCCCTTTGTTCACCTGTCAGCAGCTCTGCACGCTCTGCGCTTATTTATTTTCCACACAATTTCACCTCTGAAGGCACTTCGAGCCAGGGGAAGGCAAATGAGGGAAGTTTACCCTGCCAGGGAGTCTGGCCTCAGGAATCCTCACCTGCAGCCGGAGCTGCCAGGATCCATCCTGGAACCCTGTGTGACCCAAATCTCATCAAAATCTGACTAAATTCCATGATTGCGCCTCCAGTGAGAGGTACAGCAACCTCAGGTTTTGTGGCTGTCACAGCTAAATGCTCATTTTCGCTCTCAGGTGGATTTTTTTTGTTGGAATACACAAATTCTGCAGAGAGGATTTGGGGATTTCCCCTCACACAAAATGCTGAATAAGTAAAAAAACAATAAAACAAGATTGTAACAAACCTGGATTCAATTATTTCTTTTTTTCCCCCTCTAGAAAACATCACTTTTAGCAGAAAAAGACAACTGAAGGATTTCCCTACTTCTGTATTTCCTTATTCTGTAATGTTTCAGACTTACAGGGATATCAGAAAATGAGGAGAAATAACAATGCCACAATCAAAAGTGGAAATAACTTCTGGAGGTACTAAAAATCAGGATTTTTTCCCTTGCAGCTCCATGCTCTGATGTAGCTGAAAAGTATCGACATCCAATTAAATTAATCCCAGAATTCAGAATTAATCCTCTTTGCATGTGACCTGCCCACTTTTACACCACTGCAATTGGCACCTTTGGGGAGACCTAAAGCCAAATATTAATTCTGAGCTGTGGATGGTTTTTGGGGCCTTTTTCTTCTCAGATCAGCCAAGGCCGGGAGGCTTCCAAAGAAAGGATTTTAAGTTGTTTTTTTCTTTTTACAGAAGGGCAGAATTTTCCTGTGGGTGGTTTGGATTTCACATTAAAAAATTCTAAAATCATTTATTCCCTCACAACTGCAGGCAGTGAGTTTGAGTGCATCACCAATGCAGGCTGGGGCCAGGTGAATAAATTAATGGAGAATTCAGCTTTTCAGGAAGAAGTTGCCAGCCCTGGAAAAACCTTGGCTGTTGATCACCAATTTTCCAATTTTTCCTTTTTTTTTTTTTTTCCAAGTTTTTCCCATTTTTTCCATTTTTTTCCAAATTTTTTCACATTTTTTTTTCAAATTTTTTTTCCATTTTTTTCCAATTTTTTTCCATTTTTTTTTTCCCATTTTTTTTTCCAATTTTCCATGCCTGTCACCCTCTCCACTCCCGGGCACAAACCTTGTGCTCACCTGCAGAGTGGATGGAGCAGAGCAGCTTTTCCTCACATGGAAAAAGGGAAAATTTCCTCCATGGAAAAAGGGGAAAAATTCCCTAAATGCTGACAGGCAGCAAAGGGAACTCGGTGTGTTTCCAGCAATAAGGAATTTATCTGCACCAGCAGCAGAGCCCAACCTTTACACGAGGTCAGGGCACCGATCTCTGCGTTCTGCCTCAGGCTCCCCAAAATTTGCATGGAGCTTTCTGTTCTGATAACATCACAGAGGGAAAAAACAAAACAAAACAAATCAGATTGTGCTGTTTCGACCATAAGTCACCACCAGTGAGGGAAATGTGGACTTTCCCAGCTCAGCCTCTCGAAATCATAAAAATATTGTGACTCATTTATTCTGCTGTTTCCTTTGTAAGTTAAAAATGAAACATTAGGAGCAAATACCCAAACGAGCTGAGGTGCTGAATATTTTCATTTAAGGAGAAACTGTTGTTTTCAGTTTCTCTTCCAACCTTTGTCAACACTTGATGTATTTTCTGAGCAGCCACAACAAATGGAACATTTCAGCCCTTTCAGTGAGGCACAGCAATAAATCCCATCCTGCCACTAAACCACTGAATACTCAGAAAATGAATGAGCTTTTGGATTTTCTGTATGGAAAAAAAAAAAAAAACCCAAACAACTCAAATAAGCAAAATAAAGCCAACCAACCCTAAATTCACAGAGCACCCAGGTCAGGGGTCAGGGTCCCCAGGAGGGCTCTGTGCTGTTCCCACCTCTGGTGAAAATGTTTTTTGGAATATTTCTGAATATGTGCATCTTTCCAAATGTTTATCACAGAGTTTAACACCTCTCAGAAAAGTCCCAGCACTTACGGGGCAGAAATTCTGTTTCTTGTGAACATCAGTTCCTCCCAAGGCATTGGCAAATGGCGCCACTGAAATTATTTACTCACGCAACAAAAATAAATTACCTTCAATTTTAAAATCAGTTTGCTCTTGTGACATAGAGGATTCCTTTCCACACACACCTCAATCACAGTCATTTTTTGGGTGCATTTTAACCCCGCAAATCACATCCTGCAATCTTTCCTGAGCTCGATAATTCAGTGCCGCTGCTTTCCCCTCCGCGTGGTTATCAGAACCGAGAGACGAAGGCACCAAATCCTATTTTGCATTTCCGCCGAGCCTGAGCATCACTGAGCGCGAGCTGGGATGGAAACCTGCGCTGCTCCTGAGCGTGGGGTGAGCACTCCGGGGATGAGTGGCCGTGGTTTGGGTCATTTGACTGAAGCTCACAGAGATTGGAGCCACCACAGCCACCCCCGAGCGGCGGCACAAAGCTCCTCCTCATCAGTGAGGGGTAAATGGCAATTTACACAGTGATAAATTAGAATTTCCTCCAGGAAATCTTCAAATCCTGGTCCCCATCCTCTGCAACCGACAGAGCTTTTTTTGGTTTTGCCCCCCAAATGATGGCACAAAACTCCTCCTTGGCAGTGTGGGGTAAATTGCAATTTACACAACAATAAATTAAAATTTCCTCCTGTTACTCTTCAAATCCTGGTCCCCATCCTCTGCAACCGACAGAGCTTTTTTTGGTTTTGCCCCCCAAATGATGGCACAAAGCTCCTCCTTGGCAATGTGGGGTAAATTACAATTTACACAGTGACAAATTAGAATTTTCTCTGCGAACTCTTCAAATCCTGGTCCTCATCCTCTGCAACCAACAGAGCTTTTTTGTTTTTGCCCCCCAAATGATGGCACAAAGCTCCTCCTTTGACAATGTGGGGTAAATTGCAATTTACACAGTGAAAAATTCAAATTTCCTCTGGGAACTCTTCAAATCCTGGTCCTCATCCTCTGCAACCAACAGAGCTTTCTGGGTTTTGCTCCCCAGACAATGGCACAAAGCTCCTCCTCGTCAGTGTGGAGTAAATTGCAATTTACACAACAATAAATTCGAATTTCCTCCCATAACTCTTCAAATCCTGGTCCCCATCCTCTGCATCCAGCAGAGCTTTCTGGGTTTTGCTCCCCAAACAATGGCACAAAGCTCCTCTTTGGCAATGTGGGGTAAATTGCAATTTACACAGTGAAAAATTCAAATTTCATCCTGTAACTCTTCAAATCCTGGTCCTCATCCTCTGCAACCAACAAAGCTTTTTTTGTTTTTGCCCCCCAAACAACGGCACGAAGTTCCTCCTTGGCAATACGGGGTAAATTACAATTTACACGATGATAAATTCAAATTTCCTCCATTAATTCTTCAAATCCTGGTCCCCATCCTCTGCATCCAGCAGAGCTTTCTGGGTTTTGCTCCCCAAACAATGGCACAAAGCTCCTCCTTGGCAATGAGGGGTAAATTGCAATTTACACAGTGATAAATTCAAATTTCGTCCCGTAACTCTTCAAACCCTGATCCTCATCCTCTGCAATCAACAGAGCTTTTTAGTTTTTGCCCCCCAAATGATGGCACAAAACTCCTCCTTGGCAGTGTGGGGTAAATTGCAATTTACACAGTGATAAATTAGAATTTCCTACTCTAACTTTTCAAATCCTGGTCCCCAACCTCTACAACCAGCAGATCTTTCTGGGGTTTTCGCCCTGCTTTTGCTACTTGGGAAGAAAACCTCAAAATTCCCTGAAATTTGGGAAAAGACAGAGCCAAGCATGACTGGAGCTGAGAAATCTGTTCAGGATGAAGTTAATTTATTAATTATTTTATTTACTAATTTATTTACTAATTAATTAATTAAACTTGGAGTCAAATCTCTGCCATCCTCCTGCCTGGAATTCCTCAGCTCCCAAGCAAAGGGAGGCTTTGGCTGTTTTGTGTATTTTCTGAACAGAATTCTTGCCCCATGAGGACTTTCCTGAGAGACATTAAAATCTCTGACAAACATTTGAAAAGATGGACCAACAGAGCTTTCTGATTTATGTCCTGCCTTTGCTACTTGGGGAGAAAAAAGAAGAACTCCCTAAGATTTGGGTAAAGACTGGACCCCAAAAACCTGTTCAGGAGATTATTTACTAATTTATTTACTAATTAATTAATTAAACTTGGAGTCAAATCTCTGCCATCCTCCTGCCTGGAATTCCTCAGCTCCCAAGCAAAGGGAGGCTTTGGCTGTTTCCTGTATTTCCTGAGGGAGATCAGTGAATTAAATCTCCACCAATAACAGCACTGGTCCCAGTCCCACCCAAAATCCCCCAAAATTTCAGAGCTTTTTGCACAAACACCCATTCTGTTCACAGAGGAGAACCCTGCTGGTAATTAACCCAGCCTAACGAGGCAGGACACAACGTGTTTTATGGGGACCATTGCATTTTTCTCCCTGATTTATGGGCACCGTTCCATCTTTGTGACCCTTCGGTTGTGGCTCCAGGCAGGAGCAGCCTCAGGCTCCTGCCTCACCTGAAATCCTGCAGGAAATGTGAGATTTGTTCAATCCTCCAGCCCAAATTAACAGCTCTCTGACAGAAGTGGGTGAAAAACTGAAATATCTCTGTGTTCCTTCACTGCCAGGTCTGAGGTGCCAAGATTTTCCTTTTTTTTTTTTTTTTCCCCAACCCTCTTCCAACTGTTCGGGTTTATTTTCAAATTTTTGACATTTACCGTTTATCTTCAAGAAGCAGCACCTGCAATCGAGTGGGTGAGAGTTATTCCTCTAATTAATTTTAAAAAGGCCAATGCAGGGACTTCAGCTGCAGGGAAGGACTTGCAAACACGAGCCTGAGTGCATTTGAGATTTAAGAATGGGCTACAAATATGAAAACACTGAGGTTTATTTAATCTTTCTAAGGCAATCCTTGAGGGATTTGACTTTGAAGGACTTTTGACTGGGGATTTTTGAATATTGAAGCTAATGATGTGCAGAATAGATGGTCACACCCCTAAAAAAAAAAATCAGAACCCCATGGAATTTTGTTATTAGCACCCACAGGCTCTCCCTGGCTGTTTCAGCTGGAATATTATCATTATAATATTATCATTATTGGCATCCAGCACAGCAGAAGGAGGAGGAAAAGGACCCAGCAGCACTCCAGCACAATCCCTGGGGGAACGCTTAAAGGCAAAGAGGGAAAAAACACAACTCCAGGTGCCCCCAAGGGCACGGAAGGGGAGAGGGGAGCAGCTAATCCTGCTGGCATTGATCTACTGACACCTCAGGGCAAAGCCTGGGTGCTGTCAGACAGTTTTTGTGTCATCTCTGCCATTTAAAATATTGTTTGTTTGTTTGTGGATGGTAATTCTCCTGAAATACCTGGCAGCGGGGTGTCCCCGTGGGTTTTGTGGGGTGTCAGGAGACACCCAGGACAGCTATGGGATACCTGAGGGGCACCAGAGCTCAGCGGGGAAAAAACCCAAATGAAACAGCACCAAAAACCACCCCAAGCAAACAGCAAAAAACCCAAACATATTCCATTTCTAGTCCACAAAAAACAGCTTCCCACAGGTAATTCAGGTGAGCCCCCCAGGATGTCTCTTGGCTGACTGAAAATGGAGTTACCTGACCTGAGAGTTCTGTCCAAGGTGAGAACACACAGGTGAAATTCAGCCACGGGCACCAAGGATTTCATATATCCGAGCTGGGAATGCCACCCCAGAGAAAGCCACAACCCCAGAGGGGATTTTAGACAGGAAAATCCTCCCTGTGCCAGGCAGGGGAGGCACTCAAGGGGCACCAAGCACCAGTTCTGCTGGCAGGAATTGATTTAAATCCTGCACAGCCTCAGCCCTTTCGAGCACCAACAGAAACATGGAGAACATCTCAAGGACTGCGGGGAAAGAAGCCTCCCCTGCCCAGGAAGGGCAAAGCCAGCAGCTAGGATTGGGATTCCAGCCACGATTGGGATTCTAGAATTGGGATTCCAGCCCTGCAGGATTCCCAGGATGAGGAAACCCATCACAAACCCATCCATCCCATCTGCAGAAAGCACACGGAGCTGTTGGATGGCGCTCGCTTTACTCCAGAGCCTCACGGCCGCTAAAACTCAAGTTTTAGCAGAGAAAAAAATGTCTCAAAAGCTGCCACGCCCACCCGGAGTTTCCTCCAGGAAGTTTCATTCACAAAAAATGCACAAATTTTAGGGAAAAAATTTAGAGAATTTCGCACAAAATTTAGCACAAAATTTAGAGAATCCACCATGCACTGGAGCTCGTGCTGGAAACTAGAAAAATGTTGAGGATTTTGGGTCTAAGGTTGGACTCGGTGATCTCAGAAACCTTTCCCTGAACAACCCTGAGCTTCCACAGAGAGAGAATGAACCCTGCAAACCAAAATCCTCTCTGCCTGCAGGTGGCTGTTCCCCACCCACTGAGGATTCACATTGTGCTTTTTGCAAGGCAGAAAGAAATTTTCCACCCTCCAGCCCCACTCAGAACAGGGAATAAGCCTTGTTTCTCATGGTACTCTTTAAAATTGAGTCCTGCAGGGGTGAGATGGTCAGAAGAGAGAGGAATCTCCCACCCTTCACCAGAAAGCCACAGAAAAACTGCTCTGAAATATTAAAATCAGGGCAGGTTTGGATTGTGATGAATGGAACAAGTTCCTCACTGAGCTCTGCTGACTTCATCATTTCCTTTCTCCTGGCTGAGAGGAAATGCAAATTAAACTGTGGCTCCATGCGGTGGTAATTTCTCTCTGGAGGTTATTTACATGAGTGCAGAGTCATGAGAAGCTGTCACCCCCTGAGGTGACATCTCCCAGCACCAGGATGCTGTCACCTGATGGGGAAGGGACACGAGGTGTAGAGAGCTGCAGACCTTCTATTATTTCTACACCACAAGTAGGGGATGTAGAGGAAAACAAATCAGGAAAAAAAAAAAAAGCCCAAAATGTTTGAGGGTTTTTCTCACCGAGCCCCAAGTTCTGCCTTTTCCAGGGTTTGAGTACAGGATGTGTGAATTATTTAGGAATTGGAGCAACAGAACCTCAGTGTAGGATTGCCGTCTGTGGTGTTTGGTTGGTTTTGTTTCGGACGGTCAGGACGGAGACGAGAGATCTGTGGAGTTTGGTCTGAGAGCATGAGGTTTATTGTGAAAGGTGTGGGTGTAGGGGAGCTGCTGGGAGCTGCCAGACACAGCTCAGAGCAGGGAGAGAGGGGAGAGAGAGAGAGAGAAGTACAGAATAGAATCCTGTGGTTGCTGTTTACAATACAATAAATCATCTTCTGTGCTGAATATTCTCATTTTCACTAACCAATCTAGAACAAGCTACAAATCCTACAACATTTACACACAGCCTATGAGAGTCATTGCATTACCATACGGTGTTACATTTTAAACTCTAAAAACTGCTTTTTGGACCCTCTGCCAAGCTGGCAGGGTCTGCTCTGCCCCTTGGAGCTGTCTGCAAGCAGAGGGGATTGTTTAATCCAAAGGGGATTCCCTTCAGTGGCCACACCATTGTTTTCCAGTTGTTCAGTACCTGGGGTTTGGGATCTCAAAGCTTGTCTTCATTTCAATCTTGCTTCTAGTTTCCATATTCTCAGCACCTTTTGTAGGTAATCATATTTATAAGGCTTTCCTCTTTCATCTTCCCCAACACCTCAGGGGGATTTTCCTCCGGGAAATTTCATTCAACACAAAATTCAGAGCATCCACCACTCACCGGAGCTCATGTTGAAAACTAAAACATTTTGAGGTTTTGTGGTTCTTGGGCATAAATCCCACATACAGCTCGACCTGGAATTCCTGGCCCAGGCCGAAGCGGAGGTGGGAAGGGCTGGAGGAACAGTCCCAGAGCTCCTGGGGGTCACAGCTCCCCGAGAGCTGCAGGTGGGCAAAGCCCTCCTCGCTTTGCACAGCTGAAAACCTCAGACCTGCTCCTCCAGCTCTGCCTTTTTGTCCTGGCATCATTGGAATGATAACAAAGAACCTGCATATTTAACCTGGCAATTGGCGTTTCTCTCGCTGGGTAAATATTGAATTCTTTCCCTTTTAAAAAAAATTTTTTTAAATCCCCTCGTGTGAGCTGTGTTTTCCATTAGCCTCTTAACCCTGGATAAAGAGGAGCAAATTCCAAGCAACACCTGGATTTTTGCATTTCCTCATTTCCCTACCCAAACTCACCCTCAGCCAGTCGCACATCCTAGAAAATTGCATCACCTTTCCCCTCGGCTCCTTGAAAAACGCATTTTTTTGGGAACAAGGTGCAGCTTCCTGCAGGAATACAGCACTCATTCCGTGTGTGTTGGTTCACTTGGAAAAGCCCTGCTGGAATCAGTGATTCCCGAATTTAAACAGCTCAGTCTGGGTCTGAAGTGAGAGTTACGAACCTTTTTTTGAGAATTAAATTTTTTTTTTTTTTTTTTTTTTTTTGTGGGCACGTCCATCTTCTGACCAACACAGCCCTAAAATCTCAATTTTTGTGGAGCTGTGTTCCCATTTCTCTGTGCTTGTTCAGTCATCAGTTAAAAGGACTTCGCTAAAAGAAGCTGAAAGATCTGATATTAAAGAATTAAATCTTTTAGGGGCAGAAATTTTAGGCCCAGCAGCTAAAGAATAAGGAAGTGGTGCTGAATTTACCCAGCAAGGAAGGATTTGGGGTTTGTAACCACGGAGAAATTGGGTCAGACTCCACAAGACACGAAATTATTTATGCTAATGAAATATTAATTCCCAACAAGGAGGGGGGGAAGATGTTGGCGCTTTCATGGGAACTGAGCGCTCAAGAATAAAAAATTTTTAAAAAACCGAAAAAACACCACACGTGGCAAGAACCCAACCCAAACAATGCCCAGGTTGGACTGGTTTGGTCAGAGGCTGATCCTCAAAAGCTGAGGATTTATTTACTCACGGCTCAAGCAAATGACAGCGACTACAGCGAGGATAATCCCCAGGAAATCTCCCCTTAGCAAATAAATACATTTTTATAAAATATAACTACTTAAGAGCAGCGGTTTGGCCTCGGGGAGATCCCTCTGGGATGTTTCTTCTTAAATTTTGTGCCTCAGCTCAGCGAAACAAAGCCCTGGGCTTTTAAAACTGTGTCACACAACTCGCAGAGATTAATTTCTTGCACTACAAAGGAATTGAATGCCTCTGAAAGCATTTCTCAGCCCTGCTGATTTACAGGATGTACTTCCTTATTTTGAGGTAAATAGCAGCTGTCACAATTAGCAAAGAAAGCCAAAAAGGCAATACTTCTGACACAATATTTAGCAAATAAAATAGCTCAGCAGGCCTGGGAGTTTCACGGAGGTGTTTCGCAGGGTTCTGCTCTTGTTCAGAGATCAAATTTCAGAATTAAAAGTTAATTTTAAATGCCATAAACTTCAATACTGACCATGAGAGTGAAGGGTTTTTGTGCTGCATCCTCCCAGGCCAGCCAGAATCCCATGAAATTCCATTTCTACAGGAAATTTTTTTTTTTGTTGTTGTTTTGCTTTGCCTTTTTTTGAAAACTAAATTATTTCCCCATTTGCACAGCGACCGCTTGGGGTCGAGGGTAAAGAATAACAATATTTTTGCTCATTATTCAGGCAAAATGCAACAATTTTACCAACACTGACAATAATCCTGACCTTTCCCACCCTGCAGGAGCAGATTTGGGGAACCCTCACCTATTTTTCCCCACCGGCAGCACAAATCTGAGTTTTCCGTGGCTTTAGGCAGCCCTGTACCCAACCCCACACAGAACAAACAGCATTTTCATGCCTCTATAAAATAATTTCTCCCCATTTTTCTGCAGCCACGAATGAACTGACCTCAGTGGGAGTCGTTTGCCTGATGCTGAAGGAATTTGGATGGAGGCCACTGGGAATGAAATATAATCTCGGTGTATGGGAAAAGGGCTCCGAAACCTGACCCCAGATTAAACCCCATTGTTGTTTGTGACTCCCAATGAGTTTGTTCCGAGGGTAAAATGCATTTAGGGCCTTGATTTTCTTCTCCCCACTTGTGTACAGCTTTAATTATTAACCCTAAATAAGCAAATTTTCATGTTGTTAACTTCCAGTTAATAGGGGAGAAAGTGCAATTTGGCCCAACTTAATTCTGAATTCTGGTTTTATTCAGCTGCCCTGGCTGAAAAATAGGCTCCAGACTCCCTGACATGCAGATATTGAGGAACATTGCCCATGTGGGATTTTTGGTTTGGGAAGAGAGGTTTGCTGAGGATTTGGCTGTAGAAACACAAAGTTTCTGGCAAGTACAATCAGTGAATGCTAGAAGTGGTTCAAATTCCCTTCAAAGAAGAAATTCAACATCAAGGGACTAAATTATACCGAAATAAAGGTGTGAATAATTGAAATATTACCCTCATAGTCCACTGTGGAATTCCTGCTCTAATACAAATCATTTCTGTTATATAGAAGCATATATTATATATATATTATATTATATTATATATATATTACATAATTATATATTATATTATATATAATTATATTCTATA